>WELB01000132.1:52377-104782 GCA_009602725.1 Spirogloea muscicola
GGGGGGGGGGGCGGGAGGGGGGAGGTGATGCTTAGTACCAAACTTACTGTTGCGTAGTTTTGTCGTGCACTGTGCAGATGATTTTGGATTTGAGCATATTCTGTGGGTCTACAGTGGACGGAGAGGTGTTCACTGCTGGGTGTGCGATGCAAATGCTCGGAGGTAACGGCATGCTTTCCTTGCTGTGCCGCTTATATAGGAGCGCGAGGTGTGCAGAGAACGTCTCACATGATCTGCGCGTTCGTGTTCCTGCAGACCAGCAGAAGGAGCAAAGGCCCCCAGATGTACTCGTCAATCTCAGCTGATGTGCATGGACTAAGTCTTGCCCGAAGAGTTGCATGTATTGTTTGGAGCAGGTTAGGGAATGATCAGCGAGCAGCAATTGCAGATTACTTCCACGTTGTTAAGGTTAGCCAGAGCAAGGGTGACCAATAACAATGCTACGTACTCCTGCCCTGTGTCTTGTTGGCCATTCACTTGCTCAGATGAGCTTTTTGTCTCTGTTCGTGAGCTGTTTCCGATCCTTCCCTGTCGATGGTGTGCCCCATATATTCACGGTGATGGCCGAGTCGTTGCTACTGGTCACGGTTCTGGCAGTATCTCCTGTGCAGGGGACTGAGAGTAATGGAAGGAAGGTCGCTCTGGGCAACTCTGCATTGCACCCTGCCCTAGCGTGAGTGCCGTTCTGTGCACAAGTCTTCCGCATTTCTGAACATGGCCGCCTTGCGTGTCAATGGCATACATGGGCACTTCATCAGCCATCGGGCACTGACACATGGTGTACTCTTCACATCTCAGGAGGGCTTACGAAGAAGTTCTTCTCAGCTACTTTGAAGACGAGCTGGCTCCTCTGCAACAACTATTTGATGATGAGAAGCACTGGAGCGCTGTCCTGAATATGCTGCCTGATGAAGGTTCGCTGAATACGAATGCATGATAGACTTGCTTGGCATTCTCATCGAGTGCAGTACGCTTCCTTGAGACCCCAGCGCATGACAAACCTTACTGCCACTAGACGAGGTTGCAGCAGAAAGGACGTGCAAATCTGCACAATTGCCAGATTAGCCTTTGATCTCTGTCGATCCAGATGTGAGGGTGCGCTTGACCGAAAAGTGGCAATCAGAAAGCAGACCTGGCGCCACACGATGGCGACAGCTTGAGTCAGCGGTGAAGAGTGCTGTAAAGAAGGTGTAGCTTCGTGACGCGTGAACCAACCCCATGCTTGCTGCTCTGTGAAGGTCTTCAGAATTGTGAGGTTCTACGCCCACATCTTGGGCCCACACCTTGATGATGGAGCCAGCCCTATGTCCAGGCAGCGCATCCCTCCCTGCAAAGCGAATGCCTCCAGGCTGCCTTGAGCAGCAGTATGTGGCCTGACTAGACTGCCTTGTCTTAAATGACGTGAATAGCAACGGTGGCTATGCATCTGGAATTACACTTGATGGCTTTGCATTTCTGCCTCTGTGCAGAATGTCACTCTCAGGAAGTGCCTGGAAGAGATTGTGTTTACATACACTTATCCTCGCATAGATATGGAGGTCAGTGTTCCCTTCCTCTGGACAGCACCGTTCCACATGGTCCGACATAGGACCTGTACATCTGATTGCAACTGCCCTCGTCTCTAGACCAGGGCTGACAAAGTTCATGCCTCTGATTTATTGTCAGGTGCTGCTCCTGAAGCAAAGCTTGTGCTGCAGCTTGACAATATCGACTTTTGCTATATCACAGGTGACAAAGCACATGAACCATCTTCTGAAAGCTCCATTCTGTATTCACCCACAGACAGGTGAGAGGGGGTCCTTTAGACATGTTTTACTTCAAGAACGCGTCAACCATGAATGACGCCTCTGCATTTCCGAAGCACATTCTTGTTCGTATTGCTTACTTTATTTACCTTTTGGATGAGGGTTTCAACTCAGTCAGAGGTTACCAGTTGTCCTACTGATTATAGGCGATGGCATCAAGAATTAAGTCTCAAATATCAGTCAAACATGAGAGAAACTCTTAGTACCTGGTGGTGCTGCAGGACGTGTTTGTATGCCCATTGATCCACAGAGGTGTGAAAAGTTTGATCCTCTTGCAGTGCCCACCCTGGCTCAGGTCAGTGTCTTGGGCCCAAGTCTGTGGTGGTCCTACTTGAGAAGTCCTGGCAGCTTGTGTTGCTGTGGATTGGCAACTTGGTATGAAATATGCACTCACCTGGTTATAAATATACCTGGTCATGATTTCATGAGCGATCTGAGCACTGAATTGCTGTGTAGTATTCCACAGCTTCTCAATGAGCTGAATCTACATGAACAGGAGTCCCCTATTTCTCAAGAGGGTTGCAGAGGTAGTGCGTGTTGCTATGTTGCAATGGCGGCAATCTTGGCATAATTTATCACCGTGGGGATTGGCTGTTCGATTGGCAGTGCCAGATAGAGATCTGAATGCAGCAGAGTAGCTTGTACAAGCGAGCACGATTCCTTAGCTTGTGCAGGCTCTAGGCCAAGCTCAAAGTTGACAAGATGCTACGAGTGCGCGATTGCAGAGGTCTGATGATCGAATGAGTCTCTGCTGGCAGCTCTGGAGAACACCTCCTTGAAGACCGGTGTGGACTTTTTCAACTTGAGATTTCTTAATCCCCTGGTCAATAGCTGCCGGGTGAGCTTCTCCAGCACCAGTGTAACTAGTGGCCTTGGCTTGAGCATGTGAAACCAGGTCAAGGATGATAGAGCACAGTCCCTCGAGTTGGCAAGCGACACAAAGCGGGTCACAATTGGCGCGGCTGCTTTTCTTTTTGATGTGCTTCATCTCCCTGAACTTGCCTGTGCTGATGCATCCCGTGTGGCCTTGTGGGTCCACACCGTGGTGCAAAAGGTGATGGCCGAGCCAGAGCATGCCTTGATTTCTCATCACAAGTCTGTGCTTCTATCAGGCGGAGCTAGATGCAGCCCACCTAGAGAAGGTGCAGGAGAGGGCTTCCAACTCTGTGCTCGCCTGGTGACTGAGATGGCACGAGCAGTGCAGCTACCTGCACATCTATGCCATCACTAGATACAGAGTGTACAGGTCACCTGCAAAGGAAGTTCCAGTTGCACTTCTCTACCTGCTTCTTAGGCATGGAATCTGCAACACCATACTTCTTCATGCGTACCAAGCACCTTGCAGCCGCAGCAGCTACTTGGGCAACATTTTCTGTACAGTTGACAGCCTTCTCATGCAGCCTTAAGGCAACCGTATGCACAGGCTACATGTCAAACGACACTGTCTAAGTCGCAAGCTGCTGTAGAAGAAGAAAGACGAGCAAGGACAAGCAAACCCAGGCAAATCTGTCCAGCTTGTTCAACATGCTACAAGAGTGAATGCATGCGGAGTACACAAAGTGAAGGCCGAGCCAATTAAGTACAACTATGCTACAAGAATATGCAAGTGATGGTGCTACAGACACTGCTATCAGCAAGCACTACACATTTGCTTGGCTGGATAGGTAGCTCCATGGAGCAGGGCCCTCAAAGGCCCGGTAACTCTAGACAGGTGACATCTCAGCAGGGCGTCGACACTGAAAGGCCACTACACACTATAAGGTACCTCTGCTGCTTTCTAGTGGAGATTGGGCTTAAACACAACAATGGCTGTCGTCAAAGACAGAGGAGGTGCTCCTAAGGTGCAACATGAACGTTCCTGTGTACATAGACACAATGGACGGCTAAAGGGAAAGGCTAGCGGTGCACCTCTTTTGACCACAAACTGTAACCCACACTGTAATGCAGTCTGGGCAGTCTGCGAGGTGGAGCTTTTGCAGTACACAAATTCCCTAGTGAGTGTGCCTTGCCGACGCCTTTCTGTCCTTGTTGCCAAAGGGCACGTGCGACAACAGCCTGCTCAATAGGCCCTTCTTCTCCTCCGGCTCAGGGGCCTTCTTCTTCTCAACGACGCCGAGGGTGGGCAAAGCAAAGGGGCCCTCAGCGGGGCCGCCGTCGAAGAAGGGCATCTGCAGCTCTGGCAGGAGTGGCACGGATGCGCCTGGATGCAGCTGTGGCAGCTCCACAGGTCCATCCTCCTTGTCCTCCTCGCCCCAGCCCATCATGGCCCGGAACTTGTTGCCGATCATCTGCGCGGGGTTGGAGAAGCCATTGTACACGGAGTAGGCCACAGAGGCTGCTCCGAATCGCCAGAGGGCGGTCGACACGATCATGAACACCAGCGCCACGTGCGTGATGCGGTTCTGGTTCTGCAGTGGTCACGATTGAGCAAGGGCGATCAGCCTCTCGCTCGCTCAGGCTGTGAGCTTCACAGCCGGAAGCCAGCCTTGGGCCACGGCGACTGCAGAGCGCCGACAGCAGCACTGAGGGAGGGGCACCCCGTGCCGGGCGGTGGCCAGGGGCATGGATGCGCACAGCGGTGGCCACGTCCCGGAGGCCTGTCAGGCACGCCACCCGGGCTCTCTCTGCCAGGCGGCTGCAAGTGCAGGACCAGAGCGCAGAGCAGACAGGCAAGCGAGCCGGACACACGCGAGGCGCTGCATGGGCACTGCAGGCGGCACCGGAGGCGCACCACTATGGAGGTGACGGTCGCCTGCAGGCGCCTGTTCTGCTCCAGCAGCGCAACCGTGCCGGGAGAAGGCTCCTCAGAGGGCTCGCTGTGCGCAGCGGCATCCTTGTGGGAGGGGTCGTGCCCGATCGAGCTCAGCCTCTCCTCGACCTGTCCGCAGAGCAGAGCGGGGGCGCAGTCAGGGGTGGCAGGGAGAAAGGCCGGCCTCCGGTGGAGGATCCGTCAGGAGCGGGCGTGGAGGCAGCCCAGTCGCGGAGGACGCCAAGGAGCGGTTGCGCGGAGGTTGGCGCGACCGCGCCCAAGCCCCAGGTGCAGGTGCAGCGGCGCGACGGCAGGCGGCCTCTCACCTGCTCCAGCAGGTGCTCGGCGGCGGCCCTGCGCTCGCCGGCCAGGCCGCCGCTGCCATCGCCGGCGCCGGAGGGTGGGGCGGCGGCAAAAAAAAAAAACAAGCGGGCGGCGGCGGAGGAGCTTGAGGAGCGCGGCGCGGAGGTGGTGGAGCTCGCGGGCGTCCAGCAGGTGCAGGGGCAGCGCGGCGCCGTCGCCGTCGCCGCTGCCGCCGGCGCCGCGCAGGGCCTCCACGGCCATGGAGGGTCCCCGCGACTCTGTCGGCGACCTCCCAGCCCCGCGGGAGTGGTGGACCCGGAGGCGTGCCACGTGGCGTGCCCCGAGACTGCCGCGTGCAGGGCTAGAAAGCGCCGGCCGGCGGGCCGCTCGCAGCCGTCTGCAGCGGGCGCTTGACGCCGCCGGCGCCCCGCCGCCTCACTGCACCACACTCCCTCTCCGGCAGCTGCACCCGTAGCTTACGAGTCGTCCACCCTCCCCCACTTCTGAGATAGCGCTCGTGACGAAGTGGCTCTCCCAATGGGGGCAAGGGCTGTGAGAAGCCAGCCCGAAACGAATGGACAAGGGTCGAAGGGGCCCAAGTACGAGAGGAAATGAAGCAGCCACGAAGCACTCAGTAAGCGCTGCTAAGCTGCCTGCCTCGGTCGGAGAAGCTGGGCTCCTGGAAGCGGGTCCCCTGGCTCATGGCCCCTTCGTAGCTTGGCGCCTTCGACCAACCCTTGTCCCCACTTTTCGCACTGGCCTCTCACAGCCCTTGCCCCCATTGAAAGAGCCACTTTCTTGCTGCTCCCTCGAAGTCACAACGTGATCATCCCACATGGTCCTTGCTCAATCATGTCTTTCAGCGCTTCTCAGCCCCTCGGACGTTGTCAACAGTTTTCGGGCTGGCTGGCGACAGCCCTTGCCCCCCTCGTCAGAGCTGCTTCGTTGTTGCACTACCCCCCCTCTGCATATAGCTTCGCTTCACGTAGCCCCACTTGTTGAACTTGTTGCACTAGAAGAAAGTGGCTTTCCCAAAGGGGGCAAGGGCTGTGAACAGCCAGCCTGAAAAAGAAAACAGCGTTTCCGAATTGACTGGTGGCTGTGAGAGGCCAGCCCAAATGAACGTATAAGGTCGGGAGGGGCCGGATGGCGCCAAAAGCAAGATACTAACTGCTAAGACGGCAGCAAGGGGGCTCTCGGTAACCTCGAGTCAGTGAGTGCAAGTCAGAGTAACTAGCAGGCGGATAGACGTCGCCCTGACGGAAAGCGGAGGCAGCAGCCAAGGCGCGGCCGAGAAGAAGTGACAAGGTCCGAAGGGGCCAGAAGCGCTTTTCCAGAGCTAGCCCGGTAGGATAATCCTGAGTAACGTCTGGTGAGGAACCGCAAATCAGAATTTGCACTAGCCACTTTGCCTGAACAGAGCTACTGGCTTGGGAAGAGAGGGTTTGGCCACCCTCTCTTCCCATGCGCACCGCGCGCCTTCTCGGCGGGGGGCCCCGGCTCATTGCCGACGTGGTCACCACCAAGTGCTTGGATTCCAGGACCGCCCAATGCTCGTCGGCGGAGGCGGGCTACGCAGTCCGCCAAGCGGCGGGCGTCTAGGAGCGGAAGTACTCGGATCACCCAGTGGGAGACGAGTTCGTCCCACTCGCCGTCGACGTACACGGAGCTTTTGGGACAGGATGGCTTGACTTTCTTCACCGCCTTGCGTGGCGTGCAGTGGCCCGCCGCCACGGGCAGCAGAGCGAGCAGCCTGGCTACAATGTCGCCGGGTCCCTCGCTCAAGTCTTCCGGATGCGCTTGGCCATTTCCTTGCAGCGGTCCCTTGCCTTCGCGGTTCACTTGCGCCGCGCAGGCCGCGCTTTGGCTGCGGCCTCCGGCATCCGTCAGGGCGACGTCCATCCGCCTGCAAGCTATTCCGATTTGCATCTACTGACTAGGGTTTACTGAGAGTCCCGTTGCTGCCGTCTTAGCAATTGGTATCTTGCTTTCTGCGCCATCCGGCTCCTTCAGACCTTGTCCATTCCTCTGGGCTGGCCTCTCACAGCCACCAGGCCGCTTGGCCGCGCCTTCTCTTCTGTCTTTGCAGCCATCGCCCCCTGTGGAAGAGCAGCTCTGTGGAAGAGCTGCTACTCCAATGCTGTACGCACGGTGCTGGTGCGTTCACAGCCGTCCCCTTGATGTCAGCGGCCGCATTCCTCTACATTCTCCAGCTCATTACCCAGTTAATAGGACAGTTGTACGGCTAGGATTGGCCTCCTTTTTCAGTTTCATGCGCACCGCGCGCCTTCTCTCCACAAGTACAAGTTTGCACACACAAGTGCACAAGTACAAGGACCACCCGGCGGGGTGCAGCCCTTCCCGGTGGCGGTGCCTTGGGGTCTTGTGTCCTGCTACCGCATGCGTTTGTCTATGTCGCTACAGCGTTCCCAAGCGCTTGCTTGGCATCGCCGCGCTGGTCGTGCCCTTGCAGCAGCCTCTGGCTTGCGCAGCGGGGTTGCTCTTCCTCCCCTCAGCTCATCTGACTTCCTACTGCTGACACGGGGGTACTAAGAGCGCCCTGGCTGCCTAGCCTGTGGCTCCATCATGAACACCTGTATGCATCTGGCTGGCTTTCACAGCCGCTCTTTTGATATCAGCAGCCGCATTCCTTCTCTCCAGATGTGCAGGTGCTTACTCGTGCGTAGTAGAATCCCCCTTGGTGTACCAGCTCATGTTAGATCCTTCCCCGCTTTGTTCTCGTTACAAAGCATACTGGCTTGGCTTGGCCTCCCCTGCATTCGGTGCGCCCACCGCCACAGCCCAGGGCGCGAGGGCTGTGGCCACAGCGCCCGCTGTGGGCCGCCAAGCCCCGGGAGGTCCGGCAATGGCGGCCGCGGCGGCGGGCGACGGCGAGGTCGCGGGCGTGGGGGCGTGGCACGCCGGGCTCAAGCGCCACGTCCGCGCCCCGNNNNGCCGCCCCCGCCGACTACATCCTCGCCGCTGGTCGCCCCCGAGCCCTCAAGCCCCCGAGTCCCCGTCGCCCGCCGCCGCCCCCTTCCGGCACCCCCCCACCTCTCACGCCCGCCGCTGCCCGCGCGCAGGCTTGCGCTACGTCCGCCCCTACTTCTTCGAGTTCGCTGCCCATGTACGTCGCCCTGCCCGGCCTCCTCGGCTCCTCCCGGGCTCACGCCTCGCGCCCCTGCTCACCAGCTCTCCTCGCCCCGCTGCCTACGCCCGGCAGGTGAAGCGCAGGTGGGCCGGCCGCACGCTCATCGACTTCTTCGCCCACGAGTTCCCGCAGCGGCCTCGCGAATACTATGTGAGCACTCGCTCGCTACAACCAGCATCGCTTGCACGGGGCTGCTGCTGCAATGCGCCCGACCCTGATGGGAGCCCGCCTCTGCCATGGATCCCTTGCAGCTGGAAGCCATAGCAGCAGGCCGCATCAGGGTCGATGGCAAGGTGGTCTCCCCTGCCTACATCATCAGCGACTCTCAGACAATGAGCCACTTTGTGCACAGGTCAATTGCTGGCTCGCCCGCAATACTCCTGGTTTAGAGTTGAGATAGAGGAGCTCAGCCTCTGATTGCACGAGCGTGGAGATGTCGCCCTCTGGTGTGGACGTTCAGCATTTGGGATATACTACAATCGGCAACCTTTCGTTCTAGCCCTATGTGACCTGTTGTGAGAAGTGGCCAACAGGCACGAACCGCCCGTTCTTGCTCTACCTGTGGTGGTGCTCACGGAGGACCCCGACGTGATGACTGTGTGCAAGCCTGCTTCTGTTCCTGTGAGCAACTGGCGTTTGTTTTAGAAGTGGCCTCGTGACAGCCTGCGGTGCACCGCACTCGTCTCCTTGCATGCTGGTGGATGGACCACTTGCAGCTGGTGTGCAATGTGCTAGTGAGCCTGGCTGATTCTGCAAGCCATGGCTTGTGCACTGATGTGAGAGTCTGGTTAAGAATGCACATCATTCACTCGCCTTGTGATCAGGTCCATCCTTGTGGTCAGTACCGCAAGAACACTGTTCTCAGCATACTGCAAGCGGAGCGAGACTGCGGGGGGCTCTATCGTATCCTCTTACTAGCCATGCAAGGTAAAACCGGCACTTCTGGTGTGTGCCCTGAATGCTCAACCAAGTGTGGGGACCACCTGCCCTTGGTTGCACATGGCAGCATCTGCATACAGCTTGTGATCAGGTACATGTGCAAGTGTGTTGGCCTGCAGTGTAGGCTCCAGGGTGAGATGGTCAGGGCATTTGTGTATCCAAGCCTTGACCAGCAAACCAAGCGGTTCATCGCCTTGATCGACTGGTGTCTGGCCTCCTCATACTAGCACGGAATGCAGCTTCTGCTGATCGCTTCCGGCAAGAGGTATGAGGAGCTTCTCAGATTATCTTGCCTTCCGTGCTGATTTGAATTCCTGGCAATGTCGAGGAAGCCACCTACACATCTTATGTGCTATCTCGCAAAGCAGTCAAGTACAAGTACTGAAGTCTCACTTGTTTTATGAGGCAAGCCATGGGCAGATTGTTGCTGGCACTGTGAAGAAGGAGTATGTTGCTAAAGTACTGGGGGTGTTCCCAGTCGAAGAGGTAAAGCAACAAGAGCGTCATGGGTACAGCTTTCTGGATGGCTGACCTGATGTGATGCTTCTCATCATATTTGCTTCCTTTTCTGAAGTAGGCAACAATTATCCAACCGCCTGCACAGGGCATCCAAGGTTCATGCTTGCTTTGGCTGATGCTTTCGGCAGGTCAAATGTGAAGCTGCTGTGAGGTACGACTCAAGAGAAGGGCGCAGCTATGTGGAGGTGCAGCCATTGTTCTTAATTGCGTGCAACAAGAAGCGAGCCTCAATCGATCTTATTCTCAAAGCTCCCCATCTTAGATGCTCCAAGCTGCAGACATTGTGCCACTTGACCACTTCACGTGTCGATTAACCAAGTCATTGCACTCATCCCTACTGGCAATCATTTCGTGCATGATGTGCCTTGATGTGTAATATATCGTGCCTCCTCGCTTGAAGCTTGGCAGTGGCGGGCTTTGGGCAGTACCTCTCATATACTGGCATGGTATGTGCTGCAGAAAGGCAGTTGCTCAGGTGGGCTTGATGACCTCCTACTGCCACACACTGCAGCAGTTTCTGGCCCGCAAGAGCTTCAGGTTGACAGCAAGAGCAAGGCAGCCCGTACAGACTTCCAAAGAATGAGCACAGATGGTGTTCATAGCATTGTGCGCTGCATGCCGTGGACGGGAAGGACTCACCAGGTCGACCACGAACACCCAAGCTTGGTACCTGCTGGATATCGCAATTAGAGCTGACACGTCTTCAAGAAAAGCAGGATTAGTGGACAATGGCTCTTGTGCTTGGGCTGGGGCAGTGGTGTCGTGCGCAGGCCTTCTTGACACTACATGCACATGTAGTGTCCATGCAGAGTCAGCTGGCAATTGTCCCCCTGACCTGCATCATTGCGTGCGAACTTCACTGGCTCGCGCTGTCTTGACCATGGGTGGCAGGCTCTGCCCTGTCTGCCGCAGATACGAGTCCATCTCCAGCACCTCGGTCATCCCGTCGCCAATGACGTACTGTACCTGGTTCAAGCGTCGAAGCAGGGGAGGATGCGAGGGTCCTTGGCAGGTTGTACAAGTACAATCGGACTCGCAAGAGACCCTGTCTCTCCATCTGCAGGTTCTGAAGTGGAGCAACCAGAAATAGTGGCAGGGCTGCGACAGGAGCAATGGCAAACTCCATCAAATGCCATCCTTGAGGAATCAATGGCTGACGGACATGAGCTCCAAGAGAGGGGTCAAGGGCAGGGCAGCATGGCTGGACAGGACTTTCTGGCTGCTGCAATGGATGCTGGTCAAGCTAAGACCAGCAGGACCCACTCGAGCAAGCGGAGACCGGCCAACGAGTATGTGCACGACGCTGAGCTTGACATGCAGGCACCATCTGGAGGGCACGACTTAGAGTGGGCCAGCAAAAGCGCCGCTGACAGCGCCGAGTACACTTCTACCCCTCCGACAGGTGCTGTTGGTGGCTTTCGACAAGGGTTCGATGGTGAGGCGGCACCATCAGGAGAAGAGGTCAGGATCGATGACCGTCCTGCAAATGAAGAGGGATTCTTGGCGCACACAACAGCGCACACTGGTGCTGCAAAGACTGCTACTACAATAGACTCTAGTCAGGGGGTTGGGGCAATAGATGCTGGATGTGGTGAGGGGAAAGTGAAGGATGAGGGAGGGCGGTCGGTTGCCGAGTGGGGGCCTGCAGAGCTCCTGGATGCCATGTGCACGCACTGCCCTTCATTGAGCCCCATCAGGTCAGTATAGGTGCACGCAAGAGATTTCTGCTGATGGTCATTGTGCTGCTAGACTTTTGCGGAAGAGGCTGCAATACGGGTCTTCACTTCTAGCGGACAACCGCACACAGGATCTACTGATTTGAACATGGAACGAGTGTCCAATGGCAGGTACAAGGATGATGCGGAGCCCCTGTGGTTGCACTGCGTGCGCTATGCGGGTACTGGGTGGGTGTACAATTGCCCTCTGCCGGCTTGGGCAGCAGGGGTGTAGTGGCAAGGTGGCCGCCGGTGGCAGGTAGGCCACCGCACTTCCGAGAGATGGTGATGACACCGGAGCTTCAAGGGACACTAGCAAACTGGAGATTGCTGCTGTGCTATGTGTGCCTGCCTTCAAGGAGGATGCGCGCACAGTGATGGTTGTGGAGATGCTAGTGTGGGGGTCGCGAGGAGATTGTAGCTTGGCTGACAGTACTGTAGCTTGACAAAGCGATAGGCCCGCAGCCCAGTCTGCTGTGCTTGCCGCCTGTGCTGCTCTGTAGGTTGCGAGGGAAGTGAGAGGCCGGCGTTTTGTGCAAGTCGTGGAGAGTGATGATGGGTAGGAGTGGGTTAGCTTGTGATGTCGTTTGTGCCACGGACTAACCAGGCTGGCAGCATGGACGGGCGGGGCCAAGCGGTGCCTGCGAGGAGCGAGAAGCAAAATCAGCTCTGCAGGGCAGGCAGGGGCTGCACAGAGTAGGATGGAACACCATCCTCCTCCGACTTTTCAAGTTGTTTGCGGGCTGGCTTTCCACAGCCCTCGCCCCTTCAGAGGAGCTGCTTCTCTGCCGTACCTCGTCGTCCGCGGCGGCAGCAGGCACAGGAGAGGGAAGGCGCCCGGTGTGCATGAAATCGAAAGCGAGGCCAATTCTAGCCTTCCAAATGTCCTGTTAGTTGGGTAATGAGCTGGCTAAGGGGGACACTAACATCCCCGAGTGAGCACATGCATATCTGACAAGCTATACTGAGGCGCCAAACGACCACCACGGAAGCCATTAGCCTGGGCAAATGCAAGACCAGCGCGCTGGTGTATCGTGAGTGCCTGGGAGCGCTGTAGACTCCATGATAGCCGCACTCCATAGCATGCAACGATGGCTTGCGGGACGTTAGAATGCCCTAAGCTACCCGCCCGACTACGTCGGTGGGCGTCGACATGCAGTGCCAGGCGGTGGAGGAAGGAAGACCACTTCGTTCCGCAGCCGCCGTATATGTCCATGGCGCATGGGAAGAAGTGGTCGCCCCAAGCGAGGAGGAGAGCCGGGCTGTGGAAGTGGGTTGCTGCGGTCACCGGCCGGTCCAGTCGAGGAGGGGCCGCGGCTGCGGAAGGCCGCGCGCCCAAGGTGCCGGACAAAGCTCCGGGCTGCTGGGCAGTGGCAGTGGCGGTGGCGCCCGGCCCGACGGCCCAACGGCCCCGCCCGGCCCACCGGCCCCACCTCCCCGCCCCCGCGCTCCTGCGCCGCCANCCGCGCCTGCTGCCGCTCCTGCTGCTGCTTCTGGCCGGCGCCGCCGGCAGCGCCGCCTCCGGCTCCGATCACCGGTACAAGCCCGACGACGAGGTGCCGCTGTACGCCAACAAGGTCGGGCCCTTCCACAACCCCAGGTAAGCGTCCCCCCCTCCTCGCCTCGCGCTGGCCCCGTCGCGGCGGGCCCAGCCAGATCTCTCCGGCGCCGCAGCAGTCTTGCCCAAGGCACCCTCCACTGCCGCCCTTTCCAATCCACTGCCCATGTGATGGCCTTCACCGTGTGCTCCCGGGGACTGCATGTTGTCGTGCGTGCCTCTGCCTGGCACCCTGCGGTCTCCCAACGACCACCCGACGGGCTCTGGCTGAGAGTCCCCGCTGGGTGTCGCTTATCATTGGCCGTTGCCTGGCGCTGCGTGCAGCGAGACTTACAAGTATTTCGAGCTGCCCTTCTGCCGGCCTGGTGAGGAGCGTCACTCTCAGTTGCGTGCGTCCCGCGTGCAGCGGCTGTCAACCTGCAATTCTCTAGTTGTCAGAGAGTGGACCACGACTTGCGATTGCCACCCGTGAGCAGGTGTTGCGATTCGACTGAGATTGTGTCCGAGGGGTCTGGAGGACACAACTGTGCGTCAGAAGGCAAAGTGTCCAAAGCGGGGGATCAGGCCATGCGCTGATGGATTTCTGGCAAGCATGCAGGCGCCGGGCTCAAGGAGAAGACAGAGGACTTGGGCGAGGTTCTGAACGGTGACAGGATGATGGACGCCGCATACAAGCTCCGATTCCGAACTGACTATCCAAAGGAAACGCTTCTCTGCAAGAGGGAACTGAACCAGAAGGACATGCAGGCATTCAGGAAGGCTGTGAAGAACGACTACTACTTCCAAATGTATTACGACGACCTTCCCATCTGGGGCTTCATCGGCAAAGTGGAGCCCGATGAGAAGGTGTGCACCCGCCGTCCACCACAAACCGTCGCCGCGTCCAGGAGCCAGGCTATGGCTTCTGGGTTCTTGGCTTGTCACTTCCCAACAGTGCCCTCACACAGTTCCTGCAAGCAACCTAAGGAGCTCCAAGTGGAGCACTCTGGAGGTCTTTCTTGTGACCGGGATTCATGTCATCGGTTGTTGCATTCACAAGCTGGGAGGGCAGCAAAAGCAGGGCAATATCGCATGAGCATCAACGGATCCTTGGCTTCTGACGCAGATTGGTCAGCCTCTCTGATGCTACTCTTACTACCCCTTGCAGGACAATCACCGCTACTTCCTCTTCACCCACATGCATTTTGACATCTTCTGCAATCACGACCGTGTGATTGAGATTAACGTCGCAACAGATCCTCAGCACACGGTGGACATCACCGATGACAAACCAATCGAAGTGGAGTTTACGTATTCGGCGACGTGGCAAGACACTGACAAGGCCTTTGACAAGCGCATGGAGAAGTACTCAAAGTACTCCTTCTTGCCCCAGCACCTGGAGATCCACTGGTTCTCCATCCTCAACTCCTGTGTCACAGTCCTCCTGCTCACGGGCTTCCTGTCCACCATTCTCATGCGTGTGCTCAAGAATGACTTCATCAAGTATGCTCCCTATTGCCTGGACCTTTCCCAACCAATTGATCTTGCGTGTTACTGATTGGCTTCACGACGTTGGGATCTGAGTATGTTTGCACGGCCGCTTTGTAGTCGTCCTCCTTCGAAGAACTCTCATAGCCAGGGATTCTTGATGCTTTCATCTCACAGGAGAGTGGTGATGCACAAGGCACGAAGAATAGATCATCTTCATTGGTTGGTGGGTGTAGTTCTCTCTGCAGCACGTTGTACAATCTCATACAGAGTTCTGGCTTTCGACTGTACTTGAACAGGTATTCCCGTGATGAAGAGGCGCTTGATGATCAGGACGAGACTGGTTGGAAGTACATCCATGGGGACGTATTCCGGTTTCCTCCCTATAAGAGCTTGTTCTGTGCAATACTTGGCAGCGGCACTCAGCTACTTGCTCTGTAAGTCCTGCGAACCTGTTGAACCCAAATGAGGTCCTCCAGCAACCCTGCCAGCATTCTTGTAAGCTTTGACAGACACTGACATCACAATTTGTCAAAGTGAAAGCTCTAAGCCCCTATTGTCGGACTTGGTGATGAAGCAAGCACTGGCTTACGGCTACAAGCTCAAGATAACACCGGGCTGATTGTGCGAGCAGGGCAATATTCATCTTCATGCTGGCCCTCATTGGTGTCTTCTACCCTTACAACCGGGGTGCACTGTACACTGCTCTTGTAGTCATCTATGCACTCACGTCTGGAATTGCTGGGTACACGGCGGCTTCGTTCTACAAGCAGCTAGAAGGCACCAACTGGGTAATTCCTGAAAGGGGATCCGGGGATTCTGACGTGATGACTACGTTGTCAGATGACCTCAATGTCCTGGTTGTTTGTTTGTGTGAGCATGCCAACCGCACTTGGTGTAGTAGATGCACGTCTGCCACTGCAGCAGCTGCAGGATGTGACGCCTTGACATGCATTGTATGCTGGTGGTGTTGGCAGGTTAGGAACGTACTGTTGACAGGTTGTCTCTTCTGTGGCCCAGTCTTTATGACCTTTGCTGTCAACAATACCATAGCCATTGCTTACAACTCAACAGCGGCGCTGCCCTTTGGCACAATAGTCGTCATTCTCCTTATCTGGACACTTGTGACCTCTCCCCTTCTTGTCCTTGGAGGCATTGCTGGCAAGAACAGCAAGTCCGAATTCCAGGTATGTGCAACACTCGTATGGAGAAAAGAGCGACAAGAATGGCGAGGAGAGAGCAACCCCTGCTCAATCTACTAGTGCATGTCCTCATTCACCTGGGCCGTTTATGAGGTTCTTCTTGCAGAGCACTGAGTCGGGTCGGGTCGAAGAACGAACATGTAGAGCGCCTGGTTTAATCTCCAAGCTTGCCAAGACTGGGCTGTTCCGACCTTTGTCTGACCATACGCACCCACTGCTTATGCTGCAGGCGCCTTGTCGAACAACCAAGTATCCAAGGGAGGTTCCTGCACTACCTTGGTATCGCCAGAGTCTCCCGCAGATGGCCATGGCTGGCTTCTTGCCCTTCAGTGCTATCTACATCGAGCTCTACTACATCTTTGCTAGCGTTTGGGGCCACAAAGTCTACACAATCTACAGCATCCTGTTCATTGTGTTCATCATCCTCATCATCGTGACAGCATTCATCACCATCGCCCTCACATACTTCCAGCTTGCTGTCGAGGATCACGAGTGGTGGTGGAGGTAATGTAGCACCCTTCTTGAGTGAAGCATGATCACCTTGATCCTGTTCAAGCTCACGTCATCAGCTGCAAGCACCCCGTCAGCCCACCTTCCGACAAAGTGACCAGCCTCGTGCTGTCCTTCTCGCTCGCGCTACAGGTCTTTGCTCTGCGGAGGCTCGACGGGCTTGTTTGTGTTTGGCTACTGCTTCTACTACTACTATGCTAGATCAGAGATGACAGGGTTCATGCAGACATCCTTCTTCTTCGGATACATGGCCTGTGTGTGCTACGGGTTCTTCCTCATGCTCGGTACCGTAGGGTTCCGTGCATCACTGGCCTTCGTCCGGCACATCTACCGCTCCATCAAGTGCGAGTGATGCGAGTGACGTCGGCCAAACCAGGTGAGTGCTGCTGAAATCAGGGCACTAGACTGGTGTTTGACGTCGTAAAGGTCCAGACCTTCGTTCATAGATGGCCAAGCCCATCCCTGTAACAGTTGCTTCCACTGCTGTGGTTTGCAGGCCTCTTATCTCGAGCGCGACCCCAGCCGCAACTGGCAGACCCTTAGGGTGTCTAGCAGGCATGGGCGGCATCACAGCTGCCTCAGCTTGATTCGGCCGAGAGAGGGAACGCTGGCACCCTCCCACTGCTCGAAGACAGTGCACCATGTGGCCTCTGGCCTCACCAGCGCCTCAGCCTGCCCTGCGGCGACCGTGAGGCAGGAGCTGTGGCCGGCTCCTGCCTCACGAAATCGCAGCAGTGAGCAGATGGCCCAAGCCTATGGTGGTTTGTAGGTCCAAGAGAGGGTGCTCTGCAGGCGAGGCATGGTGGCTGTGGGGTTTGGCAGGGTCCAGTGTGATATGCACAGGGATTGCGCAGAAACAGATGGCTTGGGGAAAGGGGGGGGTGGGGGAGGGACGGCGCGAATGGCTGGAGAGCAGGATGTGGCGTCCCCAGGATGCGGGAGGCAGGAAAGGCGGTGGGGGCATGGAGTGGGAGAGAACAGGGTGCGAATGAAGGGGGGCCGTGGCCGTGGAGCGAGGGCGCGCGGTGCGCTTAAAATGGAGGGGGGTGGAAAGCAAGCCAGTGTGGTGAGCTGAGCGGAGCAGAGGCGCGCTTGGTTAGCACAAGGAAATGAGAGATGGAGGGCCTGTGTATTGAGAGATGGAGGGCCTGTGTGGCCAAGTACAAAGGCAAGCACATTGACAAATGTGCGTCACCTGCTGCTAAGCTGACCCGCTCAGTAACCACGAGTCTGCACATAGAGGTCGCTGACTGATGCCCGAATACTGGACGGCAATCGATAAGCTCTTGAGCTACCAGCTAAGGCTCGACCAGCTTTCTGATGCAACGCATGAGCCTGAGCTCGCTGCAGACAAGCTGACACTCGCCGTCGCAAGAATGACAAGTAGGCTGCCGGCATGCCCATCTGAGCTGAAAGCATATCCTCACATCGAGCACCCAAACTTGCAATATTCTCCAGCAGGGTATGGAAGCTAGGGCCCATGCAGCCGAATGTGTCAACTGCCGCCGGTAGGAGGTGATCGCTGCGGGGTAAGTCAGAGTGGTGTCGGAGCTCTCTCTGCTCAGCACCTCCCACTGCGTGACCAGCAATGTGTATCGATGGAACTCTTGTATGCCTCCGTCACCATCACATCAACCAAGGCTCGTGGGCCTTCGCCCGGTTGTACACCCACAATGCCAGGGTGCGCCGGTGATGGCGTCCCTGGGAATTACTGGTGACGGGCAGTATATTGCTCACTTCCACAATGGCGCGGTAGTCGGCGTCGCGCATCAGGTCCGCCAGGGCGTCCGTAGGAGATTATGGACGCCCACCACCTCAGGGCCTGTGGGACACCGCAGCATGTGGGTGGCAAGGTCTTCGCCTTCTATATGGAAGCTGCACTCACACTGAGTCACACCAATCAGGCAGGTCGGGGGCAGGCCTAGCAACATATGGAGAAGCGTCCGATATGCCTCGGGGACTGAATTTGAATGCGTTGTTGATGGCGTCTTGTGAGCCAGTCTGTTGCTTCAGGTGTTGCGAGCGATGTGAGACGTGCCAGACTCCTTGGATTGGTCCTGATATCTGGCATCCTCCTCAATGTCTTGCGTCGCTCATCCTCAATTGCAGCGACGAATCTGGCCTGTGCCCATGTGTCTGATGCTTGGGCAAGCGCTGAGAAGGGAGTGAAGAGGGGTTGCAGGGAGGGGAAGGAGCAGAGTGCTGACTCACGGATGCTCCTCAATTGCACTTGGAATGCCAAGGAGCCTTCCTCCACCTCGGCTGTAGGGCCAGCCAGACAAGGGAAGCGCAAGGCAACCTGGTGCCAGCAACCGAGAAAGGCTGCCTGCTCCGTCTGTTCAAGTGCCCGGCAGCCCAGGCCACCCATTCGTGTGGGAAGGGATGCCTGCAGGGAGGATGAAGGTGAGGGGAAGGATGGGTGTTGTTTCAGGGAAGCCAGGGATTGCAGGAGGGAGGTGTCGGACTCCTTGTACAGCTCGCCCACCATGTCCGTTGGGGCGACTCTGCTGCAGGTAGCCCGCGCGTTGGCCGATGCAGCGAGTGAGGAGTGCCAGCGCCAGCTTGAATCTCCGAGGAGAGGAAGGGGGGGAAGGGGGGCAAGGTGTTGCTGCAGTCGTTCAAGTAAGTCCTCCGCTACGTGGGACTGTGCAAAGGGAAACCTTGAAAACAGCCAGCCCAGTGGCCGGGGTCTGGCAGCCTGGTGGGAGCTGGAGGTTGGTGGGGAGACCACGTGGTGACCATGCCACGTTCTTGGTGGGGCAAACCCGTATGTCTATAGTGCTCTGTTCGTGTACGAGTAAGGGATAAGCCGCCATGACTTCTGACGGTGGGCCGACGATATGTGTGTCGTCGGCGTAGGAGGGAAAGAAGCTGGGGTGCATAAGGGCGGGGGGGAGGAGGCGTGGTGTGCGCGTGAGACTTGCGGCTGCTGATATTCAAAAATCGGCTGTAAAAAGCCAGCCAGATGCATACAGGTGTTCATGACGGAGCCACAGGCTAGGCAGACAGGGCGCCCTTAGTACCCCCGTGTCAGCAGTAGGAAGTCGGATGAGCTGAGGGGAGGAAGAGCAACCCCGCTGCGCAAGCCAGAGGCTGCTGCAAGGGCGCGACCAGCCCGGCGATGCAAAGCAATCGCCTGGGACCGCTGTAGGCACATAGCTAAACGCATGCAGTCGAGGACACAAGACCCGAAGGCACCGAGCCTCCAGGAAGTGCTGCACCCTGTTCGCGGCGCCGCTGGTCAGCTTGAGAGGCCAGCAGCGAAGCTAACGAGGACCACCGACCCTTGTAACACCCGCGGATGTCCATGGCCAGGGGGTAAAAGAGACGAAAGGGTGGCCAGATGGAGCCGACACACTGTTGGGGCACGAGCTAGTGAAGGAGGAAGGCGCACGGTGGGCCATTCCTTCGGGCTGGCCTCTCACAGCCGCCAGTCAATCTGGCCGCGCTTTCTCTTTTTCGGGCTTCCCCTGGCCCCTACGAACTTTGTTCATTTGGGCTGGCCTTTCCCAGCCCCTATCCTCTAAGAACGAGGTTTTCTCCGGTGGGCGTGGAATTAAGAGAAAACCCGAGTAGAGGGCGGTGGCTGTTAGAGGCCAGCCCAGAATACAGAATGGAATGAACAAAATTCGAAGGGGCCAGAAAAGCTCCAAAGCACACCGTGAATTAATAGCCACGAAAAGCACTCAGTGATCCCTGGAACGGGAGGCCAAGGAGCGGGGCACCGGGCCAAGAAGAAAGAAGACGTTGCTCTCCCTCGCTGTCCCAATGTGGGCAAGGGCTGTGATAAAGCAGAAGAACGCTTCCAGGAGAGGGCGGTGGCTGGGAGAGGTCAGCCCAGAAAAAAAGAAAGGAAATGCACAAACTTCGAAGGGGCCAGGGACAACGCTGAAGCACACACGGAATCAAGTAGCTACGAAACTCACTAACCCCGACTAAGCAGCCGCAGGTCGAAGAACCTAGTCTCCTGAGAGATACTAGTTTCTGGTAGCGGATCCCCTGGCTAGGGCCAGAGGCTGCAGCTAAGGCACGACCGGCACGGAGATTCAGCGCGCGAGCCGTGGACCTCTTTAGCGAGACGGCCAAGCACATGCGATACACCTGCGCGAGCGAGCCTGCTGCATGGGATTCTACCTGCCCCCCAAGGCTGCGGCGGGAAGAAGAAAAGAAGAGATTGCTCGCCCATAGAAAACGAGGGGCTAGGGCTAGCAAAGCCAGCCCAGAAAAGAATGGACACTATCCAAAGGCCACAGAAAGGTGCCGAAAAGAAAAAACTACACAACTGGACACGAAATGATGCAGATGGAAGCTCAGTATCCACGAGTGAGCAACAGCAAGGCAGAATAACTCGAAGCCGGGAAAGAGGCACTCCGCTGGGGACCCGCTTCCAGGAACCCAGTCTCTCTGACTTGAGGCTGCTTAGCAGGGGTTACTGAGTGCTTCGTAGCTGCTTCGTTTGTTTTTGTGCTTGTTGTTCTTCGTACTTCCCCTGGCCCCTTCTCGTCCTTTGTTCATTCTTTTTTGGGCTGGCTTTTTCCTGCCCCTATCCTCGATGGGCGAGCCCTTCATCTCTCCGCCTAGACCCAGAGGCCCACGCCGTCCACACGCGAGCAGGCCGTGCTATGGCCGCCGCCTCTGGGTCTCGGTGGAGTGCCTCTTTCCCTGCAGCGAGCTACTCAGACCTGATGTTGCTCACTCATGGGTACTGAGCTTTCCTGCATCGTCTCTGAGTTCTGCGGTGTTTTGTAGTGATGTCCTTTTCCGGCTCCTCTTTCTTTGGCTTTGGACATTGTCCATTCTTTTTTGGGCTGGCTTTGCCAGCCCCTCTTCTCTATGGGCGCGCACTTCTCAGAGGCGGCAGCCATAGCGCAGCCAGCGCGCGTGTGGACTGGAGAGAGCGCTTTCCCTTTTCCTATTGCTGGAAAGAGACCGCCAGCCTCATACGAAATACCTGGGCACCGCCAGCCTCATACGGAATACCTGGGCTAGGGAGCCGGCAGCGATGAAGCCAAGCAGCTCCCCTGGCAGACCCGGCCGCCGCTCGATGGCCTGCCGGGCAAGCCGCTGGAGAGAGAGAGAGAGAAGGCGCGCGGTGCGCATGAAATTGAAAGGGAGGCCAATCTTAGCCTTACAAATGTCCTAGCCCTACAAATGTCCTGTCACCTGGGTAATGAGCTGGCTAAGGGTGACACTAATATCCCCGAGTGAGCACATGCAAATCTGACAAGCTATACTGAGGCGCCAAACCACCACCACGGAAGCCATTAGCCTGGGATAATGCACGACCAGCATGCTGGTGTATCGCGAGTGCCTGGGAGCGCTGTAGACTCAATGATAGCCGAATTCTATAGCATGCAACGATGGCTTGCGGGACGCTAGAACGCCCTAAGCTACCCGCCCGACTGCGTCGACGGGCATCGACATGCAGTGCCAGGCGATGGAGGAGGGACGACCACTTCATTCCGTAGCCGCCGTAGATGTACATGGCGCATGGGAAGAAGTGGTCGCCCCGGGGGTGGTCATTATAGTGCCTCTCCTTCTTCCTCTCTGCGTGATGTGTCGCCCAACCTGGCACAGTCGGTGTGGGTGCCCCTGGTTGTAATGCATTGATGAGAACGACGTCGATGAGAAGACGAGGCCCACCATTCCGGGGAATGGCCACCACATCCAGACGCCTGACGTAAGGCCTGCCACGCTTCTGGAGCACCGGCATGATGCCCGGCATCTCCATGGCCGCATGGTAACCTGCCTCGCGCTCCAAGCCATACATAGCGTCTCCGCAAAGATTGTGGAGGCATTACGTTCACTTCCCTCAAAACATCGAAGCATGTGGGCTGCCAAAAATACCTCATCCTCGGAACGATGGCCACATTCACACTGTCGAATGCCAACCAAACAAAGTGGAGGAAGGCCGAGATGGTGTTGGACAGCCGTCCGGAAGAGGTCGTCGGAGAGCCGGAGGGATTCAGAAATTGGCAAAGCGTTGAGCCACTCCGACGCCCCCGTAGAGCTGATGGAGTTGAGACGAGGAGATCCATCCAGCCACCGCCGAAAGCCCCGTGAACGTCAATGGCCAGGGCCGCGAACTCATCACCTGGAGGGTGGTCGGCGTACTTACGCTCCTTGCCCCGGGCCGCCAAACCGACCGCATGCCCAGCGGTCGACGCCGACTTGGCGGGGTTGGCGGAATCGACGTAATCGGCGGTCACCACACCCGCGATATTATGGTGCCCTCCTCACTCGTGGTTATGAGCATCCATCTGCATCATTTCGTGTCTTGGTGTATACTTTTGTCTTTCCTGGCAATGTTTTGTGGCCTTTTGAGGCCTGCGGACAACGTCCATTCTTTTCTGGGCTGGCTTTGCTAGCCCCTCTTATTCTATGGGCGAGCCCTCCCACCTCCTCCGGGCGGGACGGCGACTAGGTCACAGGTCTGCGCGCAGCTGGATGGGCATAATTGACGTGTTTTCCACGGCCACCTTGTAGCTCGCCGTCATGAACACTGCCTGCATGCCGTCTCGCAGGAGGTCGTGGGTCCTCTCGTCTCGTGTTTTGTAGTGCAGTCCTCTTTCGGCACCTGTTTCCTTTGGCTTTGGACATTGTCCATTCTTTTTGGGCTGGCTTTGCGGGGGCTCAGGTCCCAGTGGCTCGACCTGCTGGCCAGGCTTGCGCGGCGCGCTGTGTCCCGCAGGCGAGGTGAGCCGGCTGACTTCAACGCCGCTGGCTCGTGGGCCCAAGTCTATCTATCGCATGCGTTTGTCAATCTCCCTTCAGCGGTCCGTGGCCCACGCCTTGCATCTGCGTGCTGGCCGTGCTCTCGCCGCAGCCTCTGGCTTTCGTCAGGGGATAGTTTTCCGGCAGCTCGTCTGTCGGATTTGAGGCTCCTCACTCGTAGAGTGGTCCATCGTCCACCCCTTCTGACATAGCATTCTCAGGCCCCTCCGTCATTGTGGCCCCTTCGAACCTTTGTCAATTCTTTTCGGGCTGGCTTCTCACAGCCCTTGCCCCCATTGAGCAAGCGCGGCCAGATTAACTGGTGGCTGGGAGAGGCCAGCCATTGGAAGAGCCACTTCATCCTCCCCCGTTCTGCCATAGCCTCTTCAGGCCCCGCAGTCGCTGCTTAGCTCGTAGTTTGGCCCCTTCGAACCTTGTCAATTCTTTTCGGGCTGGCTTCTCACAGCGGTCCCTAGCTTTTGCGGTCCACTTGCGCGCAGGCCGCGCTCTGGCGGCGGCCTCCGGCTTCCGTCAGGGCGACGTCTTTCCGCCTGCTAGCTACTCAGACTTGCATCTACTGACGAGAGGTTACTGAGAGTTCGCTTACTGCTGTCTCAGTCCTTAGCACTCCGACTCCTTCAGACCTTGTCCATTCTTTTGGGCTGGCTTCTCCCAGCCACCAGTTAATCTGGCCGCGCTTGCTTCCTTGCCCCCATTGGGAGAGCCACTTCTTCTCTATCTTTGCCAGCCCCTCTTCTCTATGGGCGAGCACTATCTTCACCTGCGGCAGGAACAGCGTGTGATAACGATGAGGCAGCCCGAAGAGAATTGACAAGGCGCCGGGCAGGCGGAAGCAGGCCGGGGCCGATGCGCAGGGGGGCGGGCCGGGGAAGGGGTTGCGGGCGGCGGGTGGGCGGCAGGGCTGCCCCGCTCGCTCCCCACGCGCGTGACGGCAGCGCCGGCGCGGGGGCAGCTGGGGGAGGCAGGCCGCGTGCTTCGGTGCGTGGCCAGCAGAGCCGCGGTCCCGGCGCGCCTTCCTCGTCTCAGCCCCCGCCGCGCTTCTAGCTCTTCCGGTGCCAGCAGCCGCATCCCTGCCGCTTCGTGTGGCCTTGTTCATGTTGCATCTGATACTGCCCGAACACTGCGTTGGCTGGACGTGGCAACGCGTCCATCTCCCCTCTCCTGCACCTTAGTTTAGGTCTCTATGTTATGTAGCCTTGTTTAGTTTGCACTCGCATCTGCTTGAACTGTGTATTGGCTTGAATTGGCCTCCCTTTTCATTTCATGCGCCCCGCGCGCCTCTCTCTCCCCCCCCACGCAGCGGGGTGGCTCTTCCCTCAGCTCACCTGACTTCCGACTGCTGAACCCGGGGGTCCTAAGAGCGCCCTTGTCTGCCTAGCCCGCTGGCTCCGTCAAGAACACCCGTATGCATCTGGCTGGCTTTCACAGCCGCTCTTTCACCATCAGCAGCCACATCTCACACCCGCCGCTCCCGCGCCTCCCCAATCACCGCGCACCCCGCCCGCCATGGCGCCCGGCGTCCTCTCCGTCGCCGTCACCGCCGTGGAGGGCCTGGACGAGCCCATCGACGGCGGTGAGCCGCGCTCCCCCGGCGCCCTCGCCCGCCCTCCGGCGCCTCCCTTCACCCGCTGACCCCGCGCTCGCCGCCGCGCCGCGCTGCCGCAGAGTCGTACACGCGTGCCGTGCGCGTCAAGTGCGGGCAGCAGGAATTCTCCACGCGCGCCGTCCCAGGTGCGCCCCTCCCGCCGCCCGCCGCCCCCGCCTGCCTCGCCCGGCCCCTTGGCGCCGGGCCTCAAGCGGCCTCGGCCGTCCGCCCCATGCAGGCGCCGGCCCGTCTTCCACCTGGAGCGAGTCGTTCGACTTCACGGTGGACGATGTGGAGCATGCGCCACTCCCGGAGATCCTCATCGACCTGCTGTACAAGTCCGCCAAGTGGAATGTCGTCGGCTCGGCCAGGTGCTGATGGCCACAGCCGTCCTGCCCAAGCCGCCTTCCCCAGACAGCCATTGCCTGCCATGTCTTTTGCGACAGGCGCCGCCCTGCATGCATGGTGCAAATTGTCATGACGCGAGCCCCTGCCGCACACATGCAGACCTGGCAGGTGGTGGGGCTCGCTCCACGCGACAGCCTCTTCTTGCCGTTCTTGCTCACTGTTGATGTGCCACCAGCTCTTTAAGGTTTCGTTCTGCGTTTGGTTCTGCGTTTGGTTCTGCATGCAGCGCATTCTGAGGTGTCTGATGCTCTGGCAGGCTGCCTCTTGCCAAGGCTGTCAACGGAAAGAACGTGGAGTGGATAGGCCTCAGCAAGCCTTACGGCGGGACCATGGGCCATTTGAAGGTGTCATTTGACTGGGATGGTCCCCAGGTGATGGACGAATGGTCCTCTTTGAAAGCATCCCTCCTTATCTCTCTCTTAAGCAATCCCCCCTTGAATATCCTGTTGAAGAGGTTGTGATGGTTGGAAGCCCAGTCGGCATATCATTTAGCCGACAATCAGTTGGAAGGTGGGTATGGTCGCGGGTCAAGGCTGACATATGGTGGTCATCTGGATGCATGGGTGGTTTGCAGCTGCCTGCAAGCAATTCCAGGAATGTGGATAACAAGGTCGTAGCTGCGTACCCGCCGCCTGCTGCAAGCGACCCTTATGGCAATGCTCTGGGAGCAAGCGAGAAGGCCGGGCAGCCCGCCATTGATCAGTCCTACCAGGCGACCGCAGCTCTGGCCGACCTGTCCATTGCTGGGGGAGAAGCCAAGAAGAAGGATAGCGCCATCCCGCCTTGGCCGTTCTCAACGGCGTACCCTGCCTCTCCCGCGTCTGCATACCCGCAGGCATACCCGACCAATGCTCTGGCCGGTGGCTACCCCAGTACCTACCCGCCAGCCGCTGAGGCTGAAGGGGCAGAGAGAACGGACAAGCCCTTTGCCTACCCGCCCCCATCAGCACCATTTGCAGCTTCAGCCTACCCTCCGTCGCCCCAAAGTGCATCCTACCTGGCTCCGAACGCTGCTTCTGATCCTTATGCAGCTCCTCTGGCAGCAGCAGCTGCCAAGCCTGTTGCGCAGCAGCCCACAAATCCCTACCCAGCCAGCTCAAGCTTCTATGACCAGCCGCCCCAGAAAGCTGAGCTGAAGCCCGAGGGACCTGCGGGACAGGAAGGTTCCTGGTCTGTGGGCAACGGTGGTCACCAGCCTGGACAGGCCAGCAAGAACGACTCGCATGAGGAGGCTGTGCCGTACGGCTACCCGCCCCAGATCCGCCCGACAGAGGCTGGTGACAAGAAGGACAAGAAGGAAAAAGTCTATGAAGGTCAGGCGCCCCCCCCACCATCATACCCGCCGCCTCCAACTTACACGGCCCAGTCGGCCTATCCCCCTCCACCACCTGGCTACACTCCTCCGCAGTCTGGGCTACCCCCTCCACCTGGCTATGCCCCGCAACCATATACTGGTCAGCAGCCTTCGTACGGTGAGTGCCGAGGTGCCAGGAGCAGCCCCTCCCTTGGATGCCAGAATGCAAGGCATCGTGATGCAGTGCCTGCAGTTGTGCTTGATAGTTGTTGGGTTTGCATAGTGAAGTCTCTGTAGAGTCATTCTGATTGCACTTTTACAGTGCGGGTGACACTGGCTTGGCTGGGTTATATGCAATATTATACCTGATCTAATAGGAGAACCACGTGTATGTACTTATCAAGGGTGCCTGTTTCCACCCTGCTATTTGGCGTTGGTAGGAGCTCCTCCGCCAGCCCCTCCTCAGTATGGAGCCCCTCCTCAGTATGGAGCACCCCCTCAGTATGGAGCCCCCCCTCAGTACGGTGCACCACCTCCTTACGGAGCACCCCCACAGTATGGAGCACCACCGCCTCCTTATTATGGGGCAGCACCCTCGCCGCCACCCTATCAAGGTAAAGGCTAGCTTCCAGCTAAGACACAACAAGGTTGGCAAACTTCTTGCTGTGTGGTTGGCACTGTTGAGCCGTGCGCAAGAGTATCATGTTGGGCAGTGAGCAGTTGTGCAAGACAGAAATATTGATAGCCGAACCAAGCAACTCTGTGGGCTACGGTCAAGGCCAAGGGTAGCAGCTGATTTTTGAGCTACTCTGGCAGGTGGATATGGTGGATACCAGGCCCCTCCACCCGGCTACGCCCCCCAGCAGCAGCAGCAGCAGAAGCCAGGGTTTTTCTCTGGCCAAAACAACGGTTTGCTGCTTGGCGCTGCTGGTGGTCTTGCTGGTGGCCTCCTACTTGGGGACATCTTTGACTAAGTCTGGAGCTCAAAGCTGCCCTCAGTATTGGTGGAGTCGATGTTGACAGATCCACTGCAGAACATCAACATCTTACAGCTTGACAGCTGATGCAAAGCCCACAATCTCCAGCTGCGTTGGGCTTGGAGGCCTAAGTGTCTGGAAAAGGCCGGCCAAAGTGCGCTGTTGAAGTTGCTGTTGTACTTAGGATCGCGTAGCTTCTGTTATAGCTCCCCTCCAATTCTCGTTATAGTTACTTCGTGCACCTATGACATCCATGAGTGGGTTTTCATAATTGTGTGAACTTACAACGTAAAATTGTGTTACTGTTTCTGCATCGAGGCGTGATATTAATCAGCAGACGAGCACTTGTGACTTGCTGCAAGGGGCCAGATGAGCTGTTCGGGTAGCTCCGAAGCCCGCAGTTGTCCCTTAGTGTGCGCTGTTGCCTCTGCCGGCTACGTAGAATTGAATGGTCCTGCCGCAATGGCTTGTATGATGATGGTGATGTGGAGATTAAGACTTCAAAGTGCAATACCAACTAACTTTTGCTTCCTGGCGTCCACACAACAATCTGGAACGAGCCATTGCCTGCCATCTCAATGCAGGTGATGCGGGCTTGCACAAACGGCACACTTGTGCACATGTGACCCTCACATGTGCGAGGCATTAGGGTATGCTGTCCAGTCAAGCCAACGTGTCCTTGGGGAATGGGCGAGATATGTTGCCTTGTTAAAGACCATGTGAAGCTGAATATCAGGGTACTACTGTAGTGGAGCTACACATCTCTGAGGGACATAAGAAGCAGAAGATGTTCTCTGCAGTCCAACGCCAAGCACTGAGCATACTTACATAGGTCTATCAAGGGACGAGAAGACTGAGATCGTGATCCACTCTGAGAGTCATCTTCCACGTGAAGTTGGCAGTAGTAACCTGCTCTGCATAACTTCTCTACCGAAGTTTGTGAGTGCTGCTTTCTAGCAAAGAGTCCGCAGAGAGCAAGACCGAAACCAACAACTTCATATGTCCAGCCTGTACTCTATAGGAATGCTTGGGTGGTCTCGTGTGTGCTCGATGTGTCTGTTGGATGCCGGGTGAGACAACACACTTGCAAACAGCTCAGAGTCCTTGCTACAGTCATCTTCTGTGCCTGAGCCTTCTCCAGACGAGGTCACCGATACATAGTCCTCTGACAGCCTGCATTCTAGTGCCTGATCACCTGGAAGCTCCTTGTTGCATCTATCCAAGACTAGACACGGCCTGCCCATCAGATCTTGGTGATGGTGTCACTTTTTCCTCATTGGCAGTCAGCATTGCAGAATCTTTGCATCATAGGGCAAGCTTGTCATTTGTGCTCACAGACGCTGGAGTACCACAGCAGCTGACGGCTGAGGAGACCCGCGAGAGTGGAGGCGGCATGCGGTGTCCAGAGCTCGCTCAGACTTCAGCATCTGGCAGCAGCTTGAGCCACGAATTAGTCAATCAGCTGCTATGAGCGTCTTGCGCAGAGCAAGCTTGGGCGCCGCAGCATCTTGAGCTGATGTAGTCAACCTCCCAGGTGACAGTAGGTGCTCGGCCTGCTCGCACGTCACCACTCCTGAGCCAGAGACGGTGGTGACGGCAGAGCCTGCGCAAAGGCTTCACCGAGATGCCGTGGTGCAGCTCCAGCGCTGTGAGGGCAAGCACGACGGGGGCCACGTTCGGCGAGCCCCCGCGCGGCTCCCCGCGGCCTTGCCTCAACGGGCCGGCCGCCCGCCCGCCCGCCCGCCTGCGCCCCGGAGCGCGCTCGTGGCGCTCGTGGCCAAGGCGCTCGTGGCCAAGGCGGCCGCTGCCTGGCGGCAGCACTCGCCGCTGCTGGAGCACAACTGATACCTCCGGTGCATGACCGCCCCACCGACCGCCGGCTGGTCGATTGACCAGGGGCAGCGCTCTTGCCTACCCCTGCCTCTTGCTGGCGCAGAACCGGACGCGAAGGTCATCGCGCTGTCGCCGCGGACGCTCATGGCGACCAACCGCTTCGTGTGCGAGATTTGCAGCAAGGGCTTCCAGCGCGACCAGAACCTGCAGCTGCACCGGCGCGGGCACAACCTGCCGTGGAAGCTGCGGCCAGCGCAGCTCCAAGGAGGCGCGCAAACGCGTGTACATGTGCCCGGAGGAGAGCAGCATCCACCACGACCCCGGGCGACGCTCGGCGACCTCACCGGCATCAAGAAGCACTTCTGCCGCAAGTACGGCGAGAAGGAGGAGGAGTGCGGCGGGGAGGCTACGGCGCCCTCTGCCTTGACGCCCGCCGCGGCCGTCGCCGCCGCCGCCGCCGCCGAGGAGGCTCGTGCCGATGGGGCTCGTGCCTTGTCGACCTGACCTGCGCCCGCTTCTGGAGCTGCAAGAAGAGTGGGGCAGCAGCAGTGGCAGGAGGAGTGCCGATGGGGGCCTTGTCGACCTGTCCTGCGTCCGCGCCTGGAGCTGCTCAAGGAGTGGGGCAGCAGCAGTGGCAGGAGGGACGGGGGCGGGTGGGAGGGCCGCAAGTGCCGATGGGGGCTGTCGCGCCACATCCCCTCGACGGCCTGTTTGTGTCGATCTGACTAGGGCAGCTGACTTGGCTTGACACGTGGCCCCCTAGGCTGGGTCATACACTTTTGGGTGTGATTCAAGCCAAGGATGGAGGACCAATTCTCTCTCGTCCTCTCTTTCTCTCTCTGCAACCGCTCATCAACTGCGGACGACAACAACAACGACCGCTCATCAAATGCGGACTACATCAACAACGGCGTGACTACAAGGGCCCAAAGCCCACGCGCGACGCTGACCGTCAGAAGACCGTTCGAAGCCGCCTCTTTACAGCGGTCCCTTGCCTTCGCGGTCCACTTACGCGCAGGCCGCGCTTTGGCGGCGGCCTCCGGCGTCCGCCAGGGCGACGTCTTTCCGCCTGCTAGCTATTCAGACTTGCATCTACCGACTAGAGGTTACCGAGAGTCCGCTTGCTGCTGTCCGGCTCCTTCAGACATTGTCCATTCCTTTGGGCCACCAGTCAATCTGGCCGCGCTTGCTTCGAAGTGCAACGAAGGAAGCCCATCTGAAGCCCATTCGTCAGGGGGATAGTTTACCGGCAGCTAGTCTGTCGGATGTGAGGCTCCTCACTCGTAACTACTAAGCGGTCCATCCTCCCACGTTCTGCCATAGCCTCTTCAGGCCCCGCAGTCGCTGCTTAGCTCGTACTTTGGCCCCTTCGAACCTTGTCAATTCTTTTCGCGCTGGCTTCTCACAGCCCTTGCCCCCATTGGGAGAGCCACTTCTTCTTCTTTCATCTGAAGGTACCTTGACCACCCACAAGATCGTGAAGGTGGGCGCTACAGAAGCGGTGGCGGGGGCGATTGTGGCATGGACGGCTGAAGATGACCATCTTGCGGTCGAGTTCGACCACTGCGACGGGTGACGGCCCACGACAGCCGGCCATCCAGCTTTGCCAACCAGCGTAGCCAGCGGCCGAACCTGGCCTATCAGGCAGCGCCAGAATCTTCGCCGCGCCCGGCCCTAGTCTGGGCGAGCGGTCCGCTTTGCAAATGTTACCCTCTTGCCGCGAGCTACGCCAACGCCGCGCCACAGAAGCGGAGAGCCTAGGGCGCTGCTAGCTTCTCTGACCTGAGGCTGCTTAGCAGGGATTACTGAGTATTACGAAGCTGCTTTGTTTCTTGTTGTGCTTGTTTTTCTTAGCGCTTCCCCTGGCCCCCTTCTCGTACTTTGTTCCTTGTATTTTGGGCTGGCTTTTCAAGCCCCCTATCCTCAATTGGCGAGCCCTGGGGATAGTATTCCGGCAGCTAGTCTGTCGGATGTGAGGCTCCTCACTCGTAACTACTGAGTGGTCCATCCTCCCCCGTTCTGCATAGCCTCTTCAGGCCCCGCAGTCGCTGCTTTGCTCGTTTGGCCCCTTCGAACCTTGTCAATCCTTCTCGGGCTGGCTTCTCACAGCCCTTGCCCCCATTGGGAGAGCCACTTCTTCTTCTTTCTTCTAGGGCAGGAGCCGCAGCAGCTAGTAAACCTTCGCACGGATCCACGTACGACTACGAAAAGTCGTGGTGATTCTGTGGTGTGGTGAGCAGGATTGAGTATTGTGCTGCGTATCACAGGCTTTACACTAGTTTGAGCACTAGTTCTTAGATCACATCAATTAAGGCTGTGAATTGAGGCCTAGTAGCATCATCATCGTTTTGGCATTCACAGACCTTGCACAAGTCATCATCTTGTGGACAAGGGACTGCACATTTGCTTTGTGTGTATGTCGCTGCTTAGCTCGGAGTTTGGCCCCTTCGAACCTTGTCAATTCTTTTCGGGCTGGCTTCTCACAGCCCTTGCCCCCAATGGGAGAGCCACTTCTTCTGTGTGTATGCTCTCTACTCAGTAGACAGTCCATCGTCCTTTTCATGCTTGAAGCTACAGATTCTGGTTTGGTCAGTTCTTCATTTTCCTCGTGTTTTAATACTCTTTAGAATTCTCAATGTTGGCCTCTCATAGGACTGTTTTCTCTTCAGCCTGGCCAACGGGATCGACAATATCATTCGGATTGCTGTGGTTTGCTAAATGTGTAGTCTTGCACGTCAGCGTCTTTCTTTACTTAGACTTATCGACGTCATATCGCATTGACGTCCACGCGCATGACAGGGCCTTGCCTATTCGTCCTTCGTCCGTTTTGCAGCTGCTAGAGGAAAGTGCTCGCCCTGAGAGAAGGGGGGCTAGCAATGCCAGCCCAAAAGAGAATGGACAATGTCCAAATTCAAAGGAAAAGGTGCCAGAGGAGTGGGAGGCAGCAGCAGTGGCAGGAAGGATGGCGGGTGGGAAAAGAGAATGCAGCTGCTGATATCAAAATTGCGGCTGTAAAACGCCAGCCAGATGCATACAGGTGTTCTTGACGGAGCCACAGGCTAAGCAGACGGGCGCTCTTAGTACCCCCGGGTCAGCAGTAGGAAGTCAGATGAGCTGAGGGGAGGAAGAGCAACCCCGCTGCGCAAGCCAGAGGCTGCTGCAAGGGCGCGACCAGCCCGGCGATGCAAAGCAATCTCCTGGGACCGCTGTGGGCACATAGCTAACACATGCGGTCGCAGGACACAAGACCCGGAGGCATCGAGACTCCAGGAAGTGCTGCACCCTGTTTGCGGCGCCGATGGTCAGCTTGAGAGGCCAGCAGCGAAGGGAATGAGGACCACCGACCCCTGTGACACCCATGGATGTTGATGGCCAGAAGGTAAAAGGTATCACCCACCGGGTGGTCCTTGTACTTGTGCAACTTCTTCTGTTCGGCCCCTTTGGCAGCATAGCCGGTCTCAGAATTTATGGGGCCGTTCTTCCGGAAGCTGTCGGTGAGGACGATGTCCATGAGGAGCCGCTTGCCAACTCCCAGGGGGACGCCAACCAGATCAACACGCCTCGTCCGAGGGACCCAATTGCGGAGTTGGACGGGCATCACCCCGGTGCTCTCCAACGCCACTTGATATCCCACCTCCTTGACGACGCCATACATCGCGTCCCGTAGGAGGTTGTGAGAGGCCCGTGCGATCGCTGCCTTTGGCACACCTGAGCATGTGGTCACCCATGAGCAATGCATCATGCTCAAAAAGCTCACATTCACATTGGGTCAACCCTGCCAAGCACAGGGATGGTAAGCCAAGACGGCGGCGCATAGCAACGCAAAACAAAGCATTTTCCATCCGCAAGCCCGCATGCAAAGGCAAAGCGCGGAGCCACTCAGACGCTCCCAGAGACGAAACCGATAGGAGCCGAGCCTGGCCTCGAGCATCCCCTTGGAGGAGACTCCAGAGATGCTCCAGTGGTTGCTCGTCTGCAGCACGGAGAAACCGCGATTGAGCCTTGACATCAGAAACGTCAGCCCAGGGAGCAAGCCAAACAGGCTCAATTATCAGAGGCAGGTATACGGCAAAGAGGTCCTGTTGGCATGCTTTGAGAGTCACTTGGAAAGGCAGACTCCCCTGAACCACGTTATTGATGTGAGGCGCCAAAACACTTTGTTGCCCAAGGAGGAATCGTCCAGATATGGGCGGAGCTACCTGAGCCCTGCAGCCAGGGTACGCTGGTCTGCACAAGCGGACGGAGGGGCGACAACCAAGCCCGTGACGTATGGGCAGCGTACACTGCACTAGTGCTGCTGGAGCCTGCTCTAGGAGTGGGTGAGCGATCAAATCAGCAAGGCATTGCTGAAGCTTGACATCAATGGATGCATAGATAGCATCCAAGCTGACCGAAGGTGGGACCGTTTGCAGGAGGTAACATGGTCGCTGTGCCACACTCCTGGTCAAAATGACCACTGCCAACTGAGACTCCCCAAGGCTGGGGAGCTCTGGCAGGACCTGCATGTAACCTTAGAGACGAGCACCCTCCGAGAAAGACGGTCCCCTTAGTGGCACTCCCAAGATCCTCAAGCCGCCCTCAGGAGTCTGACAAGATGTAGGCAATGAGGGAAAGAGGGAAAGAGGGATGCCAACGGGGGCCCAGGTGGAGCATGTAGCAGGATTGAACCCTAGCCCGATGAGCTGGAGCTGGTGCTGAAGCGTGCCGAAAGCTTGCAGCACCTCCTCTGGGCGGCCGAGGAGCGTGGTATCATCCGCGTAGCTCAAGAGGAGAACGCCAGGGTGAGCGCTCGCCGTATTGCGCAAAGCACGGTGATGCGCCAGAGCAAAGAGAAAACCACCCATGGCATCACCTTGCCGTGTCCCCGTCTTTGACTGCAAAACAGCCAAACAATTCCCTGCCCCCCACAACAATGCAGATGGCAAGCCATACATGCATCGGAAGTGAGGGAGGAGGGTGGGAAAGATACAGAACGTTCCGCTGCAGACAAATGTCCCGTCGTACTGCCTTAGCTCCTCGGCAATGACCTGCCGATCCACGGAGTTGAATGCCTTCCGTACATCGACGCTCAAGGCCAGCCAATGGGGGTTGACATCCATTGCCGCTCGTACCCCGTGCACCAGGGTCTCAGCGCCAGCACGCATCCCAGTTTCAAAGTGGTGGGGATGGAAGTGCGCCTGGGCATCGTCCTGGATCTGCATGATTAGGGTGCGCCCCACGAGGCGCGACAGAACCTCCCCCATCGAGATAGGACACACTCCCCCGCTGTCCTTCTGCAAAGCAATGAGATTGCTTGTGCAGAGGACTGCGCCTACTCGTTGGGTGAGGTGTCCACGCGCAACATGTTGTGCAACCCTAAGCAGCAGATTGAAATCCTCCGAGTCGTCCTCCCCATACAGCTCCCGCAAGTGCTCAAAGAGCATGCCCGATGGACCCCCGGCGACTGCCTTGCGGCTACTCACAATCGCCCGACGGAAGGCAGCCGGGTCCAGGTCCACCGGTTGAGCAGGCGTGAAGCTCTCCAACCATGTATCTAATCTTCGCGGGGCCGGAGGATGGAGCTGCTTGAGTGCGGCCAAGGTTGCCGCATCAAGCGGTGCTGGTGTCGAGGGCTCCAAGGCTTGGGCAGCCCTGGCAAGGTCGCCGGCTCGTCCAATCGGATGGCACGTCGCTTGCCCGCCTCCTTGATATCGGACTCCGACGTGGTGGGCCGAAACTTGGCTTGCGCGAGTTGAGCAGCCGCTTGGTGCTTTGCTAGTAGCAGCTGCCACGCCCCACCTTCAAACAGGTGGAGGCGCAGCAGCAGCTCCTTGCGACCCGCCTTCCCCTGCGGCAGGCGACCAGGCACAAGTCGCGAGAACAACACAAACACAGCCCATGCAGCCTCATCCTCGCTGTCACGAGCCAGACGTGCCAGGAGGGGCCGAAGGGCTCGCCGTATGTGAGGCGAGCTTAATATGGGACGTGTCGTAGGAGCTGCGCGTTGGTCGTCCGCAGGATCTCGAAGACGTCCACGCTCCCCGCCCACCGCCAGTGTTTTGCCGTAGGCCCTGGTGGTGGTGTTGGCATCGTCCCTCTTGAAGGAGCTCTGCGAGCCCGAGCGGTGGCGGATGCCTCTGCCAGCTGCGCCTGCCTGTTAGCAGAACGCACGCAGGCCCGTGCGTGCTCAGACCCGCCTTGGTGGCACAGCGCCACCGGCAAAGCCGGCAGCAGAGCTCCACGGGCGGGCAAGGGGTTGCCTCCGCAGGGGGCCGGAGGTCTTCTTGGTCCTGCTCCCCTCCCCGAGGTGCAACTGTTACAGCGGCATTTTCCTCCACGGTCCCGTTAGCATCACCAGCGCTACTGCCACCGCTCGCCGAGCCCATGGCGACAACCACTTCCATGCGCCGCCTAGCTCCTCCGCTGCGGCGACCAACCCTCCAAAATAAAGGGGGGTTGGTGGGAGCCGCCTGCCCTGCAGACGAGGGGGAGGTGCGCGGCGTTGGCTGTGGGTGGGGCTCGAAGCCCGTAAGTAGAGCAGCATGAGAAGCAGCGGGAGAGGATACGGGGGGAGGGGGTCCTGTGCCCCTCTACATGTTGTCCTCCTCCACGGCAATCTCGGGTCGTGTCGGGGCCGTGGTCGGGACAGCCGTCTCGTCCGTCCCTGGGCCTGGAGGGGCCCGGGATGAGCGCGCAGCGCAGCAGCTCCTGGAGCCCCGGTGCACTGCTCTCGCGCTGGCCGCCCGTGCGCTTCCCTCCCCGGCACGAGTGAGCCGACGGGTCAGATGGCAGCCGGCCGAGCCAGCTTGGGAGCTGGGCAGCCGGGCCCATGCCCGCATCCCCCCTCGCACGAGGGGCCCCGCCACGGGGGGGGGGGCGGGCGCGGCGAGAGGCGCGGCTGAAGTCAAGTCCAGTAAAGTCAACAGGGCCAAGGTCAGGTCAAGGTCAAGTCGAGGGCGGCGGAAGCAGGGCGGGTGGCGGGGCTGCCCCGCCACTCCCACGAGCCCGACTGCAGCACCGTCGCGGGGGGCCACCCGGGGGAGGTGCTTGGGACCATTACCCGCTCCTTGCTTGCCCAGCTTCCGCGCCCGAGCCCTCCCCGCCCGCCATGGCGCTCGTCGCCCTCGCCGGGCAGTTCGTGGGCTGCCTCATCGACGACGGTCAGCCCGCGGCCCCCCGGCACCCCCGCCCGCGCTCTGGCGCTTCCCTCCGCCCGCTGACCCGCGCTCGCCGCTGCGCCGCGGCCGTCCGCCCCATGCAGGCACCGGCCCGTCGTTAAGCTATGACGAGTCGCCCGGCTTCACGGTGGACGATGAGGAGAGTGCTCCGCCCTCGCCTTGGACGTCGTCGGCGTACACTGCCTACTCTGAGTCGGCAGACTCGCAGGCATACCTGACCGACGCTCTGGCCGATGGCTACCCCAGTCCCTACCCGCCGGCCGCTGAGGCTGCAGGAACAGAGGGTACGGACACGCCCTTTGCCTACCCGCCCCCATCAGCACCATTTGCAGCTTCGGCCTACCCTCCGTTGCCCCAGAATGCATCCTACCCGGCTCCGAGCGCCGCTTCTGATCTTTATGCAGCTCTTCTGGTGGCAGCAGCTGCCAAGCCTGTTGCGCAGCAGCCCCCAGATTCCTACCAAGCCAGCTCGAGCTTCTACGACCAGCTGCCCCAGAAAGCTGAGCTGAAGCCCGAGGGAGCTGCGGGACAGCAGGTTGTCTGGTCTGTGAGCTACTGTAGTGACCAGCATGGACAGGCCAGCAAGTATGGCTCTGTAGGCAACAGTTATTACCAGCCTGGACAGGCCAACAAGTATGACTCACATGAGGCGGCTGTGCGGTACGGCTACCAGCCCCAGATTTGGCCCCCACCGTACCCGCCGCCATGTTCTACGGCCCAGTCGACCTATCCCCCTCCACAGCCTGGCTACACTCCTCTGCAATCTGGGCTTACCCCCCCACCTGGCTATGCCCCGCAACTATATTCCTGTCAGCAGCCTTCACATGGTGAGTGCAGAGGTGCCAGGTGCAGCCCCTGCCTTGGAAGGCAGAATGCAAGACAACCTGATGCAGCGCCTGCAGTTGTGCTTGACAATTGTTGGGTTTGCATAGTGAAGTCTCTGTAGAGTCATTCTGATTGCACTTTTACGGTGCGGGTGACACTGGCTTGGCTGCAATATCATACCTGATCTAATAGGAGAACCACGCGTATGTACTTATCAAGGGTGCCTGTTTCCACCCTGCTGTCTGGCGTTGGTAGGAGCTCCTCCGCCAGCCCCTCCTCAGTATGGAGCCCCTCCTCAGTACGGAGCACCCCCTCAGTATGGAGCCCCCCCTCAGTACGGTGCACCACCTCCTTACGGAGCACCCCCACAGTATGGAGCACCACCGCCTCCTTATTATGGGGCAGCACCCTCGCCACAACCCTATCAAGGTAAAGGCTAGCTTCCAGCTCAGACACAACAAGGTCGGTCAACCTTCTTGCTGTGTGGTTGGCACTGTTGGCCTTGAGCAAGAATATCGTGTTGGGCAGTGAGCAAGACAGAGATACTGATAAACGAGCACCTCAATGTTGACTACGGTCAAGGCCAAGGGAAGCAGCTGATATTTCAGACACTCTGGCAGGTGGATATGGTAGATACCAGGCTCCTCCACCAGGCTACGCCCCCCAACAGCAGCAGCAGCAGCAGCAGCAGGGATTTCTCTCTGGCCAGAACAACAATTTGCTGCTTGGCGCTGCCGGTGCTCTTGCTGGTGGCCTCCTACTTGGAAAAATCCTTCATTGAGTCTGGAGCTCCAAGCTGCTCTCAGTACCGCCGGAGTCAATGTTGACAGATCCAGTGCAGAACATCAGCTTCTTGCACTTTGACAGCTGATGCAATGCCCACAATCTCCAGCTAGATATGGGGTTTGGGGGCCTGAGTACGCTGTAGTTCGTGCACCTAGGCATCCATTAGTGCTTTTTCAGATTTGTGTGGACTTACAAGTTACAAGGTCTGTAAAATATCGTGTACTATTCATGCACAAAGGCTTGAAATCAGTCAGCAGACATGGCATTTGTAAGTTGCTGCAAGGATCCAGACGAGCTCTTCAATCAGCTCCAAAGCCTGCAGTTGTCCCTTGGTCTTCGCTGTCGCTTCTGCTTTGGCTGCATAGCATTCGATGGTCCTGCAGCAATCGGCTTATATGGTGACGATCAAGCTTTAGACTTCAAAGTGCAATTATATTATAACTTGCTCCCTGGCGTCCACAGTACAATCTGGAACGAATCATTGCTTGCCATCTAAATGCCCGTGATGCGGGCCTGAAGAAGGCACACTTGTGCACATGTGACCCCTCACATGTGCGAGGCATTAAAGTGCTCTACCGGGTCAAGCCAACATGTCCTAGGGGAAGGGGCAAGATACCGCGCCTTCTTAACACCATCTTAAGCTGATATCAGGACATTTACCGCAGTGAAACTACTGCATCTTTGAGGGACATAAGAAGCAAAATATGTTCTTTGTTGTCCGCGGCCAAGCATTGAGCATACTTACATAAGTCTACCAAGGGACGAGAAGACTGAGATCGTGATCCACTCTGAGAGTCATCTTCCACGTGAAGTTGCCATTGTTAACCTGCTCTACGTAACTTTTCAATCAAAGTACCTGTGTGCTGCTTTCTCGCAGACAGCAAGACTGAAATAACAATTCATGTCCAGCCTGTACTCTCTAGGAGCGCTTGGCGTGTCGTGTGCGCTCAATGTGTATGTTGGATGCCTTGGGAGACGACACACTTGCAAACAGCTCAAAGTCCCTGCCACAGTCTCCTACTGTGCCTGAGCCTTCTCCAGACGAGGTCACCAATATATAGTCCTCTGACAGCCTGCATTCTAGTGCCTGATCACCCGGAAGCTCCTTCTTGTTGCATTTATCCAAGACCAGACACGGCCTGCCCATCAGATCTTGGTGATAGTGTTACTTTTTCCTCAGTGGCAGTCAGCATTGCAGAATCTTTTGCATCATAGGGCAGGCCTTGTGTTTTGTACTCGGAGACGCTGAAGTACCACAGCAGCTGACGGCTGAGGAGACACACGACAGTGGAGGCGGCATGCAGTGTCCAGAGCTCGTCGGTCTTAGGCATCTGGTAGCAGCTTGAGCTACGAGTCAGTGAGTTAGCAGCTGTGAGCATGTTGCGCAGAGCAAGCTTGGGGGCAGCAAGCATCTTGAGCTGATGTAGTCAACCTCCCAGGTGACAGTAGGTGCTCGGCCTGCTCGCACGTCACCACTCCTGAGCCAGAGACGGTGGTGACGGCAGAGCCTGCGCAAGGGCTTCACCGAGATGCCTTGGTGCAGCTCCAGCGCTGTGAGGGCAAGCACGACAGCGGCCACATTCTGCGAGCCCCCGCGCGGCTCCCCGCGGCCTTGCCTCAAAGGCCCGGCCGCCTGCCCTCCCGCCTGCGTCCCGGAGGCCCAGGCGTTTGCCCCGGACGAGACGACGAGGCCAGAGGGGCGCAGGGCCGAGGCAGGCGGGCCACTGGCCTCGGCGCTCGGATGCCGGGCGCGCAGGCGGGCAGGCAGGGCCATGGCGGAGCCTGCGCCGCCGCCAGTGCCGTGCCGCTGGCAGCCCGNGGTCGCGGCCTTGCCCTGCGCCGGCGCCGGCCTGCTGCCTTGGCAGCAGCCCCGCGCTCTCCCTCCCCTGCTGCCCAGCCATGGCGGCCCCGCCAGGCGGGCGCGCGCTCACAGCACACCCTGCTCACTTGTACGCTGCCAAGGGCCGCCAAACCTCTGCTGCCGATTTAGCCCAGCCCATTTGCAGATGGGGATTGGCTCGAGGCCCCCGTTGGCGCACCAACTCACATTGCGAGAGTAGGACCTGCCAACTCCTACGTTGTGTACACCTTGCCCTTCTCCCCTCGTATCGGCCTGTTTGCAGCGAGCTCTCGCTCATGCTTTGCACCTGGAAGCTGGGCGAGCTGTAGTTGGTGGCAGAAGCGCTTAACTTAAAGTCGGGACAATGATCAGCAACCTTTACATAAGAAAGTAAGCCAAAAGCCAGCCCGCAAGGATGAACAAGGTCCAACGGGTCCGGAAAGAGCTGGTATACACCACCGTGCAGGTACCACGAAGAATGGTCATTTATAATCTCTGGTAAGCAGCCACAGTCAGAAAGACTAGCCCCCGTGAGGCAGTCCCCTTGACGATAGCCAGAGGCGGCAGCTTGAGCACGGCCAGCTCGCAGATGCAAGGCATTGGCAAATGACCGCTGGAGGGAAATGGACAGGCGCTTACGAACCACCTGCGCTAGCGAGCCAGCAGCGTCGAAGTCAGCCTGCCCGCCCCGCCGACGCAGTGCAAGCTTGGTCAAAAGGTCTAGCCACTGAGACACAAGAGCCCCGTGCACGTTGATGGCCAGTGGAACGAAGTCGTCCCCTTCCGATGGCTCTACTTGCTGACCTGTGGTTACTGAGCGGGTCAGCTGAGCAGCAGGTAGTTGCGTGTGCTCAACAGTGCCATGCCGGCACCAACAGGTGACTCTCCAGAAGCTTGCCCACCAGCTGCTGCCTCTCCTCCCACCTCGCTGTCCTGCCCCACTGCCATAGCTGCTGCCCTGCTCCTGGCAGCAAATCCTTCCTGGTCAACCCAAGAACCCACAGAAGGGCACTGCGTATTGTGTCCTCAATTAAGGCGATGTTGACTGGTGGACCTTTTGCAATATATGCGTTTTTCAAGCTGAAGCTGTCTGGCTCAGTCCCTTGTTACGGACTCGGCTGCGCCATCAATCACGCGTGTGCCATCTGCACTACCAGTGGCTGCAGCAGCCTTCAGCGCAGCATCATCTTGGGGCTTCATGGCCGGGAACAGTAAGACCTCCTGCACACCATGGCCATCAGCACGCGTCAGCTTGTGCATCGGTGGAGTAGACCCCTGCCCACGTTCAGCAAGATTAAGCTCGCATTGAGAGTTGCAACCCATGGCATCAGGAGATACAAAGTACGAGATGACACCTTGATATTCTGGGAGTCCGTGAGTAGCATGACAAGCCTGTCGATGCCAAGGCCCCAACCACCGGTGGGAGGAAGGCCGTACTCCATTGCTGTGCAAAATGTCTCATCAATCTGCATTGCCTCGTCATCCCCGGAGGTTCGGAACTGCCAAGCCGCCAAAGATCCACCAGCCTCGTCACTGGTGATAGGGCTAGGGGCAACTTTACGTGCTACAAGTAAGATGCCAGCATGCAACACAGTCGAGTCCTGCATGTTCTACATCAAACAATCAAGCCAAGCTGTGTTGTAAGCCTGTCATCAAGTACATTATAATCTTCCAAACCAGGTCCTCTGACTCCTGATGCTGACTCCCCCCCAATGATAAGCATAACTCACACTGAGTTGCTCAGCAAATCGCTCTCGTTGAATTACAGGATCGTTCAACTCAGTGTAGGCATTTGCAAGCTGCTCAAAAGCAGGAGAGTGCCAGTCAACAATGAGTCTAGCCCATGATTGTGGACAGACTTGCATCCAAGTACATGTAGGCCACACTGTGCATTGACAAGCAGTATAAATTGCCATGATCATAACAAAATGCTTGCAAGAAGTTGGTTGACGAGGCGTGAGACTATCAAGGGGAGCCCCTGCAGAAAAAGCGCTACAGCTTAATTATCACCTCATGCTTGTTGACAAATAGCTCAAAGCGCTCAGTGAGGCCTGGCTCAGATCTGTGGTACTTGGCCAAGGGGCTCATGAGCTGTGGGTGGTCACAGATGAACGTCGGGTGGATGCATCGCTCCTCAAGAAAGTGGCCTACAAGCTGCACCAAATTTTAGACGACTAGAACACTGCAGGCTGCAGCCATTCTCACTGTGATGTCAGGAAGGTCGAATTGATTACAACCAACATTCAGGACTTCTTTTGGGGAGTCCACGAACGAGCTTGCGGAGCTTGAGGAGTCACACCTTGTCGATGAGGCGGTTGGTTGTGAGGGGGGGTGGGCAGTTGACCCCAAGCTTGACGACCATCTCACGCAGGTAGGCATTGCACCCAGGTGACGAGAGGTCCGGGGGAATGTCAAGCCCTCCAATTTCTTTCAGGCCCTTCATCATAGAGATCCTCCTGCAGAGCATTGACCATTGTCGTCAGAATTAATTAGAGCGTGCAGACACGTCTGTCACCTTTCAATTGCCCTCCTACTGAGCTCACATGCAGCCCGCTCAAACATATTGTCAGGCACGCTTGGACCGACAACCACAAGCAGGAGCACCAGGTTGGCCAACCGGAAAGGTGGCGTGAAGTCAATCTCAATGGGTTCCTTGTCAGGGCCATCTGCGTGGAACTTGATGACATATCCTCCGGTAAGCTCCTTCACCAGTCCTGCGGGCAAGTATGGTGAAGGCGCGGGACTCTTATTAACACTATTCATGCCTTTGGTGGACAAGTTGGCCCCTTTGATGGTCGAAGCAACAACAGCTGCTGCTAGGGCAGCCACAGACCTGAGAAGAGGTCCTCTGTGAGGCGCATGACGTCCTCATAATCAGCATATGCCCAATAGAATTCGCAGGACGTGAACTCTGGGTTGTGCGTCAGGTCAATGCCCTCATTTCTGAACTGCTTGCCAATCTCGTAAACCTTGTCTAGGCCGCCCACAATCAATTCCTTCAAGAACAACTCAGGAGCAACCCGCATGTACAGCTGCATATCCAGGTCATTATGATGCGTAACAAAAGGCCGCGCTGTTGCCCCGCCTGCAATCATGTTCATCATAGGAGTTTCCACCTGCCAGCAGGACGTGAATGCACACAGAGAGCTATGACTTACAGATAGCACTCCTTCCCTTTTGTATCGGATGCAAATACGTCTGCGTCAAAGACTAACAACAGCATAACGTCCACAAGGTACTACCCACTCCTGCTAGAGTACCCCAACATAGCAGCCGGCTATTGCCCCTGGTAGACTGTGTTATTTTACCTCCAAGAAGCCCCTGTTATCAAAGAAGCGCCGTATATGCTGTACAATTCTTGCTCGGGTCACAAAGACCTGCCTGACCTCCTGATTGATCATGAGGTCGAGGTATCTCTGCCTGTACCTTGTCTCCTGGAGATTGCCGCCCAAAAGGCACAGAATCTTCATCATTCTCCTGGGACGACTGATGTTAGTTATTGACCACTTCAAGGAGGTTGACTGCAGTACTCGGAACGTCTGGAGGTGCTTGCCTGATCCTTGAGCACATAGTGCTCAGGATTGCGGGGCTGGCCGGCAGACCAGCCTGCCCTGGCAGGTGCGCTCTGGGACTTCTCCTTGTCCAGTTCGCCTCCCCTCTTCTTGTCCTTGGGCATCATGTGCAAGCACGGCGCCAGCACCTCCATGCTTGTTGGAAATATGCTCAGCTCTCCACGCTTGCTCTTGCCTATCAAAGAGCTTGCCAAGACGTTATTGACAGACAGAAGTTGAGTCTGAGTCTTCAACCCAACCCATGAATCCGTCAGCTGTAGGCATGTCTGCTCGGTCCAATACTCAATGCGTCTAAGACAGCAGCTGCAATGGCATCTGTACGAATCGAAGGGACATCTTCATCCAGTGCAAGCCATCTAACCTTCCCCGAAAAGAGTGGACACTGTATCCAGATTGTGTTGCCTAAGCACCAGGTAAGTAAGGACTTGCAGGGCTAGGGATCTGACATGGTCAACGTGATGCCTTGCGCCGGTCCACACGCAGGCACGAGGAGCACGCAAGGTAATGCACAGTAACTGGTGCAAAGAAGCAAGGGTATACCCGGAAAGCCCACAATGCCCACAATGTCTCCGCGCTTGATGTTGCTGTGCAGCTTGGTGAAGTCTGTCTCATCCAGCGAGAAGTTCCTGCAGCCAGAAAGAATGTCAGGGTTGTGATCTGCAAGTGAAAGGCAAGCAAGAAGTAGACCGGGAATGCCCCAGCACTTTGACGTCTACTGATCGGCCTGATCATGCCGGGCAGAAACACCGTCAGAGGGCACCCGCACGACTTGGAGTCAAAGTGGGGCAGACCTCGCATCCGCCATGACCTGGATCTTGGCGCCCTCCGAGTGCAGGTCGTAGAAGCACAGCTTCACCCCAGATGCCGCCTTCCTCATCAATCTGCCTGCCAAGACAGGTGGAGTGCTGGTCATGACCGCCGCCAGCCCCCCACGTGACAGCGCTGCCAGTCGCTCAAGCATCTCTGTTGCGAGACAGAGTCAGCGGCCGGTCAGCATCGCGAGCGAGGGAGTCACCTGCCAGCGACACCTGCACATCGCGGAGCTGCTCCCCAGGAGCCAGGCCGGCATACTGGGCGGCGTACTCCGGGACGCTGGTGCCGACATGGAACTTGTGTGGATAGGGGTTGGCGCCCGAGCTCTTGACGGCCTCCAGGTGCCGCAGCCGGTTCTGGAAGTATTGCTGAGGCGCCAGCCCGTTTGAGCAGGAGAATGAGCGTGCGGCAGCTCGTCAGCTCCCGGCAGTGCATAAGCTCCGGGCAGGCGCCTTGAGGCCGTGCGCCGTGCCTACACCACACCGTGGCTCCGGCAGGGGCTGGAGCCCGCCTCGGCAGCAGGCACGCTGCAAAGCTCGACTGTGGCAGGAGGAGCATCACCGTCGGGTCGAGCTCCTCCTCGTCGTCCTCGGGCGTGGCTGCGGCAGCCGCCTTGTCCGCCTTGGGGCCAGCCAGCGCCGCCTTCTCCGCCTGCCATGGGCGGCGGGGGCCGGAGGCAGGTGGAGTCGGAGAGGGGGCTGGAGGCCGCGTCGACAGCGGCGGCCTGGCGAGGCAGCAGATGGTGGTCCTGGCGGGCAGGAGGCTCCGGGAAGGCCTGCCCGTACCTTCAGCCGGTCCTTCTCCTCCTTCTCGCGCGCCTTCTGCTCCGCCTTGAGCCGCCGCTTGAGCTCGCTGCCGCGTGCGCACGGCCGCGCAGGAGCGGTGGCCGTCAGCCGCAGCGGGGCCGCCAGCCGGGCCGTGTGCTGTGGCCGGGCCTGCGGGCCGGTGTCGCCGGGGGCCAGGACGGCGGCGGACCTCTTGCTGACCGTCTCGGGGTCGCCCTCGTCGGGNCGTCTCGTCCAGTGTCCCCGTCTCGTCCTCGGTTCCTTCTGCTTTGGGCTGGCTTTCCCAGCCCCGGCCCTCAACGGGCCAGCCCTGGTCCCTTCCGCCGGCTCCGTCATGAGCACGCCTGTATGCGTCTGGCAGCCGCTTAGTTCTTCACCATCAGCAGCCGCAGCCTCTCCTGCGGGGGCCCTCCATCCACGGCTCGAGGCTCCAGGGCTTTCAGCAGCTCAGGGCCCCCACCCCCCCCTTCTGGGCCGCGCTTGCGGCCTCTCACCGCCAGCTGCCCCCAGCAAGCGCCTGCCTCCAGACTCGCGACGGCGGCGGCCCTGCATGCAGCACGGCGGCGGCGGCGGCGGCGGCGGCGGCCGTGTTGCTTCAGAAGGAGCGGCGCAGGCGGCCAAGCGGCGCAGGGTGGACGGCGGCCACGCAGAGCCGCAGGCCCTGCCTGACGGGCAGGCGGCCGCCGCTCCCGCCCCCGCCCCCGCCCGCTACGTCTCCAAGCGCGAGAGGGCGGTGGCGGCACCCGGAGCCGGCGGCCCCGGCGCCGGTCCCGGCGATGGCGGCGGAGGCGACAGCGACCAGCCAGAGGGTGAGAGAGAGCGGCGAAGCCCCAGCTGGACGCCACCAGCTCGCTCTCGGCCTGGCGGCAGGCCTCATGGCGGCTGCGGCGGGGGTTGGCGCTGCAGCGGGGCCTGGCGAGCATGGCGGACCGGCGGGAGTGCGCTTACCCGGCGGCGCTCCCCCGGCGCTGGCGCGGGCACTGGCGGACGGCGGCGCCGGGCGGGGCTCAGCCAACAGGGCACCCCGGGCGACGACGGCGGTGCTGCGGGGCCACACGCGCTGCGCCACCGCCGTCCGCTGGTCCCCCGGCTCCGGTCAGACTCTCGACCTCTGGCCCCCACCACCTCCAGCTGGGCCGCCGGTGCTGAGGTGCAGCAGATGTGACAGATGATGGTCAAGTGGGTGGACGTCGTTGCGAGGTGTGCGAGCCTGTGCCACGCTGTGGAGCCTCATCCTCGTGGGCTGCGCTGCTGGCTCGCAGGCAGGCTGCTTGCATCCGCGGCCATGGACGGCATCGTGTGCGTGTGGGACGTGTGGGCTTCACCCGGCGATCAGTTGCTTGGCTCCCTCAGGACTCACGCGGCTGCCATCTCCTCACTGAGATGGTCTCCAGACGGCCGAAGCCTACTTACAGGTGCATTGACTGTCCGATGCCAAGAACTTGAGGCTCAGTTGCGCACAATGTCCTCAGACACTCACTTGTAGTCGGCTCATCATCAGCACTACTGGCATGTGAGCATGAGGATGTGCCCAGGAGCTCAGCGGCACAAAGTGCAGTCCCCAGCGAGCTGTATGTGTCCAATCCGCTGACATGGACTCTGATGGCGTCCTTCAGGCAGCTATGACAGGATGGTGAAGGTGACGGACCTTGAAACAGGCAAGTGTACCCAGGTACACAAAGCTCAAGTGAATGTGAGGAGCTATAGCAAAGTGGATAAAGAGCTCATGCAGTAATGTGCCCGTGAAATCCATCACAAGTGCTTTCGAAATCTCGGTCGTGGTCCAGGGCAGGGCAGTAAATTATGGCCTGAAAGCAACCTAATCAACCGCGTACGATGGTCAAAATGGCTCAGAGCTTGATTGCTGTGCAGATTCTTGCACATGATTCCTACGTGTCAGCACTGCAACTCCACCCTGTCGACAAGTCAATTGTGCTGGTCGGTGACTTTGGCTCACACCTCAAGGCCTGGGATTTGCGGGCGAGCAAAGCGGCTGTCAAGAGCTTTGGAGGTGCCATGGGCCAGATTATGGACGTGGACTTGAGGCCCGACGGTCAGAGCTTTGTGTCTGCCGCCAATGTTACGAAGCGGAGCATGATGGACCAGACCATTGTTGTGTGGGACTGGCACAAGGGCATTCGCATGTCAGAACAGGTGGGACGTCGTGTGCCATGCATCGCGATGACAATTGATCTCATGAAAGCCCTTGAAGTCTTACGACATGCACAAAGTATATGTGCTGGCAGGTCTACATGGAGGGGTGCACCTGCGTGTGCGTGAGGTACCACCCTTACCGAGAGGTCTTTGTGGCGCAAAGCACTGCAGACTACGTGGCCATATTCTCTGCCAAAGCCCCCTTCAAGCTGGACAAGTACAGGCGCTATGAGAGCCACAAGGCAAGTCCAGTATAGCACCTGAGACGCTGGTGCATGCTACATTGTACCAGGGAGAGAAGTCGTACTCAGATACCTGCAAAAGAAAAAGTATGTCAGCCTGCCAATGCTGTGGCCTCAGTTGGGCTGAACACATTTCATCCTTCACCCCAGGTTGGGGCTTATCAAATTGGCTGCGCCTTCAGTCCCGATGGTGAGTTGCTGGCGACAGGCTCTGATAATGGTGCCCTCTTCTTCTATGGAAGCTGGTCTACGCGTGTCCTTAAGAAGATCACTGCTCATGCTGCAGTGTCCCGGGACGTTGAGTTCCATCCTGTCCTACCAACCACTGTCGCAAGCTGTGCCTGGGATGGCACTGTTGCTGTCACTACCTGATTTCTTATCAAGTTGATCCACTGTGTAGTACACCTGAAGGGGTTGCTCACACCCTTGAAGGTATATGTGAATGGTCCACACTGAAGTACACCTACAGGAGATGGTTTCCATGTAATACGATTGACAACCCTAAAAATTGTATAACTAATTGCAGCTCAATGTTGCAGTTACGGGCCTATGAGTACCAGCATGACTTTGGGAGGGTTTTGGTATGTGCTGCTGTGGGCTATCGCAAGACGTTTGCCATTTGACAGCACCTGTTATGCCTGCCATTGGATTGCCACACCACAGGTTTCATAGGAACATCATAACATCAATGTCAAATCCACAAAATTACACACTCTGATCTGGGGCTGTTGTGCCTTGTCACGACCGCACTTCCATTCTCGTGGAGTTGCCTCTCCTACTTTTCATGTTTAAGCAAGCCTTGTCCAGCCTGGTTTCAGAGTGCGGATGATCATAAAAATTAGAACCCAAGTCTAGCAAAGCACCCTGGCCTGTCTGAATTGTTAAGCATAGTACTTGATGGACGTGCCAAGGAAGGCTATTATCCTGCAGTATCCTGGCAATGGGGGAGGGGGACTGAAACCTATTCACTCCTGCAGTGCAGTGCACCAGATGAGGCTTTTCTCAGCACACATGCTGCCAGATGTCGCATCTGCACCCTAGAGGAATTTGCAAGCATGGACAATACAGCTTGTGAAGGCGATCAAGAACAGAGCCAGTGGCTTCGAAGCATGCAGGAGTCGGCAACGAGTTAAGCAATGTAGGTGGATGTCCAGAGTGCAACATCAAGTTCCTGATCGCTTGAATGCTCATAACAAGTGTTGCAATACTCTTGCTCCACAGTTGCATCAGACCAAGGGTGGCTATGCATAGCTAAGGCAGCCGTGGTTTTCACAACGGTTGACTCAAGTGCCTGTGCCTGCTGCCCCTGCCACAGAAGATGCAAAGCAAGTCTGTCACAGTCATGTGCAACTAGACCCATAGCAGTTGCAGAAAAGGAAAGCCCCAATAACCATTGCCTATGCAAAAGCAACCAGAGGCTAAGCAAGTCCACAACTAGAGGTTGTGCAGTAGGCGTATTGTTTCCAACCTCCATATTATTAAAGGCTATTTGTGCAACGTACAGCCCAGTATCATCGTTCAAGGCAAAAGCCGAAGCTAAGTATGTGAGGACACTTGCAAGAGTGTCAGGTGCCTGTTTCGCGCAATAGCGACGCAATGGCTCAGAAGGATAGTGGGCCATGGATTGAAAAGGACTACGCTCTTGTCTTCCTGCTGTCTGCTCAAACCTGAAGTGCGAACAGTAGCTAAGAAATCTTTAGTTTTTACCTGTCCGGTTGGAATTGAGTGGATGCGGCTTCTGATGTTGATAGAGCGGCTGCAAAAGCCAGCTAGATGCGTACAGATGTTCATGACGGAGCCACAGGCTAGCTAAGCAGACGGCGCGTTTAGTACCCCAATGTCAGCAGTAGGAAGTCTGATGATCTGAGGGGAGGAAGAGCAACCCCATATGCAGAGCTTCAAAGTGAAGTGACATAACTCCCCTCCTGATGTAATGCAGGTGCCCAGTCGTCATAAGAGACGCATATGAACAAACAACCAACAAAGGGTATCCCCAGTCATATACAAGCCTTTCGTTCTTCATGCAGGCCGTTATAGGCAGGTGTCATTCAACACCAATACAGACTCAGGATATATCAAGGAGTCTATGTCCTACAAAATTGTCTTCATCAGTTGATGCTATCTCTACCTGTTGACAGCCTGCTCGATTTTGACGATACAGGTAAATATGGTGGTTGATAGGATGCATGACCCACCAAACTACTCTGGTGTACATACTAGCATGCTTAGGGTGTCTAAGCAATGCCCTTCAAGGGCACTCCCCGCACGAGCCGAGGGAGGTTACGGACTAATTCCTTCAACTCATCAACATCAGTTGCATTGGCGTTTGGAACGATAACAGCCTCTTCCTGCTCATCCACAAGTGCCTTGGCAACATCCTCGGTAACGTCAAACGCTGTTGCCAGAACCTCAACGTCAATGGCCTTGATCACTGAGTTCGCACCTGGATTAAAGATGCAGTCGTGCCCCATCAGCACCTCACACACAGGGACATGACAGACAGTGCACAGCTTCAGCCACAAGTATTTTACTGAGCCTATGGCTGTGCCAGACAGAGGTGGTGACAAATACCGACATACTAAGAACAGCCTGTTGCCAAAGCAGTTTTCGATCGGCCAATCAGCCCTAGCCGAACTATAGCCATATGTAGCCTGGACACTTGCCTGTGAGGAACTGAGGAATCGCAGGCTTGCTGCTCGTTGAGATGCCCACAAACTCCAAGCCATAGTCACGAGAAGCCAGCTGCAGAAGCAGAAATTAGACTCAGTATTCAGATTCGGTACTGTTGGACTGAAGCTTCACCATTACCAAAGCTCTGCACAGTCAAAGCCACTTGGTTTCACCAACCTGAGCCACTGGGTAGAACCTCGGAGTGACAAACACATCGCCAACCTTCACAGCGGCTCTGAGTGCAGCGGTTCCATTGGGGTGTGAAATCTCCACATAGCCAGACCCTCTGGTGACAACAGAGACCTCTGTAGCGAGAGGGTTCCAATGAGGGGCTAAGAGTGCTCCCTGCCACATAAAACACGAACAGGGTCATTAACTTACTAAGGAGTCCAGGCTGAGATATGCTGCTCACGCCTATGCATGCGCTGCCTGCACAACAAGAGCCCATGACCTGACATTGCACATGGCATCAATGACAATCAAACAACAGATGCCAAGATGAGTGAGCTACACATGTCAATTCACTAACCATTCAGGACCATTCATGACCATTTACTATATGATCATCTCTTGTAATCACAAGGTCTTGACCAAAATACTCACCGGCTTCAGATTGACAGCAAAAGCACCAAGCTTGACCAGCTTCAGAAGCTTGAACTTCTTCTTGTCCACAGCATTGGACCAGCCACCCTCATTCTCAAAGTCAGGCTTCTCATCCAGGTCATAAGTAAGCTTGAAGTCGTCAGACAAACCCAACCAGCTGATCCAGCCCTGTCGCGAACCCTGCGTCAATCTGCTAAATTGGTCCTCGGGGACAAATACAATCGGCCCTCTTCCCTTGTAGCTCAGCAACTCACTGATGTTGCTTGGTGGGACCTGATGTATTACACATGGAGACCAGGAGTGCAGACACATGACAGTCAGACGCATGTGATTGGTATGGGATTCTGCCGGCAATAAGGACATGCTCATGCATGCAGGCAAGGTTACATGTCACTGCATGACCTCAGGGTTTCCACAATGAGACTTCTCACATCAAAGGCGCGTGCCAACAGATCGTCGGTGAAACCACCCAAAACGGTACCATAATGTCCACCAGCACCGCCAGCAACATAGAATTGCTGAAACATGCAAATATCCAATGTCAGTGTACTATAGGTGGGTACAGTGAATATTGCAATGCTTACAGCCTGCACCTGCTTGCTCACAAGCAGCAATAGAGTGGTATCACTCATACCCTCAATATATGGTATGTGCAATTGCTCAGTCATGAAAATGATTGTCTCATTTGCAATGTATGAAGACAGTAAATTCACATCATTGCTAAAAGTACAAAGTTCTGCCATGCAGGCGAGGAAAGGTAGTGACTTGGATCAGAAGATAGCAATATACCTTATAGCCGCTCAGTGTGCGCCCCTCTGCCACGCTGGCGACACCCCAGATCCTCAGGCGCTGGGAAGGGGAGGTGTTGAGGATGTACCAGACCACACCTCCTGGAGCTCCGAACACATCTCCCTCTTCAATATCCTCCTCATAAATCTTGCCCTTCCACACCACGCCGAGCTTCGCAGTACCTGTGATGTGAAGCACCTGTCAGTGAAGGTGGTGCCTCCCGAAACTGCTCTTGGGCCAGCCATGTGATGCCTATGTTTCCTACCCTGCAACTTGTGAATCCACCAGCACACGGACACTACGACATACGTGAAGCTAACTTCCTTGGAAGCACTGAAATTACTTGCCCATGTAGCACGATTCACACATGCTTTCTTCACTACAGAAGTCAATTACCATGCCATATTCTTTTGACATAGCGCACTGCGCGAAGCACTGACCTTGGACAACAACAGACAACTCAGAGGCGGTGGTGTAGTGAGGGAGGAAGAGGGCCCTCGGCTCGATCACAATGTGAGCAGCGCCAAGCGCCTCATCATACAAAACTTCGTGCTCCTTTGGTGAGCCCCACACGTCAATCGCTCCTGCAAGTGCATGTGCAGGTGAAAAACATAAAACGCGAACTGTCACACACCAATCCCTTGCCTGAATGAATAGACTTACTCCGAACACTGCTCAAACCTCAGAAAAGATACACAGTGGCTCACAGGAATTGGTGCGGAAACGACTGATACGAAGATCTCACAACGACTGATACAAAGATCTCACATCGAACGAACCAAACTTACAAATGAGCTTCTCACACTTTCACATTTATGGCGTCGTACGATATTAGAACTCGCGTGAGCGGAGGATGCTTCTGGGGCTACCAGTGTGATGTGGTGCAGACGACGTCCGGTCGGCCGTGGCCGGAGTAGCTCACCTGCGTCGGACTCGAAGACGCGCTCGGGCTCATCGAGCAGGAAGCCAGCATAGTTGACCTCGCTGTGGCCGTGCTCGGCGCCGACAGCTGCGACACCGGCCGCGAGCGCCAGGCAGAGCAGCGCCGAGAGCGCCAGGCGGGCCATAGCGCGCGACGGCAGCGGCGAGGGCGGCGGCGACGGCGGCGGCAGGCGGGCAGGCTGGGACGGAGACTAGGAAAGCCGCACTAGACGTGGCAGAGTGGCCAGGCGACGCGCCACGCGGCGGGTGCATGCACGCTGCCGCCCCGCTGCCCCGCCACGGTGGCGCCGCCTATTGGCCGCTTACTTCGCCACCTGGCGTGGCCCGAAGTTCCGCCCCCTTCCGCCCGCCCGCGCCGATGCCGGCCGGTGTGAACGGGCCCTGCCACGTCGGCTCCCGCGGCGCTCGCCTGCCCGCGCGCCACGTGGCAGACCAAGCCGCCCGCCTGCCTGGCGCGCCTACGCCGGAGCTCGCCCG
>WELB01000132.1:105077-117144 GCA_009602725.1 Spirogloea muscicola
GGGCAGCGGGCGGCGGGGCCCGCTGGCGGAGGCGCGCGCTCCCGAGGACGCCGCTGCCGTCGAGAGCAGCCAGGGGCTGCGGCTCGGCCGTGCGCTGCTCGCGGGCGTCTACGTGCCCGGTGCGCACCGCTGCCGGAGCCCTGCCGCCCGCCTGACGGGCGAGCTGGCGGGCTGTCCCCAGCAAAGGTGGTCGATCGACCACTGAGCGGGACGCATCGGGCGTGCAGTCGTGCTGTTGCTGCTCTTCTGCGCCACGTTGCCGCTGTACATGCTGGTCGCCTGGCACTTCGTCCCCGACATCGTCCACCTCTCCAAGGTGCGCCCTCCCCTCGCCTGGCCGGCCTGCAGACCTTGACGCTCTCTCTGAGCCACCCGGGCTCATCGGGCCCCTCAACGACCAGAGAAGCTGGAAGCACACGGCCTAGCTTGGTAATGGAGGGGGCGGAGATTTGTTGAACACATTTAGTGTGGCTGCAAGTTATCGCTTACGTTCCCGGAGAAGGTCACAACTTACAAGAACACTCTGTTGTTATGGTACGAGGTGGTAGAGTTAGAGATTTACTAGGTGTAAAGATGAGCAATGTGATCCATTGCAGCTGCAGCAGTGCTAGCTTTTAGAGGGCTGCTCCTGCCGCAGCACATCCTCGCAGGCTGACCTCCTGCTGGTGGACCGCCTGAGCAGCCGCTGTACTTCGACTACCGGTACCCTCAGCCCAACACGACGGCCACCTTCCTCCCCAACGACGTCCTGGCAACAGCGCTGCCCAGGGCGGCCAAGGCAAGGGCTGGCAAAGTCTTCAATGGACCCCACGTCATCCCAAAGGGACAGAGATTCAGGGTGATCCTCAATCTGCAGCTGCCAGAGTCAAGGCACAATCGCAACCTCGGCATCTTTCAGGTCTGACAGCACCCGCCGCTCTCAGTGAACCTCAGTCCTCATTGCTGCCTTGAGGCATTTGGCATCGAGGTGCTTTTGGGTTACATGCATCAGGTCAAATAACTCCTTTGTGACTGGCCTGTATCTTCACAACTTGCGCTTGTGAGGTCAGTGGGACAAGGAGCGCACAATTGTGGCTTCGCATTTGACATTCGTGCACGCTGCCACCAGATCGAGGCTCAGCTCCTGGCGCTGCAGGGCGACGTTCTGGCTTCCAAGAGCGTGCCTACCATGCTCCGCTTCAGGAGCTGGCCTGTGGAGTATGGCCGCACCTTCCTCATGGCCCTGCCTCTACTCTCTGGCTTCTGGGACGATTTTCAGGTTGAGCAACCCTCACTTCTTCTAATCAGCATACTTCGCTACTGTACCCGACGCGCTGCATCCTCCTCAAGAAAAGTCAGTGGCGCACGGCTGCCAATAGTGGGAGGACCTGCAGCACAGGTTGGCATGTCCTTACTGGCCTCAATCCCATTGATATTGGTTGGTCTAACCTGCCTTGCGCGGTCGGCCTGCAGACCTTGTCTCTTCCAATACTAGAGCATCAAGAAGGACGCCGTCCGTTTGTCAGGTTGATTGCACTCCACATACATTGGGCTCTGCTTCTGCATCTCACTGAAGCAGGCGCAAGACTTCATTCGAATTCAAAGTCAATCTCTGTGGTCCTTTTAAGATTGTTTATCCAATGTTGATCTTTGCCATCTATATGAGGCCTTGTAATATATTTGTCAACTATTAAATCAATTTATCATTTATTGACCTCCTCGCACTGCTCTTACCACAGCGTGAAAATCGAGCTAGCCCCAAAGGCAGGACTTCCTCCAGCTGTTGGACTACCGGAGATATATGAGGCTGGTGAGGATTGTAGCTTCCATCCTCCTCTTTCCACCGTAATTTTTACAGCTGTGCCTGCTTCCTGCCAAGCCTTAGAGGGCTGTGCTTGTCACGACATGCTATGTGCAAGCAGGCCGTCCTTCCACTGCGTGCTCACTTACAGACATTGGCATGCATAGAGGAAATACATGCTGAGAGCCCTCTCAGCTTGTGTCCCCTTGCTTCTTTGTTGGGCATTACAGAGGTCTCCATAGAGACAGTACTGACTGGCTTTGCCAGAATTTTCCGCTACTGGAAGCTCACAAGCCTTGTGTGGGGCTTGATCGCGTTCGTTTCACTTGAGCTCACCCTCCTCCTGACCTGCTGCAGGTTGGTCTCTTGCGCAGCTTACCCTGCAAAAAATCATTGAACCACAGTAAAACCATTGCAATGGTTGTCTTGCAGCTTCAGCTGAACATTGACGGTCTCAATGCAACATCTCACGCATCTTTCTTGGCATGGTGGCTTGCTTGACAGTCGGGCTCTGTTTCCTAAGCTGTGGGGCCTCAGACCACAATTTGAAGAGAAAGTCCCGATTGCTAAGGTATACACAAAGGCCTGACAGCATGGTCAGGCCTTGGCAGTTTAAAAGGATGCCTCAAATCTTGGCTCAGCTCCAGTATGAAAGATAAAGGCCGACATATGTGATTGCCCTCATGGAAGCTGTTCCTTGTGAATATTGTTGGCAACAGGTTGTCGACATCGCACAAGCTGCAGTGGACGAGTACAAGGAGGCAGAGGTATGTTACCAGCCTTGCCTGGTAAACTTGATCAGGCATCAGTTTGGTATTGAGACGTCCTACGGGGTAGTGAAGTAAGTTGCAGCTGTTTCAGGTCTTTGCAAGCTCGTATCAAAACTGACGGCTTCTCGATGCTGTGTTGTAAACAACAGCTGCCGCCAACACCGGATCTTTCAGATGTGGACGAGTTCGAAGATGATCTTATGAAGTCGCTGCCATTTGAGTTGGCCGTACTACGTTCAAGGAAGGGTAGGAAGAAGAGCAGTCTTACAAGCAAAGACCAGTCAAGGGAAGGTACTCTCAATGAGGACATGGATGACAGTGAAGCACAGTACGAGGAGGAAGAAGCAGAAGGTGAAGAGATTGAAGATGGAGAAGGCCTGTGGCAGGATCCTCTTGCTAGTATTCTATCTGATGAAGTGAGTGAAGACGGTGAGGAGTTCGGTGGTCTTGGTCGGCATCCTCTTGGCCTGCATGGTGACAAGCCATGTGCTCAAGATGGACACGAGACACAGGGGCTTTTGAAGGAAAGCAAGAGCAAAGAAGAGCTCAATGAGGAGGAAGCAAGTAGTACAGTTGAGGAGGTCATAGCTGGAGGCAGCAACGTGCAAGGAATTGGACGACCTCTTGGCGACGTGGGAAAGCCCGTCGGTCGGCAGCTGGCAAGGGAGGCCTTCACCAATGGGAAAGACACAGGGGGCACTCTTGGTGGCTTTGAGGGGGCTGGTGGACCAGCACACACTAAGGGGAAAGCTTCATACACCTACCATATGCTGGACGAGCAGGGTGACTCAGGCATTGAATATGAGGAGATGGCAGGGGACATGGGAAAACATGCCGGGGATATGGGCGGTAAGTTACCAATATCACCTGACGCTGCCCAAAGCTCAGGTGCAAACAGAGGTGATATTCTAGAGCCTGCTTCTGGACCCATGTTCCAAGATGCGCACGAGGAGTTTCCAGGCCTGTCAGCTGGCACAGGCAGGCAAGAAGACCGGCACCCAGGTAAAGAGATTGATGATGGAGCTGCACAACTTGATGAAGCGGGGCAAGAGGATGTAGTCACAGTGGAGGAGGAAGAGGAGGAGGAGGAGGAGGAGGAGGAGGAGGAGGATGAGGAGGAGGATGAGGAGGAGGAGGAGGATGAGGAGGGTGAGGAGGAGGAGGAGGAGGAGGATGAGAAGGAGGACGAGTATGAGGTGGAGGAGGAGGAGATTGAGGTTGATAAAGACAAACAGGGAGGAGTAGCGGGTGACGATATAGACGGGGTTGAGAAACTTCTGGAGAACTCCCATGAGGAGAGGGAGCGCAGCAACTCAAGATCTGCAAGCAATGATGCTAATCTAGAAGGTGACCACAAGCACCAGTTGCCGTGGCACATATAAGTGCAACTTTTCTTGTTGTATGTGGTACCTGCAGGACTTGTACATGCCGTCTTACTGGCTACTCTACTTGGATAATATGCTTACATTTCTTTGTACTTGTCCTTTATAGACCCCAGGCCAGATGATCGTAACAGGACTCACTGGATCTTTGGAGGACCTACTGACGCACAAGAAGGCACACTGCGTAGGCGAGGGTCCTCACACAGTACACACGGTACAAGGGGCCAGCATTAATGCGCCTCTGTGCACTTGTAGGTTGGTCTTCAATGGTAGGTTGGTCATTAATGGCGACGTGGCCACTGTATTGGGCTACTGAGCTCATTCAGCTGAGTTTAACCAGCTGTGTAAGTGCAGTTGCTACATGCAACTCAGCAAAGTAGACTGTAGTGGCCCGAGCTAGACTGTGATGATCTAAATGAACCTGAGCGTTGAAGTAAACTGAAAGTTTTGAGCAGAGCAAGCAGCAGATGAAGTGAATATGCATGCAGGATCTGTACAGAGGCTCATATCTTACCGTGTAGCTTGCACTTCATTGAGTGAAAATTACACTAAGACACTGCTTTCCTTCTCCACAACTCAGCGAATATTGGGCTGTAGCGGGCCGCTTCTCACACAACCGCTTTGCTCTAAACGCTTGTTTGGCTGATCTACAAGATTGGAAGAAAAGCGTCACACTAAGGCTTAGCCTTCTTAGCAAGTGCTTTTCTCTTCCGCTCTTCCAGGAGAGCAACACCCGCCCGCTTCTTTGCCCTCCCCATCTGCAGGTCATAATGGTGAATAATCAGCAATCACTACAACAATGGTTAAGCCAAAGAACAGCAAAGCTTGAAGCCTCTCTTGGAGCATCCCATTTGTTGTGCTTCACTTGCTTAGTAAGCAGCGAGTATGCGTGAGCACCTGCATGGCATCATACAGTTGCTGCGTCTTCCTGGGCATCATGATCTGTGCCATGGCCGCCTCATCGTCAGCCTCTGTCGCCTGAGCTCTTAGACTTCCAGCTCTCTGCCCCTCCGTTGCCCGTCTTGAATCAACGTCAGCAACTGCCTCATCCTCAGCTTCTGGTGCTCCTGCGCCTACTCCTCCCAAGGTGTCATTTGTAGCTTCTGCAAGTGAAGCAGAGAACGGGACTCCAGCCACCTCCTTGGCCAAGTCATCTGCATACTGCCTCTCCAAAGCCTGCACCTGGTAGGTAGGTCCATCAGAGTGACGTTGTCAGCAGCTTGTTTTGTCGACCAAGATATACTTAAAGACAAATGAATACTGTTGACCCTCTCAAGTACCTGCAGAAGTTGCATGGAAGGTGCCACAGAAAACCGACTAGGCAGTGAATCATGGTACATCACTTGGAGAAGCAGCGAGAGAGGGGGGCAATAATGCAAGCCTCAAGATGAGATAATCACAGGTACTGCTTTGGGTCAAACTGATTGGGAGACATGAAAAGTAGCGAGAGAGGGGGGCAACAATGCAAGCCTCAAGATGGAAAAATCACAGATACTGCTTTGGGTCAAACAGATTGGGAGACATGGAAAGCAATGTCTGGTGCAACCAATGCGACCAGCATGAAGTAGCAATGCAGAGGCGTACTTCCTGCAGCTGAGAAGCAGCAGCAGCCTCCTCAGACCTGGCAGCCACAGCTGCCTTGCTCTCTAGGTCTGCCTCAGCTTCCGTCCCTGAGATAGAAAGCACCGGGCCCTTGCTCGAGGCATCCTTCAGTCTATGGATGACTTCAGCATACTCCGGTACGTACCCCTCTGCTTCATTGTCGACAAATGGTGACAGATGAGGAGGAGGCACCCTGCAGATCACACAGTTGCTCGCCATGTCCCATCATTAGACCCCTCCGATGCACGGCCAATCTCATCCAGGCTCAGGTGTTCTGTGCAGCAACAGGGGCAATGTATGGAGTCAAAGGGACCACTGCTGACGCCATGGCAAGGGCAGGCAATGATTGCATGTAAGTGCTATTCGTGAGTGGTCATGACGAACTCACAGGCCAGGCCCATAATCACTTGTTGGAAGAGCAGTACGAGCATTTGCGCTGTCGAATATCCACTGTGGCTGCACATAGTCCCTTGAGAGAAATCTGTGTCCCTGGGTTGGTCTATCCACCACCTGCATGCCGAAGTAACGAAGGCAGCTCTCGTCAGATTAGACTCTCCTTCGAGTCAACAAAGGCTGTTCCCAAGGTTAGGGACCATTTGCTGCAAACACCGTCCGCAGTAATCGGCATAAACTGTAAGTCAGCTTAATGTGCACAAAATCTTCAGCGCACCTGGTGTGTGATACTCTCATCTGCTTCTTGACATGGAGCTCCATCACCATCCCATGACGCTATCCCGCCAAACGCTCGGATAACAAGAAGAAGTGGTTCTCGAGGTACCTGCTCTTGAATCAGTCCCAGCAGTGCCTTGCTTAGAGAGACAGCATCAACGGCCTTCCAAGTGTTACCTGACATCCAACTACTAGCAACGAAGTATGGGGATGAAGCCTGACGCCCAACAAATTCGAGAAACTTGCATCACAACAAAGTTCGAGCTAATCCTTCAAAAGTGGAGTACCATGAAGTAGGAACCAGCCCAGTCTCATACCTCGCGGGCCAGGAAGAATACGAACCCTTGAAATACCCGCCGAGCAAGCACCGTTTCCTCATCGTCTTCCCCGTCCTGCTCCTCAGCCTGTTCTGCCTGCTCTACAGCTCCTAACTCTTCAGTCTGCCGGCTCTCAGTCTGCCGGCTTGCAGCCTGTCCTACTGCCTCCATGGCCTTGAGCCTTCCTTGAAAAGAAGCCAATCTTACAGCAGACTCTGCTTGAAGAACTTCCCTTTCCGCCTCCGTCTCCCCTAGAATAGTTGGCCCCTGGTCCACCTCTCGGACTCCTTGCCCTTCCCTGTCCTTGGCCTTCTTGCCGTCTCCGTCAAATACCTCCTCATCAGCAATTTTGTCTGCTTTGACAAGGCTCTTCATTGCAGAAAACAGATCTGTAATAGAAGCACATGATCGTGGAAAGGAACACATCAGAGGCTTGTGTGCACAGGGTGCACCAAGTGATGCCACAAGTAGAGCAAGCTCGTGTACCCACCTGCTGCTGCCGCTTCTAAACGGGGGTCAAGAACAGGAGGGTACTTCAAGCCCAACGAGTGGTAAAGCTTAAAGTTGACGAAGCCCATGAGCGTCTGTGACACAGGACAAGAGGCAACGTCTTGCTCAAGCAAGGCCGTGTGCAAGTGACCCTCGCAACTTCACAGCACCTTGGGACAGTACTGAGACTGCGCCTTCTGAAGCCATAAAGATGGAGGCTTGACCTCGTAGAATTCGAGGAAGGTGAGCATGACGCGGAAATCCACGTCGCTTGGCAGGATCTGGCTCATAGTATGCGGAACTAGCCATGTCACCTTCTGCCCAATGACGTCGGCCTGAAGAATAATTGGACAGAAGAATAAGAGCAGTGGTATATACGAGGCCTGCACGTCACAAGCGAGCTAGCTGCACAACCTGCGCAATGGGTGCATGTCATTCCTTCCACTGCTTTATACGGCCTGGAGGTGAGCTCTGCAAGGTGCAGCAAAGAGCAGGTTGGACGACTACAATCATCAGAGAGCACAGACAATACCTGATAGTAGATGCCCTTGACAGAGACAAACACTTTACGCAGCGAGTGTGTGCGAGTAATGTAAGCTTGCCACTCCAGTGCAAGCCTGCCAAAATCAAAAGCAGCTGGTGCCATGAGCTACTCAGATAAAAAACAAGTGCATCAAACAAAGCCACTGCAGTTGATGCCAGATTGACCTATACACACATTCGGCTAGAGGTCACAAACATAGACCAAAGGTAGATACTCTACTGTCAGTTCATCCTGTCAACCGCCCCCACTAGCCTGAAACTATCACAATCTGCGCACAAGATATTGAAGATCACAAAAAGAGCAATACTTGCAGAACGGCACCTTCTGGCACCATGCACTCTCTTTGCTGGGATCTTGTGGGACGCATCCGCTGGAAGCACCGCAAAAAGGTGGATAAGAGATAGCGGATCGTCCAGATCTCGCAGAGCGTCAATGAATGATGGATACCTGCGGTATCATCAGCGAACGACAGCAGTTGGTGCTCGTTCTCAAGCTCAGTGTGACCATAAGCTGACTATCTGTCTCTAGATCAGTCAGACCCAAGCAATCGTCTCCAATCAGCTACATTTACCTCTCCTTGACTAGGTGGTCCAATGTGTACTGTGGACAGTTGGCCTCTAGGCGTGCAGTTGTGTTACCAGACTGCTTCGCTTTGGCCTTCTTTATCTTCCTCTCATGCGCTCTGATCTCTCTGGAGCTCAACAGGCCACACTTGCAATGCTTCAGTCAAATGTGCGAGCTACTCTATCTACACGGGGGTCGTCACTGGCAAGTAGGCACTGATAGCTGATGGAGAGAGTTGCTGGCGGGTGAGGAGAGTCCTGCCTCAGGAAAACAATTTTGAATGCAATGTGAAACTTTTGATGACTCCCTACATCAGGCCCCAATACGCCATACCAATTGGCCGTGCACCTGATACCCGAGTATGACAACCTAAGAATCATGAAGCTGCGGACATGATAGTGTCAGACAGCAGTCTAGCCTTGACACTTTAGCCACAGACGACCCACGGAGAGGGCAGAGGACAGGCCTGCTCTTCTCAAGTATTGGCTCGTGCAGGAGGAAGTTGATGTCCTTGACGTGGTAGTAGGTCTTGTTGTGCCCATGAACCTTCTTGCGTGGCTCCCGCGGGAAGACGCCCTTCAGAATGCAAAGCCGCCTGCCACAACCCGTCAGAAGGCCTGCTAAGACTCGTCAGTGCCCAAGGCGGTAACCATGGCTCGCAGAAGCAAGCTAAGTGAGGTGCTGCGGATGACTTGTCTTACGCTGGGAGCTCTCCAAGCACCGCATGCAGCCCCGACCTGAATTCCGGCAGCTTGAGTTGGAGCCGGTTGAGGGCCTGATTTCGGGTGGTGTAGTTCACGACGTTCCCTGCCTTGCCCTGCGCAGCCGCACGCCAGTCCGAGCCAGCGGCTTAGCAAGGGAGCTTCCCTCCTGCTGCTTGACAACAGCATCGCTTGCAGGGAGCCAAGCTCGGCGGCCAATCAGGCGCGGCAAGACAAAGAGACGCCGCCGTACTCTTTGCTGCTTCTTCGTCATGACGAGCCCCAGCGGCGGCGGCGGTGGCGGCGGCGGCGGCGGCGGCGGCGGCGGGTGGGAGGGGGACGGGAGTAGGGGTTTGAGGTTTAGCGTCTAAAAGTAGGAGAAGATGGCGCGCAGTGGTCCTTCTACTTCATTTCCAGATGCCAATTACTCCGACACGAGGCTGCTGACAAGGGGTTGCCGAGCTCCCATTCAGTGTAGCCACTTGCATGGCTGTGCGGTTTTAGCACTCTTCGGCCATTTTGGACATTGTCCCCAAACTTTCTCTGGGTTAGCTTTTCACAGCCATCGCCCGCTCCTGGAAGAGCCACTTTTTCTCGATGGGGGAGGTTCTGTCGCGCCTCGTGGGGCGCACACTAATCATGCAGATTCAGGACGATGCCCAGGCGCACTTCCATCCCCACCAGTTTGGGGCTGGGATGCGTGCTGGCGCTGAGACCCTGGTGCACGGGGTACGGAGCGGCACTGGACGTCAACCCCCATTGGCTGGCCTTGAGCGTGGACGTACAGAATGCCTTCAACACTGTGGATCGGCAGGTTATTGCCGAGGAGCTAAGGCAGTACTTTCCCACCCTCCTCCCTCACTTCCGATGCATGTATGGCTCGCCATCTGCATTGTTGTTGGGGGCAGGGAGTTCTTTGGCTGTTTTGCAGTCAAAGACGGGGACACGGCAAGGTGATCCAATGGGAGGTTTTCTCTTCGCTCTGGCGCATTACCGTGCTTTGCGCAACACGGCGAGCGCTCACCCTGGCGTTCTCCTCCCGAGTTACGCGGATGATACCACGCTCCTCGGCCCCCCAATGGAGGTGCTGCAAGCTTTCGGCACGCTTCAGCACCAGCTCCAGCTTATTGGGCTTGGGGTCAATCCGGCTTGCTCTTCCTCCCCTCAGCTCATCTGACTTCCTACTGCTGACACGGGGTTACTAAGAGCGCCCTGGCTGTCTAGCCTGTGGCTCCGTCATGAACACCTGTATGCATCTGGCTGGCTTTCACAGCCGCTCTTTTAATATCAGCAGCCGCTTCCCCCCTTTTTCCTGCGCTCCGCTGGCAGGTGCCCCTTTTTCTTTGGCTTTGGACATTGTCCATTCCTTTTTGGGCTGGCTTTGCCAGCCCCCATTCTCTCGGTGCCCAGCCAGGAAGAAGAAGTGGCTCTCCCAATGGGGGCAAGAAGAAGCTCTCCCAGTGGGGGCAAGGGCTGTGAGAAGCCAGCCCAAAAAAGAATTGACAAGGTTCGAAGAAGAGCCAGGCACAACCGTCGTAGAAGGGAGGGCGGTGGCTGTACGAGCCCCCCAGTGCCTCTTTTCCAACTGCAAGTTACTCCGACTTGCTACTGCTAACACGGGATTACTAAGCTCCCCTCCGCTTTAGTCTCGTGAATAGCTGTAATTTGGGTAATTTGCAAGTGATGAAGTTTTCCCCGTCTTTAAGCGCCTTTCGTCTTTTGGCTCTTTGGACCTTGTCCAATCTTTATGGGCTGGCCTTTCCCAGCCCGTAGTTTGGCCTCTTCGAACCTTGTCAACTCTTTTTGGGCTGGCTTCTTACAGCCCTTGCCCCCATCGGAGGAGCCACTTCTTCTTTCCCGGCCACCTTCTTAAATTGGGTGAGCTTTAGTTTCCCATTTGTAGGCGTTGGTGAGGATGCTTCAAGTCATAGCATCCTCAAAAACTCCTCCCCACGTCAAGGAGGAGGCGAAGCCCACCGCACCGGTGGGCTGGCAATGACGTCCACACGCCTCAGAAGAGAAGAAATGAACTAGCTCTTTCAAGGTCAGACAATGCCTGTGAGAGGCCAGCTTAACAAAATGAACAAGATCGGAAGAGGAACTCCCGCTAGCAGTGAAGGGGCAGCTGTTGAAGGGCCACCCAAGTCGTTATGGATGGGCAAATCTTCAATGGATACGAGAGCCCCCTCCACTCGTGCTTTCGCCCTGCTTCTTAGCGCCTCTAAGCCTACGGCTTCGCTTTGTGTGGCCCCCAGATATGCAATCTCTTGTGGATGAGCATGTGTTGGCTCGGCTTGGCCTTCCTTTTACGTCATGCGAACCACGCACCTTCTGTTTCTTGCACCACTGACTTTGAAATGTTTCACCGACCGTGGATAGGCTCGGCCTCAAGGACTTCCTGGCCAGGAGGCCAAAGGCAGCCGACTCGAGCATAACAGCATCCAATGTAAGCGAGATTGTTTTTGCTGCTCGCCCTGCTACTCCTGCAATCAGGCCATGCTCGTATGTTGCGCGGGCCACTGGTGAGAAGGCGGGCTGCGCGAATGAAATGAAGGGAGGCCAAGCCGAGCTAATACACTGTGCATGCATAAGGCAGAAGGCGGAGTAAGCAGTAGAAGAAGGTGTGCGGCACGCTTGAAATGTAATGGTGGCCATGTCAAGCCAATTCACATGGGAGGGGGTCGAGACATCAAGCCTAAAGCGCCCCGTGCAGGTCTTAAGTGCTCGTAGGACAGCTCATTTCTACTGGAAGCCATGGAAGCAGCCAAAGCGTCAGAGAAGGCGCGCGCTGCGCATGACATGGAAGGGTGGTCAATATAAGCCAATACACCACTGTTCAGGCAAAAGCTAGTGCAAATTATGATAAGAAGTTGACGGCCTGGGACAGCACGCCCAGGCCCAGTAGATGAAAAGCGCGCCCATAGAAAAGAGGGGCTGGCCAAGCCAGCCCAAAAAAGAATGGACAATGTCCAAAGCCAAAGCAAGAGGAGCGGGAGAAAGGACTACACTACAACATACTGCAGAACACAGAAACGATGCAGAGGAAAGCTCAGTACCCACGAGTGAGCAACATCAGGTCTGAGTAGCTCGCTGCAGGGAAAGAGGCGCTCCGCCGAGACCCAGAGGCGGCGGCCATAGCACGGCCTGCGCGCGTATGGACGGCGTGGGCAAGGGAGCGTTGAAGCGATACGGCCAGGCGCATGCGGAAGACTTGTGCGAGCGACCCGGCGGCGTTGAAGCCGGGCATCG
>WELB01000132.1:120394-133656 GCA_009602725.1 Spirogloea muscicola
CTGGAGGGAGACGGACAAGCGCATACGATACACCTGAGCCCACGAGCCAGCGGCGTTGAAGTCAGCCGGCTCACCGCGCCTGCGGGACACAGCGCGCCGTGCAAGCCTGGCCAACAGGTCGAGCCAGTGGGATCCGAGAGCCCCATGCACGTCCACAGCCAGGGGGACGAACTCGTCGGCAGCCGGGTGGTCGGCGTGTTTGGCCGCCTTGCTGGGAAAAGCCAGCACCAAAGAAGGAACAAGGTACGAGAAGGGGCCAGGGGAAGCACAAAGAAGAACAAGCACAAGAAGAAGAAGTGGCTCTCCCAATGGGGGCAAGGGCTGTGAGAAGCCAGCCCGAAAAATGGACAAGGTCCGAAGGAGCCGAAGAGCGCCGGCACCCGACTCAACTGATGGCAACACAAGTCACGCAAGAGAGAAGGCGCGGCACCGATGACGGGGAGAGACGGCGCGCGGAGCGCATGAAACAAAAGGGAGGCCAACCCAAGCCAATACATTTTTCAGGCAGAACCTAGTGCAGGATAAACAAGGCTACATAAAAGGGGAAGGGCTCGCCCATTGAGGATAGGGGCTGGAAAAGCCAGCCCAAAACAGAAGGAACAAAGTACGAGAAGGGGGCCAGGGGAAGCGCTAAGAAAACCAAGCACAATATGAAACAAAGCAGCTACGAAGCACTCAGTAACCCCTGCTAAGCAGCCTTAGGTCAGAGAAGCTGGGCTACATAAAACGGAGCCCAGGGAAGGAAATGGAGTGTGTACTGAGCGATGGAGGGCCTGAGTAGAAGAAGTGGCTCTCTCAATGAGGGCAAGGGCTGTAAGAACCCAGCCAAAACAGAATTGACAAGGTTCGAAGGGGCCAAACTACGAAGGGGCCAGAGGCGCTAGCTCTAAACTAGGGAAGGATGAATCTCTCATTAACAACTGTAAGAACCCAGCCAAAAAAGAATTGACAAGGTTTGAAGGGGCCAAACTACGAAGGGGCCAGAGGCGCTAGCTCTAAACTAGGGAAGGTTGAATCTCTCAATAAACAACGAGTGAGGAAGTGAGTGGCCAAGTTCAGAGGCGGGCACGTAAGGGAAGGGAGGCCAAGCCGAGCCAGCAGAAATTAAATGCGGCTGCTGATATTGAAAGAGCGGCTGTTAAAGCCAGCTAGATGCATACAGGTGTTCTTGACGGAGCCAGCAGAGGCGAGAAAGAAGAAGAAGTGGCTCTCCCAATGGGGGCAAGGGCTGTGAGAAGCCAGCGCGAAAAGAATAGATAAGGTTCGAAGGGGCCAGCTTACGAGCAAAGCAGCGACTGCGGGGCCTAACGACGGTGAGTCATGTCCATTCTTTGGGCTGGCCTCTCCCAGCCACCAGTTAATCTGGCCGCGCTTGCTTTCGGTGAGGCGACAAGCTAGGTGGCGCGGGTCGCACATGGACACCCACGGTTGCCTAACGTGGAGACGCCCAACCGTTGGCACGCCCCCCCCCTGGTCAGTCAACCCCGTCCCCGCCCCCTTGCGCCCCGCGCGGGGCCCCGGCCGGCGCAGGCCGGGCAGCGCGCTCCCCGGCGACGCAGCTGACGGCGCGCCGCGCTGCCCAGCCGCATGCCCTGTACGGGGCGAGCGTGCGGCTGCCCAGCATCCGTCAGCTCACTGGCTAGTACGGCTGCCTGCCCCTTGCGCGCCCGCTGTAAGTCAGCACTGCTGGCAGGTCCCGCCGGCTTCTGAAGCTCGCGGGGCGAGTCAATCTACCTTCCCGCTTTGTCTACTCGATACCAGCATTCGCGTAGGCCACACTTGGCTGTATGGTGCTTGCCCGAGTCTGAGTGTGATTCAACTGCTTGGACGTTGTGGCGAGTGTGTCCTGCATATCTGTAGGCCGCCGACCTGGATTTCAGGTCGGCGGCCTGAAATTCAGGTGGCTATCATCATCGTCGTCCGAGCGGACGGTAGCTTACCTCATGCGCACTGTCGTGTCAATGATATGATCGTGCTTCATGACATGGCTGATTGTGGTTGTGTGTATCCCCGCTTGTAGAGCTCTGCAATGGCATTTTGGAGACGGTTCGCAGCCGTGCTACTCCTGCTGGCGTGGCCATCAGCTATGGCAGAGGCCGTGACCTATAAAGATTTCTCACATGACCAACTCAAGCCTTTCCATCCAAGCTTGTCATCTAAGGAACAGCTTGGCCGCCCAGTACAGAAAAGGGGACTTGCTGCAGCTCCCAACCTTGACAATGGCCTCGGACGGACTCCTCAGATGGGGTAAGTAAGTACGATTGGAGTAGCTTGGCTTAGATGTGATCGATCTCTGTAGGCGAATGACATATCTGATTCTGGTACAATCATCAGGTTTGTTGTCTACTTTACCATTCCAATGTACTTTTGGCAGGTCCGCGCATTTGGAATTCTGCCTTCAGCTCATTGATCGCTCATACTTAGATGTAATTATAATGGATTATAATATCTATATCCTTTGCAGTTGGAACAGCTGGAACCGCTTTCATTGCGAGATCAATGAGACCTTGATCATGGAGACAGGTGCACTTTGGAGTTCATCACCACAAAGCTCTTCATTGCATCCTCAGTGGTACCTCTCCTTGCTCTCAAAGCAGCAGCCCTTTTGATACTTCCCTCATGTCTTTCAGCTGACGCACTTGTCTCGACTGGCCTTGCTGCCCTGGGATATGAGTATGTCAACATTGGTAAGTAGTCCAATCTGAGTCCTCAAATCCTCCAATTCCTCATGTCATTGTGCTAGTCCTGTCATGAATCCTGAATCAAATATGTGAAGGTTGCAGCAGTGTCCTTTCGCGTTCTCTTGTCTGCCATAGTGCCACGAGGAATGGCAACATGTTTTGATATACTGTACATCATGCTGGGCATCTCATACATTGATTACTGAATCAGCTGCTTACAGTTGTTTTGTTATGTTTTTCTTCAATCAACAGATGACTGCTGGGCTGCTTTGTCACGAGATCCAAAGGTTGGTACCATTGCAGTGGAAAGGGGGTTACCTTGCAAGTCCATGCTGCAATTCAAGTGCAGATGCTGAATTACCACTTTCCTACACAGTCTACTGCCAGAAGTGCTCACACACAAGGAGCCAAATTCTAATTGTTGTGGGGCATTTATTGGTGGATATAGGGTAACCTCTTGGCAAGGCCTCTCACATTCCCATCAGGAGTCAAGGTCCTTGCAGATTATGTGCACAGCCTTGGTTTGAAGCTGGGCATCTATTCTGATGCAGGGTATGTAACACCAAGGCCTACCAAACCTTTGAGTTCCTTCGAGTCATTTGGAAAGAGTTGGTACCTAATTGGAACTAGTTGGTACTAATTGGTAACTAAATTCAATAGGTGGGTAGATGCATGATCTGAAACGCTTTGCACTGTTGCTGGAGGATTCCTCATCTTGATTCTGCTTTTCCGTTATCCAAATTGTGATATGGGCATGTTCTTTTTGGTTGTCATGTCGTGCAACTGTCCGTGAAGAGGTTGTGATTGGAATGCGTTTTTCCGCACTTTACCAGATGCGAACAGCTTGTGTCTTTTCGTGAAATATTTTTGAGTTGGACTTTACTGAATCTGTCCGTGTATTGCTTCACCAGGTTTCTGACCTGCGCAGGGCAGCCTGGGTCTCTCACTTATGAACGTCAAGATGCTCAGACATTTGCATCATGGGTATGTATGCTTGCTCAGATGTACAATGTTTGCTAGTAAGCTGCACTGGAAGCTACCTTGAGCATCTGTCGGACCTTCAAGGGTTGGCTGGACTCATGCTGAGGTGTGGTTGATGATTGCAGATATATACCTACGAAAGACATACTCACACTTGTGAAAGCTAACTTGTAGAAGCCGCAAGAGTGTCATAGGAAAATGCTTGCGTTGGTCTGGCAAGTGCATGCTGGCGGGTCGCTACACAACTCCCAGGCTCTCACAGAGGACTGTCTCCGCAGGATGTAGATTATCTTAAGTATGACAACTGCTACACAGACCTCAGCAAACCAGAGAAGCGGTATGCATCGGCTCTTCTGAGAATCTTTCAGAGAATAGCAAACCCTTTTCTGGCCTTGATTGGGGGGTGCCTTTGTCCTTCACAACTAGTCGTTTGGCTTGACAAGCTTCGAGCAGAAAGCAACTGCTGAATGCACAAATCTGACATCACCTTGCTTGAACAGGTACCCAAGAATGCGGGATGCGCTCAATGCTACTGGACGCCAGATTTTCTTCTCACTTTGTGAATGGTGAGCGGGTGCGTAATGTTGCAAATTTCTCCATAGATACTTTGAGGAAATGACAGATTCATTAGTAAGGAAGCCGTTCAATTGTGCAAGTGCATGTTACACAGGGGTGTGGATTCCCCGGCTCTATGGGGTCGCAAGGTCGGGAACAGCTGGCGGACCACGCTTGACATCTACGATTCCTGGTCAAGGTAGCATCTCTGGAAGTTGTGCTGGCACGTACTCTTCATTGCCTGTTGCCTGAATTCAACACTGCCTTTCTATCTGTTAAGATGCACTGTGGTTGAGGTTCACTGCCATGCCCATAGCATGCACTAGGCTTTCTCACTAGGCTTTCTCAGGCTGTTTCCCTGGCCCTTGGTTACAGAATTGTGGATCTTGCAAACCAGAACAATGCATGGGCAGCATATGCGGGTCCAGGGGGGTGGAATGGTCAGAGCAGGCTCTCAATCCACCTGCAACTTTGTCGAGTGACATGTTGCACTACCTGGACATCGTGGCAAAGCAATCCAAGTTTGTTGCATATGGTGTAAGAGTGTCTCTGTTGGCTACACAGACCCTGACATGCTCGAAGTTGGCAACGGAAACATGACAAATGCGGAGTATCGTTCGCACTTCAGCATATGGGCTATTATGAAGGTTGTCATTATGCCCATAGCAGCCCTTCTGCAGATCCGTTGCTAAACAGCTTGCTTACAGTTTGCTGGCAATACTTTTTCCAGCCGACAGTGGAGTTCAGAGCCCGTAGTAGACGAGTGTAAAGCATCTATCACTGGGCTGGCCTGCAGATTAGTTAAATGCTGCTCTGAAGAATCTGGCTTTCCAAGGGGCAGTGGCTCTGAAGTAGGAGGATGCCAAGAGTACTTGACTCACCTGAGTTGATGGTGGCTGTGATGTACAACAGGCCCCTCTCATCATTGGCAATGACGTCCGAAATATGACGGAGGAAACATTCACCATCCTTTCCAATAGCGAGGTCATCGCTGTCAATCAAGGTAATCAATCTCAGCGGTACATGTATTACTCCCTTGCTCTGCAGCTGAAGTCTTTCCACTTCAGAGCACCTCTTCTATGACTGGCTTCTTGCTGTGCAAAGAGAAGCTCTGGGATGTCTGACATTTGGAGTTGCGCAGACCCTTTAGGAGTACAAGGGAGAAAAGTACGGCAACTCAAGGGGCTTGAGGTTTGCTTGTCCTTCTAGCTTGTGCTTCTTTTCAGCTCTTAATGACTATACCTGTGATATTGCACTGTCGCTGGCCGCCTCATACCTCGGGAAAGTTGTCCGCTCAACAGCAGCACTGCTTATGGTCACACACAAATGGTCAATGTTGCAAACTTGTGCAGTCTATTCACATTAGTTGCAATTGTGAAGCTTGGGCGTTTTGGCTTTAGCTGACCCTGAAGCAGTCGCGGTGGCATTGCCTGACCATAGCAGTCCTGCATGGCAGGTTTGGGCAGGACCTCTTTCTGGAAACAGAGTAGTAATTGCTCTGTGGAATAAGACTCCCATGGAGAGCCTTATCACGGCCAGGTGGAAGGACATTGGCTTGCCTTCGGTTGCTGTTGCAACCGCCCGGGATCTTTGGCAAGTACGGACTTCTGGCTAGATCTCAGCTCCTAATCACGTGGTAGAGCAGTTGCTGTGTGACCTCTATGTAAGAGCCTACTTGTCTTGTAGTGGCTGGATATTGCTAGCGTGTGCCAGATTCAAGTTGCTCAAAGCGTATGCAATAGTCAGGGATATCTTGAGTGACACATCAAATTGCTTCACATGCAGCACCAGAACTTGCAAGGAGTTTACCGGACTTCATTGACAATAATGGTGCCATCTCATGATGTGGCAATGGTTGTTCTGAATGTGACAATTGGAAGCTAGATCTGGAAACCTCGCCATGTGAAGTGCAATTATTTTCCATTTTTCCAATTTTCTCCCAATCCTGCCCTTCAGGGAGAGCGTGTCATTGTAGCAAATGACTGTCTTGTTGTCACCCTCATATTGTTTTAACTTTCAGTCTCATACCACGTCCTGGAGTTAGTAGCAGCACGGCTCCACTGGCAAGAGAAAACCAAGTCCGAGATCCATTCTACATACCATGTCCTTGCAGAGCAACACAGGAGCAAGACCAGGCTGTAGCTTTGTTAGAGGTCAATGAAGTCGGAGTACTGCTCACTCATGCCGTAAGCCTGCTGATATCAAGCGTCTCCAGTTGCTGACTATTATATGGTGCCACTGATTGACTAGGGACCTTGGATGTTGGGTCTATGAGCTCCTCCAGGGCTACGGTCTACATTTCTGTCGCCGTCCCCTCCCTTGCACGCCTTGGCTACTTGGTGCACACTGACAAGAGGGCCCTGTAAACAAGAAGAGACCGCTATCTCCATAAGCTCAAAGACCGTGTCTCAAGCCATTGGCGCCTGGATTTCGATTTGAGGCTCAGCTGAAGCGAGTTGAGGCAAGCGCTGGCCTTCTGCTGCATCAAGTCCACGCTGTGTCGGTGTGTCGGTGCTGTGACTCGGTGTCGGTGTCATTGCTTGGCTTGTGCATCGTGCTGCTAGTTGGTTATTATCCTTGCAGATACTTCTGCTGGAGCCCCTAGCTAGTCTGACCTATAACCCACAGCCAGAGCCGGGCCCAGTTGTTGTCAACACAGGAAAATCATTTAGAGGCATGAGGCTGTGTTCGACCTGAGACCGCCATACTTCCAGATATCAGACATGCAGTCACTGCGTCAAGCATATAGCCATGGGTTGTGCATACACTTCCTTGTTGACACCCTTCGTAGCTTCCACACATTCTACAACGTGCGAGAGGTCCAGGGCGGGGCAGGGTACGCATCCGACAGCCACTTGATAATTAGCTCTTGTGGTCATGGAAAGGTATAGTGTCAACTGACTAGTTTCCAGTGGTGAGCATCTAGTTGGGGCTCGCTGTACTGGCCCCCGAATGCAGGCAAGCAGGGCAGGGTTCCCCTTCTTTCTTATTGCAATTCATTGGCGCATGAAATTGAAAGGGAGGCCAATTCTGGCCTTACAAATGTCCTGTTAACTGGGTATTGAGCTGGCTAAGGGGGACACTAAATATCCCCGAGTGAGCACATGCATATCTGACAAGCTATACTGAGGCGCCAAACCACCACCACGGAAGCCATTAGCCTGGGCTAATGCACGACCAGCACGCTGGTGTATCGCGAGTGCCTGGGAGCGCTGTAGACTCAAAAATAGCCGCAGTCTAAAGCCTTGCGGGACGTTAGAATCCCCTAAGCTACCCGCCCAACTACGTCGGCGGGCATCGACATGCAGTGCCAGGCGATGGAGGAGGGAAGACCACTTCGTTCCGTAGCCGCCGTAGATGTCCATGGCGCATGGGAAGAAGTAGTCGCCCCGGGGGTGGTCATTGGGAGTGTGTCACATCTTCGGATAGAGCGCTGACTAACGGCCTGACGCATCCATACAGGTAGGAGTGAGGGTCTAAGGAGTGATCGAGGCCTTGCCTTCTATGCTTGGCTGGACCCTTGGCAGGTGATTCAAACAGTCGGGCACTGGCATCAAATACCCGGAAAATTAGCGCCTCCATTCTCCAGCTCTGCTGAGATGACTATCTTTGCTGTTCAGCACGCCGTGGTAGACGGGCCGGTAGCTCGGGGCATATTAGCGCCCCGCAAGCATTAGTTGCTTTCTACAGAATGCGGCTCTCGCTTGGTTTGCAGCGTTCCGAGGCTCTAGCCGTACATCATCGTACTGGGCGCGCACTGAGCCTGACCACTCGTTTGCGTTGTGCTCCGACTCCCTATATTAGTCTGACGAGTATGTGTGTGCTCACTTGTAAGTATCAGAGTCCCCAGTCAGATGTGCTTAATTATCCGTGACCTTAGCCCCTTCTCATTTTCCATCATTCTTAAAACGAACAGTATACTGGCTTGCTTTTCACTTACCTTTCATGTCATGCGCACCGCAGACTTACTCTCTGTTTCAGGCCATTGTGAAAGTGTGCACACGGGCAAACTGATGCCGAAATCTTGTTGCAGCCCATCTAGCTTGCATGATCGTTTGGCTGCCTCGAGCCAGACGCCACGCCACGCAAGCAGTTGCCTCATTCACCCGTCAACCCGCTCGCTCACTGTTACCTTAGCCCCTCTAGCACAGGGCTTCACTTTGTGTAATCTTTGCACTCGCTCTTGCCTGAACAGTGTATTGGCTCAATTTGGCCGCCCTTTAATTTCAAGCGCACCACGCGCCTTCTCCTCATCAACCACCCCGTAAGGACCTACCACTTTTCACCTACCGCGGGCCCGGATGCCCTGCTGTTCGGATGTGCCTTTTCATTACAGAATGGCCCTCCCTGGCACATTCCTTGCATCTTCGTGCTGGGCGTGCCCTGGCTGCCGCCGCTAAGCATAGGCGGGGCGACTCCTTTCTGCTGCCAATCTTTCCAAGTTGCGGCTGCTGCCCAGGGGCTACTGAGCAGACACCCTTAATGGTCTCTACGCCTTTCCCCGGCTTTCAGACCTGTTCGTTCTCTTGTCGGCTGGCTTAGACAGCCCTCGCCTGGAAGAGCTGCTTCGTCTACTCGGAAGTAAGCTCATCCTGAGGGGGCTAAGCTTTGAGAAGCCAGCCTGGCAAGAATGGACAAGGTCCAAAGGGCCGGAAAGCGCAGGGGCACACATCCAAGCAAGTACCACAAAGGATGGTCACGCAGTACACCCTACCGCAAGTCAAAAAGACTAGCCGCCGGATAGTAATGGCTCTCCCACTGGGGGCAAGGGCTGTGAAAGCCAGCCCGAAAAGAATTGACAAAGGTCCGAAGGGGCCAAATGACGGAGGGGCCTAAAGCGCTATGTCAGAACGGGTGTAGGATGGACCACTCAGTAGCTACTGAGTGAGGAGCCTCAGACTCGAAAAGACAAGCAAGCGCGGCCAGATTAAGTGGTGGCTGGGAGAGGCCAGCCCAAAGAAGAAGAAGTGGCTCTCCCAATGGGGGCAAGGGCTGTGAGAAGCCAGCCCGAAAAGCCCAAAGGAATGGACAAGGTCTGAAGGAGCCGGAGTGCTAAGGACTGAGACAGCAGCAAGCGAAAATAGCAGTCCCACTGACGTACCACCCTCGCCCTTTTTTGCAAGAGCTGTTTTGCGGCCCACAACAACCGCCTCGTGTCGGTGGCACAGCACGGGCCGCGAGCTGCGTGAAAGAGAGACAGAACGCGCGGTGCGCATGAAATGGAAGTGTGGCCAAGCCAATGCTTCCAAGCCAATGCATTGCTCAGGCAAAAGCTGAAGTGGGGCTACAGGAAGCGAAGCAGTTGGAAGCAGAAGAAAGTGCTCGCCCATAGAGAAGCACGAAGATAGAAAGAAGAGGGGCTGGCAAAGCCAGCCCAAAAAGAATGGACAATGTCCAAAGCCAAAGGAAAAAGGTGCCGAAAAGGACTACACTAACAAAACAGGAGACGATGCAGTTGGAAGCAAGTGGAAAGCAGTTGCCGGGCGGGCGGGGGCGAAGGAAAGTGCTCGCCCATAGAGAATAGGGCCGGGCGCGAGCGCCAGTGGGGCGGGTGCCGGCCAACCGCGGTACGGCCTGGGCGGGCCGGAGGCCGGCGGGCGGCCCGCGCAGGCCCCCCCCGAGTGCGGAGCGGGGCCCGAGGTGGGCGGCACTGACACCGCGCTTCACGACGGCGAGGCAGGAGCGACATACGAGGACCACCCCCGAGTCGACCACTTCTTCCCGTGCGCCATGACATTAAGGGCGGCTACGGTATGAAAGTGGTCTTCTTCCCTCCTCCATCGCCTGGCATAGCTTGTCGATGCCCGCCGACGGGCGGGTAGCTTAGGAGCACTCTAGTGTCCGTCAAGCTCTAGTTGCTTGCTATAAAGTGCCGCTTTCGTCGATTCTGCAGCGCTCCCAGGCACTCGCGATACACCAGCATGCTGGGGGCGCACTAGGGTAGGCAAATGGCTTGCGTGGTGGTGCTCTGGCTCCTCAGCTTACCTTGTCGGGTATGTATCTGCTCACTCGTGGTAATAGAGAACCCCCTTAGCCAGCTTAGTGCCTCGTTACCAGGACCTTGTAAGGCTCGGATTGGCCTTTTAATTCGTGCGAACCGCACGCCTTTCTTCTTGACGGGGGACTCGCAGGCGCCAAGGCCGTGGGACTCGGACTCTCATGTGGACCCTCCGACTCTCGGGCTGGCCGGCCTTTCGCAGCTAACGCCCCCTTGAGAAGAGCTTCTTCACCCGGACCTCGTTCATTCTTCTGGGCCTGACCAGCCATTGCCTTACGGATTTTCTTTTATTACTTTTTCTTGGAGGCCAATCGCAGCCACCCCCCTCTACTGGAAGAGTCTGTCTTGTACGTTGGAAGAGCTGTTTTTCCTAGGCTTGCCCTCTCTCAGCCATCGCGTCCTACTGGGGCTTCCCAGTTGTGAGCTCTCAGCAGGAGGCGGTGGCTGTCAGAAGCCGGCCGGAGAGAAGGCGTGCGGTGCGCATGAGATTAAAAGGCTAGAATCGGGAGGCCAATTCTAGCCTTACAAATGTCCTGTTTACGGGGTAATGAGCTCGCTAAGGGGGACTTTAATATCCCCGAGTGAGCACAATCTGACAAGCTAAGCTGAGGAGCCAGACCACCACCATGGTAGCCATTAGCCTAGGCTAATGCAAGCCCAGCACGCTGGTGTATCGCGAGTGCCTGGGAGCGCTGTAGACTCAAAAATAGCCGCGTTCTGTAGCATGCAACGATGGCTTGCGGGACGCTAGAATGCCCTAAGCTACCAGCCCGCCTACATCGGCGGGCATCGACAGGCAGTGCCAGGCGATGGAGGGAAGACCACTTCGTTTTGTAGCCGCCGTATATGTCCATGGCGCATGGGAAGAAGTGGTCGCCCCGGGGGTGGTCATCATAGTGCCTCTCCTTCTTCCTCTCCGCATGATGTGTCGCCCAACCTGGCACAGACGGTGTGGGTGCCCTTGGTTGGAATGCGTCGATGAGAACGACATCAAGGAGGAGATGTGGCCCACCGCTCCGGGGGGGGTCGCAACCACATCCAGACGCCTGATGTAAGGCCTGCCGCGCTTCTGGAGTACTGGCATGATACCCGGCACCTCATGATACCCGGCACCATGGCCGCATGGTAACCTGCCCCGCGCACCAAGCCATACATAGCTTCTCTGAGAGCCGGCCGGAGAGGCGGCGTGCGGTGCCCATGATTTCAGGGGTGGCCAAGCGGAGCCAAAAGGGTGTCCGAGTCCTGGGCTAGGAGGGGTCAAGGGAAGCGGGGCGTAGCACGACTGTAGAGCGGGAGAGGAGCAACCTGGCGACCAAGAAGGGAGCGAGAGGTGCCAGATCGAAAGAGAGAGAAGGGTTCGCCCATTGAGGATAGGTGCTGGGAAAAGCCAGCCCAAAGAAAGGATGACCAAAGACGCCCGCTCGAGGAGTCTAGCGGCTGCCGTGATGGTCCTTAGAAGAGCCTGGTCAGGGATGCCTGTCGGAGGCACTGAGAGGGGAGGGAGACCGCGCTCCCAAGGAGCAGAGATGACCACACCAGACTTCGTGGCTGCTGCTCCAGCGCAGCGTGCAGATGCGAGGCAAGCAGCAGGACGGGGCTGTAGCAGGGCGGGGAGGCGCAAGCATGGGAGCATGGCGCGAGGCCCGGCTGCTCGCTCGCTAACTACTGAGCTGCGCCCGTCGCCATGCCTCTGCTCGCCGCTCGGGGACGTGACAGCGAGTGCAGCCGAGGCTGCCGACCAGCTTGAGGGGCACTGCCGGCCATAGGGGGCGCAGGCAGGCCCCGCCGGGCCGGGCCCCGCACAAACGCCTTGGCGCTGTCGCCCTCTCCGCAGAGGAGCCGCCTGTGCTGGCCGTCCGGCAGCCGCCGCAGCCTCGCGGCGCGGGCGGCTCGGTGGGCAGCACCAGAGTGAAGGCGCGCATGGAATGTCAGGTTGGCCAATCCAAGCCATCCACCAGGCCAAAATAGGAAAGTGTGGGGCTGCCACCTGAGGGGCCGGCGCCACTCCCTGCCCAGCTGGTGCTCTCGCCCCACACAGGCGGTGCGCGAGGTGGCGGCGCCGCCAGTCCGCGGGCGCACGGGAAGAGCCCCGCGATCTTGTGCCATGGCACCCACGCACTGTGATGGCTGCGAAAGGCAGGCCAGCCCAGCTGAGGACAGATGAGGTCCGGAGGGGCCGGCGAGCGAAGGCGGAAGAGCTGCGCCTCCGGACCACGGCGGGTACAGGAGATGGGCCTCTTCCTCTCCTCTTCTGGCTGACTCGGGGGTCACTAAGCTCCCATCGCTATATTTCTTGCCTAGCTGTGTGGTCTTCAGACCTTGTCCATTCCTTTGGGGTGGCCTCTCACAGCCACCAGTCAATCTGGAAGCGCTGTTTCTTGGCGCCTGTTCGGTCCTTTGACCCTTGTCCGTACTTTCTGACCCCGTCGCACTTTGTTCATTCTTCCCTCTGGGCCGGCCTTTCCCAGCTACCGCCCTCTCTCTCTCTTTCTGGCTGGCTTGTCGCAGCCCCCGCCCCCTCTGGAAGAGCTCTTTCGGTTCGCGGGCCGGGCTGCAGACGGCCCCGCCTGACAGAACTTGCGCGGTGTCCATGACTGAGATGGAAGGGAAAGGCCAGATCAAGCCAGCACACAATTTGGGCATGAGCTAGAGCGACGAGTGGGGCTACGGGAAGAGGAGCCCTGTGCCCCGAGGGGGGGGGCCAAGGGAGGCCGGGGCTGCTGCGCGCAGGCGAAGGAGGCGCCCGGCCCTGCGCTCAAACCTCCGGGCGGAAGGCCAAGGGGCCCCCCTCCGCCGGAGCGCATCCACCGCCCGCCACGTGTCGAGCGCGCGAACCCGGCATCGTGCCCGGCGCCCCCGTCTGCTGCGCACGCGACGTGGCACGCCGCCTGGAGTCCCGGCGCGGGTGCCGTCAACTCGACACGTGGCACTGGCGCTCGCCACAGCTGCGGGATTCCCGGGCCGGGGGGGGTGGCCCGCGCGTGCGGGGCGAATCGTCGGGAGGGGGCGCCCGACGGCGGGGGCCCGCCCCCCGACGCGCCCGCCGG
>WELB01000132.1:133920-153077 GCA_009602725.1 Spirogloea muscicola
CAGCATGTGAGCCCAGCCGCCCCCGCCTGCGCCCGCGCCGGCGGCCGGGCTGGGTTGCCCGCATCCGCAGCCGCGACGCAGCCGCTGCGCCGAGGCGCGACCACCGCGCTTCTGCATGCCTCTGCCTCCGCTTCTTTGAGCGGGCACTGAGCAGAGAGTCGTGCGTCAGAGGTCGAGGGGATGAGCCACCGACTTGCTCCCAGTTTTGGCCCGTCACCAAGAACGCGGACTCGCGCTGCACTTTGGATGTAGCCCCTCACTGCACCATGCGGCGTGCAGGCTCCCGCCGGTGCTGGTGGCAGAAGTAGGAGATCCATCACAGGCGGGAGGCCCTGCGCCAGCCACTTCCCCGACTTCTGATCCATGGCAGCATCTTACCCAGGTCCCGGCTCGAGGACTCACAATGCAACAGCTCGCACATCCTTTGTCCCCACGTTGCATTGCGGGGATATCACGACCGAGCTCGCAGCTTACGCCGCTTCCAATGGCCAAGCCGAGATACGCTCGCTCGATACGGCGAGGCCACTATGCTGAACCAGTGCGCGCATGCTGACAGGCGCAGAGAGCGCTAGGCACACCGGACAAGTGGGGTTCCGTTCTGGACGGCCAGGCCCTGCCGGCGGCACCGAGCCTTCTGAACATTCTCGCCACTGCGCTGCTGTCATTATCCGGCAGCAGTCTGGCTGTCACAGGCCTCTCGCAGGTCAGCACATGCGGCAAGCCCTTCTGCCAGGGAAGCAGGTGGCTCATGCCCTTGCCCTTCATGTACTGCGAATCCACTTCCACCTGAAGCATGTTACCGTCTATATCCTTTGGAGTCGCTCCTCTATACAGAAGGCTGACATGAACCCAATAACTAAGCGAAAGCCCGTGCTGAAGATGCAGCGACCCGACTCTGTGCAGATGGCTGCAGAGACGTCGTACGCACCCCTCACGCAGCACAACCAGCTCTTGACATTGTTGAGCAGACAAGGGTCTCCTTTGGCAGCGACTGCCAACAAGGCCAGCCTGCCGCTGATGCACAGGATGCTGAACCTTCTTGACTCGTCCGGCCCCATGGCATGCGCAACCAACATCAACGGCATGAGCCTTCCCCTTTTGGCGGCCTCGCTGCAGGGCTCTGCACACTCTCCTGACTTTCCTGCCCTCCAACCTCGCCAAGCTGGGACAGCCTCAGCACCTGCCAACAGCTTCTGCCCGCTGGCGCCCAAGACACCTCACAGCAGCACCTGCAACGTGCCACTGCCATCACCAAGCACAGCGCCAGGGAGGGCCGCCTCTACCAGACCACGCAGCACGAGAAAGGCCCCTGCTCTGACCATCATCCCGCCAGAGAAGCTTGGGACCTGGGATGGCGACGAGGTAATGGACTGCGTTGTGGATGCTGGCAGCAGATCGGCGCTGGTGTCACAGAGGATCTGTGTAGGCAAGGGGGGCAAGGTCACTCCGCAACTGTGCCTGAGCGAGGCTGCCGATCTGGCAAGGCGTTTAGCGAAGAAGCCTCCAAGTGAGATCAATGACGAGGAGCTATGGGAGCTCTATGTGCACGGTTTATTGGCCTCACCCTTCAGATCCAGGGACCAACAGAGACTGGCGGGAGCGATCAGTGAGGCAGCAAGGCTTGCCGAGAAAAAGGTTGAAGATGCTGGCAAAGTTGCGGTGGCTGTGGCAGCGGCAGCGGCACCAGCAGTAAAAATTGCGCTGTCCTCCCAGAGGTTGGGCGTCACAGGTGACCATTCACTTCCCTGGAGCAGGACTGGGAATACTGATGGTAGCACCACGGAAGGCAATGCCGATGCTGGTGATGTGAGCCTCTTTCATGACGACAAGGTCCAGCAGCTGCTTACCTTCTCGGATATCTGGCTGGCATCGCCTCGGAACAGCTTCAGAAATATCCTCGCGTCGCCAAGCACTGGGCCGGTCCTGCTCTCGCCCAGGTGCAAGGACTTCTCAGAATTCTTCCCAGCAGGGCTTGTGTCGCCTGGTTACCAGCAAGCGTACCCAGACACCTGCAATGCCGCAGATGCTGAGTGCGTGTCACCAACTAATGATATCATCACAAAGGCCGCGTCACCAGCAGACGTGAATCGGGCAAGCGATGCTGCTTGCTTGGTCCAGACCGGGTCCAGCACCCGCAAGAGCGCTGGCAACTCCACGGTGGCCAGCTGTGTGACCACGTCTCAGGGCTCCCTCGCCATAGGAAACATGGGCAGTGACAAGAGCTGCCTCCCCGGGCTGCTTCCGCAGTCCCTACTCCATTGCGATGGCGAGATCAAGCCAAGGTCGTGCGTGGTGCTTAGTGTGAAGCATGCATCTTGCACCAGCAGCGACAACGGCGGCAACCAAAGCAGCAATGCTGACTGCATCGAGTCCCCACGCACGCTCCTCTGCAATGTTTTGGATGATGTTGAGGTGGCCACCAGCTGCAGCCCTGCCGAGCGTGCATCCAAGGTCCCCAGGACATCTGAGGATCTACGTCAATCTCCCCTCTTAAGGTCGTGTTTGGACGAATGTGAGAATGCAGCCTGTGAAATGGATGAGGGCGAGCCAACATTGGAGTATAAACCAAGCAGTCACCAGCTTTCATGCCAAGTTGAGACGAGTAGCACAGCTGGCGGCCTGGTGGCAGCACGCTCAGGGACGCCTACACCTCCAAAACTTGCAGCAAGATCACGCTTCGGAACGAGCTCGCCCATGTCAATGAAGAGGCCACTCTTCAGATTTCCAACCACCTCCGTATGCAACACCGGCCTAAAAAGGTCTGCCTCCGATGGAGCTGCAACGCCTGGAGAGAATGCCAAGGCCGACATTAGGAGTGAGTGGAGTCGCATGCAATTGGCGGATCCCCAGACTGGGGCAGCGCGCTCGCGGAGGGAGAGGTTGACAGACCGTTATAGAGCTCTGCAAGTAAGGACTCAGCCTTCTGCTCAGGACTGCTTCTGAGTATTCGCTTAACTCAAACTTTGTTTCATGACTGGCTACCAAGTTTTCTCTTTGTTGCTCCTATGCACAAGTGTTTGTTGCACTGTTTCTATTCATGAGTCAGATACAAGTGACGACTGCAGTACTCATGGATATCACTGCTGCAGACACTGCTCCCCTCAAAGGAGAAGACGGACATCGCCACCATGCTGCAGGATGCTGCCGACTATGTCAACTTCCTCCAACGGCGCGTTGAGGTGCGCAGGGCTGCCATGCCGCTGTCAACCAGGCAGAGCTGCTCCATATGTGCACCCTATTTATGTGAAGCTGCAAGACGCATTTAATGATGCCAAGCCCACCGAAGCGCTTTGACATTTTGTGCTTGCGCTGTGATTGTCAGACTCTCAGCAAGTCAAGCCAGCACCCTGAGGAGGCTGAGAAGCAGTATGACCTCAACAGTCAGGGCCTGTGCCTCATGTCAATCTCTGTAGTCAGTGGAATTCTGACGTCCTCCGATGCTATCTCTGATTGACCTGTGGAGTGCACTACCGCACAGACAGGGAAGAAGGCATCTGTGAGAGCTTAGGGTTTAGGGTATACACACCACTAATGTCTTGACCGTATCAGTATTGCTCACTGCAAGGAGACCTCTTGTGGCCCTGATTGCAGCACATACATAGTTTCTGGGCCACAATACATGATGGATGAGAAGTCGGCCAAGGAGTGGGGCCCTGGATGCATGCTCCACCTTCCATTGAGCACTGGCTCTTGGATATGATGTCACCATTGCGAGCCAATATGTAAACGCCGGATCGTGAGATTGATCGGTTGTGCACACTCACAGCTCTTGCAAAACGACCAAGCAGTAAAATTCATTGCGTCATAGCTAAGGCTTCCATGAGCGTCCAGCTTTATGACTGTCTCCCTATGGGCCTCACATGTTACAGATATTGACAACATGGCCAGGACATGGTAGTCGCACCCCCTTGGGCTGGTCCTGTTAGAGCACTGAGCTCTGGCATCATACTCCTACACGGCAGATTGGATACGCCCAGCCGGGGTCAACTCTTCATCTTGTCAACGGCTCTAGAGCTGGCCCTCACTAGTCAGTTCAGAGGAGCTTTCCTCGGCTGAGGCCGTCATGCAGGTCAGCAGGGAGCGGGGTTGGCCGAGTTCTGGCCATCGAGGCTGTGGGGTCTGGCAAGCTGCAGCAACCTCCCCTCCAAGAGCTCTGGTTCCACTTTCTCTGTGTGATCAACGGATGTACTGAGCAGGACCGCCATGTCATACCAAGCCGCACCCTTACGGGCCCGGCAGGTCTGCAGCTCGCAGGTATGGTCAGTAGGGCAAGTGGCACCAATCGAGTATGCCCGCCTTCCTGAACCTCCTCAGAATCAGTCATAGCACCACTCTAAAGGCCACAAGCCTTGCACCATGATGGTCCATAAGGGACTCTCGCGGCTCGCCGAGCCCACGCCTGTCGCCCGTCATTCTGCAGACGCCCTAGCGTGGCCTGGCCTGCCGCACCAATACAAGGCTGGGACCAATGCTGACTAGGGTGATAGTCAGCCCCACTCCAGTACGGCGCCACCAAGCTGGTCAGTAGAGGCCGACTTCCATGCAGGGCAGCTGCGCTCAATCGGATTTGATCAGTGGTCCGTGAGGATCACTTACTTTCCGGGTATGTATACGCTCCCTTGGTCCTTGTTCGTCTTCTGTAGGCTGGCTGCCCTTTCACAGCCATTTCCCCCTTTGGAAAAGCTCTAGTTCTGTCTTTGCTATGAATTGCGAGCAGCGTTGACTGTGCTCGGACTCCCTTGTTCCAAGGCGCACACCGCGCCTTCCCTCTCTCTCATCAGGGTCGCGATAACCTCAGCCACCTTAGGATAGGGCTTCGGTCAACGTAGCCCACTTTTTGCACAAGCTTTTGCCTGATCAAAGTATCGGGCTTGCATTGGGCCACCGTTTCAATTCATGCGCTCCGCGCGCCTCATCCCTCGCTCTGATCTGGTCGCGGTCTGTGCATTCAGCGTCAGGCACCGCGAGGTGACGGAACGGGGCCCCGCGTCACGCTCATCGGACGGCTTCGGGGGCTCGCGACGGGGACGGCGCATCGGGCGGCTCTGGAGGCGCCAGCGGCCTGCCCACCTTCCCGTGCCGCCATAGCCCCGGGCCGGAGGGCAAGGCTGCGAGGATAAGAAGGGCCGCGACCGCCGCGGCGGCAGGGGCGGCGGCGGCGGCGGCGGCGGCGGCGGCTTCTGGTGGAGAGCAGCCAGGCGCTGGACGGGGCTCCTGCCGCAGCCCGAGTTGCGGCGCGAGGACCGCCGGCTGAGAGTCCAGCTGGTTCGCCCGAGGGGCCAGGCCGTTTCGTCGTCAACGCGGGAGCTTGCAGGCATGGCGTCGACGGCTGCCGCAGTGGCGGTCCCGTACCTGCCGGCGCCAGAGCTCCAGCTCCCCGGGGCTCCGGCGTGCGCCGGTGGCGGCCGCGTCCACTCGTCCATGTCCGCGGGCTCCTCGCGCGCCGCGTGCGCCGACAACCCGCGCCGCTCGACGAGCCGCCGCGCCGCGACTGGCGGCAGCATTTGCCACTTGAGCTGCCAGCTCGAGAGCTCTCGGCGAGGTGGACGAAGCAGCAGGCGAGCCGTCTGCTCGGCCGTCGTGGCTGCCGACCGGCTTGCCGGCCAGCCAGCGCTCGGCGCGCAGCGGATGGCGCCGCAGGGGCTGGATGGCTGTCGCAGCGTCGACGGCATGAGGAGGAAACCGCGGCCAGAGGGCGCCGCGCGGCGGGGCAAGAAGATGTGCGCCGCCGGCTCCTCCGAGCCGCGCTCTGACAGGACGGAGGAGGCGAGCCTCGAGGAGGGTGATCAGCGGCCCTCCAAGCTTACAGGGCCTGCCGGCGACCAAGTGGAAGGCCCCTCCCAGCCCTGGGGCAACGCCGCCCGGCGCAAGAGGCTCCAGGAAGTGGCAACGCGCGTCGGTGATCCATTCCGGGACATGATAACGTCCGCATCCAAGCGGTTGCAGAACTATCTGGACAACCACAGCCCCCAGACCTCTGCTGAGGAGAGCGAGGAGAACGACGGGCCGGCGAACGACTGGTCAAAGTGGCAGACGGTGATTGCGGAAGTGGAGGAGCGAGACACTATCGTGACTGCTCTGAAAGTCAGTGGCCCTGGCAGGCTGTTAGTGTAATACAACTATGTACATATCAGATGTTTGCACAGCTCGTGCACAGACCATCGGCTTGGGTGTGCCCTTCTAAGCATGTGATGACATTGCCTTGCTCCGGGCAGTCCTTGTTATTACAAGAGCAATAACCTGTAATGAGGACTTAGCGTCATGAGGACTTACTGCCCATATGATCTGTCATGCAGTTCCAGCTAGAGGATGCTGTGGACAAAGAGGACTATCAAGAAGCTGCAAAACTGAAGGACGTCATTGGCGGGATAATGGCAAAAGACACAGTCACTGAGGTTTTGGATGCCTTGCAGGTAAATTGGCTCTTATCTCTCCAGTGCAAGCAATAACACGTTTGACTGCATGAATTAGCAGATTATGCTGCGGTCTGCCTCTTCTTCAAGGCTGGTTGAGTGAGTCGCTGAGACACAAGCTTTTGTAAGACTTGTGAGATCGTAACCTCCTGTATAGTGCTGTATCCAATCAGTTGGTTGGTCCTATGCACATGGTGTTATATCAATGCACATGCCTTTCAGACTCGCACCTTCATACCTGCCTATGGGTGCTTATGGACATTGCTGCAGCTTGCTTTGGCTGAGGAGCGCTATGCGGATGCTGCAATGTATCGGGATGAGGCGGGTGTTGGACTGGTATGCGAGCTCCATTTAATGCTGGATTCAATGCAACTCATGGCGGCAGGGGCACAGTTGCTCCTCAGCACGCGGCACTGAATTCAATGCTCTAAACTTTATTGCTGATAAAGCCTTGCTTGGACGCTTTGTGCAGATTGGTTGGTGGGTGGGGTTGGCGGAGGGCGCAAATGACCCCTTCGGTCGCATCCTGCAGATTTATCCATCAGATGGGAGGTTGTTGGGCAGGAGCTACACAGCAAAGTAAGTTGCAACACCTGAGCAGCATCATGACTGAAGCATGTCTGTGCATGTGCTTGGTCCAGCGGTGGCCTGCGCAGGTGGTTCTGTGTACTAAGGCTTTGAGTGGTTCGAGTGGTAATGCAGGCAACTGGCAGTTGCTGGACATGGTTCGGCCATCTTTGAGATTTTCGTGGCAAGAGACAGTCGTGGGCGATACAGAAAACAGGTATTGGTATCACTACAAATGATGCCTAGTCAATGTGTTTGCAAGTCAATGTGTAGTAGTATCCAAGTTACCAGAAACTGCTCGCTGGTACACAACAAATACTACTAGCCACTTAGTTGTGCATGATCTCCAGAGCTGTACTGACTGCCCATAATTGTGTTATCCAGGCGGTGTACTTGAGAAGAGATTCACCTTCTGCAGCGCAAGGTCTTGTGACGACAGGGACCGAAGAGGTTGTGGACGCTGACAACCAAAGTGACGATGTGAAGGTAGAGGAGGTAGACGTAGAAAAGACTGGAAGCGGTGAAGATGAGGATAAGCCCAAGGGGGATGTCAAGGGGGGCGAGGAAGGACTGGGGGGTATCCTCAACTTCTTGAAGGATCGCATGCCCGGTGTAAAGCTGAAGGTCTTCAAGGTGTCCGCTCCGGAGGATGTTGATGTAGATCTTCCCAAGATAGTGGAACAGATTATGGAGGATAGGACCGAGAAGGCCACTGGTCAAGTGAAGGCAGATAGGGACCAGAGTGCTGAGGCGACCCAAAAGGGTAGTGGCAGTGAGGTCTCAGGAGGACAGAAGGAGGGCGATGGTGATAATACTGCGTCAGGGAAAGGAGAGGATGGCACTGCAGACGAGGTAGAGGAGGGGATGCCTGTGAGAGTGGTTCTGGGTGGAGTTCTGTCGGGTGCCAGCAACCTGTCAGATGACAGGCCCAAGCTTCCAGTACGGGTGCCTGCAAGGATGGACATGAGGGGCAGGGACGTCTTCTTGTTTAGTATGGAGGACGGGCTCGCGGAGGCAAGCCCGCCGCACGATGCCAAGTTCTCTCGTCAGATGCAAATTGCTACTCAAGCAATGTCAGAGATGATGCCTGACGATGTCGCAAAGGTCTTCTGGAATGTGGATGTTGACAAGTTAAGCAACCAGGTATGTGAAGGTCTTGCAACTGACAAGGGAGACCGATATGCTCAATATTGCAAATTTCTGTATGCTTGATGATGGTTGGGTCAACGTTCTCTGATAAGGAGCAGTTTAGCCTGGTGGCATGTTACTGCTTATGCAAATGCCATCACCGAGCAACAATTACGTTGTATGTGATAGAGGAGACCACATTTTCCTAAAACTTTGTGTATATTCACCATGGCTTTCTTTGTTCATGCACCTACTCATGTCGTGTCTGCTTAAATCCCTCTGAATAGAATTGGGTGTGTTGGCTGTACAGAATGCTGGCAAGATGAATGAGTTAGTTAAAGGGCAGATGGGTGAGGTTGTCAAGGCGGCTGTCAGCCAGGTCCAGAAGAGGAAGGAGCTCTCTCCTCGCACGTTATTCAAGAGGATCAATGTCGCTGATGCGAACGCAGACTCCCTTAGTGGTAAGAGCTTCATGTTACTTGCTACACCTGCATGTTTTGGGCATAAGGAGTGTTGCAGGCAGGTCGATACCAGGCAAAGGTTCTGAAAAGAGTGAGGGCTCTAATACAGGTCTATACATTGGAGCATTTGGACCGTACACATCAGAGGTGGTGCAGCTGCAGCGTAAGTATGGTCGTTGGGAGGGCGACAGTTCTGCAGACGACATTGGTGCACCATATGAATATGTCGAAGCTGTGAAGCTGACGGGTGACCTTAACGTACCAGCTGGCCAGGTCAGTCATGACTGTATCGGTGTACTGTTGCAAGTGGTGGTTGTCATCGACCCTTCCTATTGATGTTTGTGTGGGGGTAAACATGTGAATGAATTGTTAACGTCCTGAGTGCTTACATGCATCCGCTTTGCTCTTGCAGGTGACCTTTCGAGCTAAGATTGGACGTGAAGACCGCTTGTCACATCGAGGAATTTATCCTGAGGAGATTGGTGTGGTATGGCCTCTTGCAAGGATTGGTGAATCTGAATACACCATAGTGCATCCAGCAATGCATCTGGTCAAGTTGGTGCTCAAGGCTGGTCACATTTGAGGCGTTTGCCTCTTCATATCCTTCTTTCAGGTTGCAGTTCAACCTTTGACGACCAATGGGCATCATTCTATTGTGCTTGCAGACAGCACGCTACAAAGGCCAGGGTAGACTAGCAGAGCCTGGTTTCCGCAATCCGAGGTGGATAGTGGGGGAGCTTGTGCTACTGGATGGCAAGGTGTGTCTTCTCTGGTGTTTGTTGCCAAGCTTATATGATGCAGCTTTAGCTTGGATGGAATCTGGAAAGGCTCGGGTTCAGGTGACTCTGATCTTAGAGTCCTCATGCAGCTAGTCCAGCTACGTGAAAATGATGAAGTACGGTCTGGCAATAATCATCAAATAACAACTTGCTGCTTTACTGCTTTGGAAATGCAATTGCTGGTCATGTGCAATGTCATTCCAAGAATCAGGGCTTTTAGCCGATACCTATACGATATACAAGCTCTGAAGCAGAGGAGCTCTGCAGCAGGTATTCTGCCTTCAAGAGAATGATCTTCTTATCGCTGATTGTTGCACAGTCACTGGCGATGACAATGAAAGGAGCTGGCAGTGCGAGCAGCGCAGAGCTGGGCTTTGTGTACACAGTCCCAGAGAAGCACTTCCTTGTTCTGTTTAATCGACTCAAGCTCCAGGACTTTGTACACAGACTGGGCACTCAGCTCAGCTAGACTTGCTATAGTTTTGTTTGTGCAACCAGCTCATGATGTAGTACTTGATGAGCTGAGACAGTCTGAGGGAGGTTCACCCTATCTGGGCGGTTCTGCCCTACCTGGGCATGAAAGCCTCCCTGTGCAGAAAGCTTGTTGGCCTTTCCTGTAGCTCCTCCCCGATCTTTTGTTGAAATTTTGTGGTTAAGTATTCCAAGTATCTGTGATAAGCTCAGGGAAACATTGCAAATTACTTCACAAGTAGCCGGCACCAAGCGATGACCATCAAACAACAATACTTGTTTGTTCATGGTGGGGGTGCACGCCGAGCTCATTCTTACTATGTTGGGCCTCTGTGCTATGCTGGCATGCATGATTCTATTCACAATTCGACCTTAAGTGACTCCTCCAACATGTAGGCAGGCTGGGTTGCACCATGGAGTCTTTATTTGTAGGTTGTCAGCTTGACTGCATTGACTCATTTGGAGTAACCAACTTTGAGTGAACATGAGCTTGTGCAGCAAGCTCTTGAATCGAGACTGCCTCTTTTCAGCTTGGCTTGTCCAACTGGCGCTGCAGCTCTAGATTCTCAGCCCGGACGGCCTCAAGGTCCGTGCGCAGACATGTAGCATCAGTGGGCCGCTTCGCGAGGTGGTCGAGCTCATCCTGCAGCTCAGCTATCTGGCGCTCGGCGCGGTCAGCGTCAGCCGCGCGGGCGCCCAGCGCCTCGAAGCTCTGATGCATGTGAGCCAGCAGCCGGTACGCATCCCGGCAAACATTGTCCTTCTTAGCATTCCTGGCATAAGACCCCAGTCATAAGGGGTCAAGGTTCCGAGCATGTAATCAGATTCACGGGCTAGGGCCAGGGTTCAACACTAAGCTTGAGGAGCACGAGAGAGGCTTTGAGCTTTACTTGATGCAATGCGAGCACCAGTTGCTTTCACATCCTGTAGCAAGCAGTGACTGATGCTTCTCGAAGTCCACAGGTTCAAGAAGCAGTGCTTAGTGGTGCAGGCATGTTGAGCTCTTCAACTGCTCACCAGTAAGGCTGAGCATGCAACACTACGGTGTAGGGCTATGGTCAGAGGGTTGCACAGGCACCTGAAAACAAGCTCGTCAACAAGGGCGTACTCGCGGGCCAGGCGGTCAGCGGCGGCGTTGGCTTCACGCTGAACGCTGCGCACGCTGTCCAAGATGGACGCATTCACTGCCTCTTGCTTGCGAAGGTGCCGCACGAGCTCCATAATACGGCCCACATATGCGCCGCGGCCTGCCACAGGTGCTCCTGGCACCGCCTCCAGCTCCGCCAGCAACACCTCTTCCTCCTCCTTGCTGCGCAGCCACAAGCAAAGGGCTGTGGGACTACAACTTTACACATTTAAGATAGTATTCAGTCCAGGGCTGGCTATTATTCCCACTTTTTCCACTGCACCCTGATACTCTCGTGCAGTGGGGCGACCACAGTCTGCATTCAGGCCTCAAAGCCTTAGCAATGAAGCCTCAGCCCTGACTCAGAGACGACTTGACTCTAGCCACTCTAGCGACTCTAGCCAACGACCAAGAAGAAATTTGCGACCAGTCTTGCCACTGCGCGCTGCTCGCCCTGCGGCGGCAGCAGTGCAAGAAGGGGTTGAGGCTCTGCACGTGGCACGGAGGAGTGCAGCAGTCTCGTGCAGCCGGTCAGTGGCGCGTGCGCCTCGGCCTGCCGCCGCTGCCTCCTCTTGTTGCAGCTCGTCCAGCTCAGCCGTCAGCGGCGCCCTCAACGCCTCCCTAGTTGCCGGCAAGAGCACAGCGAGCACACATTGCAGGCTCAAGACCTTCAACCAGAAGGCTGGAGCTGAGCTTCTGATGGTCATTGATGTGCAGCGATGTGTCAGCCTGTGTACATCCAAGTAGTTAAGCAGACCTGGTCGAAACTCATCAAGCCAAACAACAAATTACCCCTACTGTAGCCACTGAAATTCAACTGGGCGCACCACTCCGCTTGCAGTTGGGCACGCCGTGCCTCGCCGTCGCGCAGCCGCTGTCGAAGGCCAGCAACTGCTTCAACTGGAGCCTCTCCACGCCTCACGGTGCCCAGCAACAGCTCGGCGGCGCGCTCCATGAGAAACAGTGCCGCCTCGCGGGCCTGTGCGGCTGCCTCCTTTGCTGCAGCCTCATGCTCATCTGCCTCTGCAAGCCCCTCTGTCTGTGCGCCAGGGTGCACAGTGAGAATGGACTCAGCAACTTTGCAGCTGGGGCTCAAGAACTTCTTTGTGCTTCTTGAAAATCAAGAGCTTGGTACCATAAGCCCTAAGCCTAAACCCAGGAATCATCCCCGAGAGCTGAAATACTCAGCAGAAGAGGAGGAACACTGGCTGTGGTTGTGCAGGTCCAAGATAAAAAATATATTGTTTTCTCCACATTGAGGCTGATGTTAGCCGTGAAGCGCTGCAAGCTCACCTCAGCATCGGCGGCAGCCGCATCGCCCACCGGCCGACCCGCCACAGTGCTTGTCGCAACCGAGGCCCCATCCAAGCCTTCTCGGTAGCTGTCATCTGGCGCCAGCAGGCCCGGCGGCCAGCAGCCGCCTCTTCCAAGCACTGCCGTCTGAGTCCCCGTGCGTACAACAGCGCCGTGTTGGGGGGTCCGTGACGCCGCCCCCACAGCGGCGGCGCCGACGGAGGAGCTGTCGGCGTCTCGGAGGACTGCGGCAGCCTCCCTGACAGCGCTCGTTGGAAGCGGAGGCTCTCCGGTGCTGCCGGAGGTGCTCTCCTGCAGGCAGTGGGCCAGCGCCTCTGACACAGCTGCCGAGAGCCGCGGCGGCAGGGGCGCCTTCTCCGGCGTCGCAGCGGCTGCGGCCTGCCGACGCAGGGGCCGGCGGAGGCGCGGCTTGGCGGCGGCGGCGGCGCCCTGGGCGTGCGCGAGCTGGGTGGCGAGGAACTGGAGGAGCGCGCGGGTGTCGCCCTCGCTGGGGTACAGGAACTGGCAGCACCGCGCCGGCCATCAGGCGGCTGCGCTTGCCCGTGAGGCGCGGATTAGGGGTTAAGGCTTAGGGTTTGGGGTTTAAGGGTGGCAGGGAGGGCCTTGTGGAAGCAAGCTCAGGGGAGCTTAGGGGAGTGAGCCGTGGGGGGGGCCCTGCCTGGTGGAAGCCGAGCTCGTGGCGGTAGCCCAGCTGCTTGACGGAGGCCGCCAGGTTGGCGCACAGCCGGAAGCGCGCCGACGCCTCGCGCGGGAAGCCGCCCGGCAGCTCCGCCCCGGCGGCTCCTCCGGCGGCGGCGGCCGAGCGGGCGGCACACAGGGCGTGCTGGCAGGCGGCCGCCAGGTCCGCGGGCCCGAGGTCGGCGACGGCGGCGGAGCACCTAAGTTGAAAGGGAGGCCAATTCAGGCCAATACACTGTTCAGGCAAAGCCTTGTGCAGACAAAGAGTGCTCAAAATGCTCAAAGGAGGACTTATAAAGCATGGCCGCCCGATTTATGCATTTGGTGCCAACTGGCGGGAGGGGCCCTTCAATTTTANCGGCGGCCATGGCGGCCTTGGCGGCGGCGCTGGGCGTCTCGCCCGCCGTCCTCCGCTTCCTCCTCGCCTTCTTCGCCTCCGTCGCCGCCTGCGCGCTGGTCCGCCTCGTCCCCACGCCCGCCGGCCGCCACGCCTTTGCCGCCGCCACGGGCGCCGCATTCTCCGCCGCCGCCTTCGGGCCCGCCGCGCTCTGGCACCTCGCCGTGCCGCTGGCCGTCGCCTACGCCGCCATGGCCGCCGACCGCCGCCGCTGCGGCCTCGTCGCCGCCGTCGGCAACTTCGGCTTCCTCATCTTCTGGTGTGCCGCCCCGGAGCCCGCCCTCGGCTCGCAGCGGCGGCGCTGGCCAGCTGCGGCGGGCCGCAGAGCCCGAACCTGGGTTGCCGCCGCTCCCGCCTCTGCCGCGCTGATGGCTGCGGCGGCGGCGGCGGCGGCGGCGGCGGCGGCGGCTGTGCAGCCACGCGCACTACATGAGCGGCGACGCCTGGAAGCACGGCGGCATCGACTTCACAGGCCCGCCTCTCCATCTCACAGCCTTGCCCCCACTTGCCGCCACCTGATACCGTCACCATCTGAGCTTCTGCGGCGGCAGACCGAGGGCCCTGGCAGTAGCACCTGAGTAGTTGGGTTTAGCTGCCCTGTGAGGGCCAGTGGTGACGGCTGCGCGAAGGCAGACGCGGTCGAGTGGACGAGAGTGGACTACGTCAGGCACTGGAATGTCACGATGAGCTCTATCTACAGATACCATCTATTGGCCACCTGAGCCTTCTCCGGTGCCCGCCGGCATGCGCAGGCGCTCTCATGATCCTGACGCTGAAGGCGACGTCGGCTGCGATCAACTACCAGGACGGCCTGCTGCCCGATAGTGACCCCAGCTTGCGTGAGTCGCAGCGGCAGCATCGTCTGACACGCCTGCCGAGCCTCCTGGAGTTCCTCGGATATAATCTCTGCTGTGGCCTCCACCTTGCTGGGCCCGTGTATGAGATCTCCGACTACATTGCCTGGACCGAGGACAAGCAGGTGGGACACTCTGCCATCCCCGGACGTCCATGAGCAGGCGAGGCGAGGAGGGCACGTCCCTTCTCAGCTTAGAGGCCTTAGGCGCAGAGGTGGCGCAGGCATGCCAAGGGGTGGCGACCGATGGCGGCCATTCTTTGCAGGCAGGACACCAGCACTGTTGCTGGTGTCCTGCCTCTGGGCTTGCAGCCATTCAGGCCGCCAAGCTGGCACGCTCATCTTTGCAGCAACCCTGCCGTTTATGTCAGCGCCATTGTCCTTGGGATAAGCAGCGCCGCTACCACTTCGAGCGGCAAACACCTCTCTAGCAGTCGCGCTAGTTGATGGAGTGATGGGCCGCGGTGGCCACTCTGTGCTGCCTCTGCAGCTGTGGGTCGGGAGCAAGGAGACGCCACGCCCGTGGCCGCATGCGGCTGCAACTGCCGCCTTTGCTCGTGGTCTGGTGGCTATGTGCCTCTATGTTGTGCTCGCACCGTGGGCCCCGCCCGGTTTCGTTCTCGACGCCGCATTCAGGGCGTTGCCGCTGTGGCGGCGCCTCGGATACATGTTATTTGTCGGCTTCGTGGCGCGTTGGAAGTACTACTTTATCTGGTCGGTCGCAGAGGCGGCCATGAATCTCTCCGGCCTCGGCTTTAGGTACGCTCCGCAGACGACCCCACCCTCGGAATCTGCAAAGCCTAATCTTGTGTCCAGCATGGTGTCCAGAACCCTAATCTGAGACTGAAGGTTGTTACTACACCCTCAGCCCTAGCCCGTTTTACATCATCACTCTAGTAGTCAATAATGGGCAAATGTATGCTCGCCGTTGGTGCAGTGGGTGGAGAGAGGAGAAGGGGAGAAAGGTGGCAACCTGGGACAGTGCCCGCAATGTGGACATCATGGCCGTGGAGCTCGCCACAAGCACCGTTGACTTTCCTGTTCACTGGAACATCTCTGTTAGCCACTGGCTCCGCCTCTGTATCCTCAAGTCACTCCTCCTCATACTGTGAAACTTGATTTGCTCAGCAGCGACATTGTCAGTCTGCTGACCCCTGTGTTTGGCGTATAGCAAAGGACTACTCTGGAGGTCTTTTGCACGGTGGAGTTTGCAAGTGTTGATCCTTTTGTATGATTCCAGTCCATATGTTAGTACTAAGCACCTCTGAGGGTGCACTACCTCTGATGCCGTCGTGGTGGAGGTTGCGAGACAACCTTGACTCTGAGTGTCATCAGACGTGTATGAGCGATTGGTGCAGAGTGGCCAGAAGCCCGGGTTTCGCCAGCTCTTGGCAACGCAGGTCACCTCCGCGTTATGGCACGTGAGTACCTTGCCCAGGACTGAGGCCCATTGTTGCTCCCTCTGAAATTTCAAATCTTGAGCAAGAAAGGATATGCTAAACCCCTCGGAGCTGACTGCTTAGAGTCAGATGCGTAAGAGGCTGTCTACTTCTGCAGCTGTTAACCGAGAATGACCACCTTGTGTTGGCTTATTGTTAGGGCCTATATCCTGGTTATCTATTCTTCTTTGTCAACATGGCGATTGCGATTGCGGGTTCCAGAGGTACTGCTCTGATGACCCTTTTGCATATGGGTCAGCAATCTCTAGCCGAACTCATCAGTAACAAAGCAGAGCTGTCGTCTGCTGCCCTCTGACCCATAAGTTGTTGGCCGTAAGAATGTAGTAGGTGCAAGTCATGTGCTCGAGTTCTCGTCGTGATACTTGTCATTTGCAACAATGCAGTGATTTACAAGTGGCAGAAGGCTGTCCCACCCAAAAGTGCTGGGGCAGCCCGCGTCCTGATGCTCAGTCACACGCTCTACACGACGCTCACCCTCAACTATGGTGCCATCGGCTTCCTGGTGTGTCCGAGGATGCTTAGGCACTCTCCACTCGCTCTGAAAGCAGACCAGTTGTGCCAGCCCTGCCTGTTCATTGGTACATGACAATCATGTCACTGAGCTGACTATGCATTGGTGAAAAGTAGGCGGGGTTAACTTGTTGTTTACCTGAGTGACTTTTCTTCCTCTTGCGTCCAGTCTGCTTCGGTGTAGGCTACTCTTGTCCAAGTTCACAGAAGTCGGAGCTTTATCTTGATGTACTTCAGGGCTGATTCATTACCACCAATATCTCCAAGCATTAAACCTTGTACTTACACTCGTCTCTTTACTCTGATTGATCTGTGGTTGACACAGCTCCTGAATGGGCGTGACACGCTGGCCGCTTTCAGCTCCGTGCTCTACCTTGGCACCGCCCTGCCCTGCCTTGTGCTCGCTGCTGGCAAGATCATCAAGTTGCCAAGAAAGCAGGCAGCTGCGGTGAACGGATCAGCTCTGCAAGAGCCCAGCCAGCCCAAGAAGGAGCTCTAGTCTGTGGCCTCCTCAAGCTTGGGTGTGCCAGAAGTGCTAGTGCACTGCTCATACCCCCAGGCAACTGGAGGATGTGAGCTGACTTTTGGTGGGAGGACGGTACGGCACATGTTAACATCCCTGGTGGAATGTGTCGGTTGTGATGGCATCCGGTCATCACTAGAGCCCGTTATACAAGGGTTAGGCTTGCAGCCTTTGAACAAGCTGCTTGATGCTAAGTCGCGACATGGTATCCCCACTTCGTAGCTTTGCTACTGAGCTGTGAATAGAAAAGGCAGGTTGACTAGGCAAGATGCGCCAAGTCACAAGGCCCCAGCTGCTTCTGCAACCGCCGTATGTTGGCCAGATTTGTTGAGGGTGCAGCAGCCTTCATCGCCACTTACTCGCAGCCGTGGGACAAGGGGCTGCGGCAGGCTGCTGAGGCACTGGGCGGAGTGGATTCTGGGCTGAGTGGATCCAGTCCTGTCGCTGGGGCTCCGGGGCTGAGCAGCACCACCAACATCGCGAGCACCGATTTCTTCCTCGCTGCCCTCTGAACATGCGCCAGCCTCTACAACCGCCGCAGGTGGTTCTGCAGGAGTCTGGCCCCTGGCCTCGCCTCCGCTACTAGCAGCTGGCGTCACCTCCACCACCGGGCCGGCTGCCCCAGACTCAGGCAGCAGGTCCTGTGCAGCAGAAGGCAGCAGCTATGAGAGGCGATTGTGGGCATCTTACCGCCAGGTGAGCGCAGCCAGTACCAGAAGGCAAAGACTGAATGCATCTGTGTGTGGCACAAGCAAATCAATGCAACGTTGGTATGCCGCTTCATAGGGTGCCCATATGATAGAGTTAATGCTGGCGTACTGCATCCTGCTCGGCAGACGCAGCATCCACAGGACGCAATGCTGACGAGCCCTTCATGGCCGCAATGAGGTCCTCATAGTGCTGGTGACCTGCAGTGAAGGCCAGCCGCTCCATATTTCTCAGCCTCGTGGGCCTCTGACGGACATTCTCAAGGGTGCAGCAAGGGCTCTTGCAGGTCCGTGACCTGTGCACTGGCCTCTGACGGACACTTCGCACCGGCCTCTGGCGGACACTGTCAAGAGTACAGCAAGGGATCGTGCAGGTCTGTGACCTTTGCACTGGTACTTGATGGCTTCAAGGACGCGCTGCGGATTGTGGCGGTCCTCATTGAGGTACTTGCTCTTTATCTGCCGCCGCGTGCGGCCCGGGAACAGGTGCTGAATGAGCGTGAAGTCCGTTCCAAATTGCCGCACAGCCTGTAAACCACAGGGACAACTTCTCTCAGACAAATGCCAGGCAATGAGGAAGCGGAGGGTGTGAGCAGAAGCTGAGCACGGTGCATGCAACAAGCACGACCTGACCAGCTTATTCTTCAGTATTCTGAAGTCAAACGGGGCTATGAGTTGGTCAGATACAGAGTCGGGGCTATGAGTTGGTCCAAAGAAGAACTGGAGTCAGGGAGAACAGTTGGAGTGAAAGCCAGAGTAGCGTCAGAGCGACACGGCATCAGCAAGAGCCCGAGTCAAGCATTCACAGTCTGAGTCAGGTGAGGACAATCAGAGCCAGAGGCAGGCCAGGGAGCCCGAGAGCTAGTGACAGTGTCATCATCAGAGTGAGAAACAGATTCGCTGTCAAGGTCAGGCCAGAAGCTGCCAGTACCTGGTACCAGAGCTCGGTGTCTTCGAAGCTCCACTTCTCGGGGAGCTGCCGGGAGGCGTACGTGGCGCTGTTGAGGCGGCCGCCGCTCTCCTCGACCCGCCGGAAGCGGGAGGCGTCCTCGCGCAGGCTCGCGTACGCGCCCGCCACCAGGCTCGCCTCGTTCACCACAATGCGCCCGTCCACGACCGACACCTGTGGCGCCAACGCCGGCCTGTGCCGGCAGGCGGCGGCTGTGAGGCTTTCGACACGAGGGGCTCTCCCTCCTGCGTCCCATAGAGCTAAGAGGGGTCAGCGGCACGCACTGGCGGTCGGGCACGGCAGCGGCGGCCACGCTTGCATCTAGCCTGGCTGCAGCAGGAGGCGCTGCAGCGTCCACGATGGCGCCCGTCTCGGTGCTCCGCCGCCGGGCACCCTCGCCCCGCGACTTCTGCACTCTCTTGGCGCACATTCGTCGGTCGTCAGTGCAGGCTGCGGCGCGCGGGCTCGGCTTCCTTGACCAGCCGCTGGGTCTGTAAGGCTCGGATGCGCCCTCGCAGCAGCCGCACCTGCCTTTCGGAGGCCTCGGCGCGGCGGATGATCTCGCGCATCGTCAGGGCGGCAGCAGGGCTTGCCGCGTCGCGGTCCAGCTGGTCGAGCAGCGGCCCTGCGGTGCCAAGCACGGCAGCAAGGTGACGATGGGCACACCGCTGCAGCACGCAGCGGTGACAGCAAGCGAGCGTCTCGGCTGCTGGCACCCACGAGCTGCGGTGGCGAGCGCGGGCACCTCGCTTGCGCGCCCGGGCGGCCAGGTGGGGCACGCGGCGCTTGGCACGGAGGCTGGCGCGGCCGCCGCCGCGGCC
>WELB01000132.1:154071-196010 GCA_009602725.1 Spirogloea muscicola
CGCAGTCCCAGCGGCCTCGCCCGGCGCGGCGGCGCATACCGAAGGCGGCGGCGGCGCGGACGGCGGCGCGCTGCCGGCGGAGGCGCTGCTGGGCGCGGACTTCTACCGCCTCCTGGGCGTGCCGGTCTCGGCGGGCGCCGCCGAGATCCGCTCCGCCTACCGCGCCCTGCAGAAGAAGCACCACCCGGACGTCGCGGGCGAGGAGGTGCGGGCCAGACGTGAGGCTAGTGGTCAAGCTTCAGATAGAGCACCAGAGCACAAATTTGGGGGTCGGGAGTTCGAACCTTTCCAGCACGTCGGCAATCGGGATTGAATCGCCCGACCCAGCAAAGCCCTGATGGGTGCCCACGTCGGCTGGGCCACGGTCCTGAGCGGCAGGCTGCCGTTACCTCTCTCCAATGCAGGGTCACCGCATGGCGACGCTGCTGAACCAGGCATACGACACGCTCATGGACGAGCGGCGGCGCGCGGCGTACGATGGCCAGTGGCACCGCGCCGCCGTCGCCGGCTTCGTTGGCTTCACCGGCAAGCCGCTGAGCGCCTGGAACGGCCCGGCCTGGCCGCAGGGCATATTCGTCGAGGAGACTGTCTGCATCGGTGAGCGACGGCAATACTCGTGCCCAGGCCCACCGTGCCCTGTCAAACAGCCAGGCTTCCGGCTTCTCTGATCGTCTGGCTACGTTACCGCTGGTGGCGCCGCCATTGGATCCATCGGGCGCAGGATGCAAGGCGTGCTACTTTGTGGCGCCCAACACCTTTGCCATGAACGAGAACACTGGCAGCGCGCACGTCAAGGTGCAGTGGGGCGATCACGAGAGCAAGATCAAGGTGAGATTGGCTGCTAGGATGAGAGCCCCGTTTGCCGGGCCAGCTCGCCCAAACGAACGGGACTGTCAGGTGCATCAAAATAAAGGAAGCCTTGAGCCGCCGTTGCTAGCAGGTATGAGCTTGGAAGCATTCACTTTGTGCATGCACTGTTTGACTTCTTGCTTGTCTGGTTGACGCGCTGAGGCACCCTCAGACAGCCAAAGAGGCGTGCCCAGTTGACTGCATTCATTTGGTTTCCACGGACGACCTCCCCGCACTCGAGTTCCTGATGCAGCCCCGGCAGCGGCAAAGCAACGGCGTGTGTGGCGGCGGGTGGGAGCGCCCGGGCGCCCGCAATGTCTTCGCCGCTGCGCAGCAGCTCAAGCGCAAGCTTAAGGAGCAGGAGGAGCAGGGTGCTCGCGCTGGCGCTGGTACTGAATATGGGCTACCCACTCAGTAGCTATTCATCAGCTTTTGATGAATAGCTACAAATGACACGAGTTTGGCTCTTGACTGCTCTCTCAATGTTCTGCTTTGCCATTTCCACGTGATCATTGCACCACTCATTCAGCTGGGACTGGTGACTCCGGCTGCCGTGCCAGGCGGCGAGCCGAGGGAGGAGACGGCGGCGCAGCGTGCTGCGCGGGAGGCTGCCGACCGGGCCCTCCGGCGGGGCCCATTGTCCTGGATGTGGGCGTGGGCGGCCGGCACAGATGCCAGCTATGGTAGGACCCAGGCACGGAAGAAGGGTGAGGCCCCCTCGCAGCAGCTCTTTGGCTGGGCCAGCCGCTTGCAGCTCATCCAGTACAGTGTCCAGCCCGGCGACGTGGCCAAGGTGAGCCAACAGACCAGTGACTTTAGAAGTTAAAGCGGAATATTTTTGTGTCAAAAATTGAGCACTGTGGATCCAGCACCTAAGGCTAGCCAAGATCGTGTCCACCTTCAGATTGCACAGAGCTGCTGCTCGCCAATGCTTCAGTGGTTGAGAAGCAGGACAGCACGAGCTGCTTATTGTTCACAGAGCTATTATCTGATATACATGCCACTACTTTCTTAAACATTGCTTTGGTTTTGTGCTCCACCAGAGAGCCAGGCAGTCATTCTGGCAATCTTGCAAACGCTTTAGCATGTGCATCCCCGCTGTGTCTTGTTGTTGCAGGTTGTGGCTTTTGTACAGGAATGGGCAACAATGTGGGCATCTTCCAGCGAGCTCCCACTGCCGTACCCATTCCGCACAGACTTCCTCCCACACGGCGTGGAGCTGACATTCATCACAATGGCGCATGGGTCAACATCAAGCCTGGGCTCGCTGCAGATCGCTGTGGAGCCTGTGCCTGTAGACGCGCCGCACGCTCCGTACTCGTCCATCAGCCAGTGCCCTCCCACTGTCGAGGATATTCTTGAGGAGTCCGACTCAGAGGACAATGACCTGGCCACGGAGAGGTCATGGGCACTGAGCGTCGTGCGGAAGGGTGTGAAGGGGGATCGTTCCATCCCTGGCGAGGGCCGCGTCCTCCAGCACCTCAGGGATGCAATGGCACGTCGGGACAACGCCGTTGGCTATGAGGCCTACCACTTGGCACGCTGACGTTGCCCTTGCAGCTTCATATGCGTGCAGTTGTTCCCGTGGATCACCTTCGACCACATTGGCAGATCACATAGCTTGTCAGGCACTTAGCAAGACGTACTGAAGGCACTTACCAAGCCAGCTAGGATATGTACAGACAGAAGAAGGAGCTCATCATTTGTCGAGCACTGGCGAGTATTGCATCTACCAAGTATTGCATGACTTTTAGCAGCTTGCTACAAGGTCTAGGCTGCACCTAGCGGTACATACAACGTACATCTGTACAGACGGGACTGAACGACCTGAGGGAATCTGAAAGAGCTGTTCGCTGCTGGCAGTATGACTTTTGCCTTGGCTTGTACTTCCTTGTCGCTCTCGCAAATGCCCAGGCACAAGTTTGTCCCCTTGGCCTGCATTTGACTTGCTTGAGGCACCCGCTGTACTTTGTCCAAATGCATCGTAATTGCAGGTGACTGACTTACAGGAGCTTTTGCATGTGACGTGATGGTGTGCCTTTCAACATGATGCATATGGCTTGAAGCCGTACCCATACAAGCTGCACTCGCAAGGGGGTTAGGTTTGCTAGTTATTGGCTGCAGCCCCAGCAGCAAGACGCAGAAGCTTTAGGCCCATCCATCCTAATAAAGTCCTGCAGCGTTACCAATTGCGGCACCCTTTACGGTAAGGAAGCCGATCACACCATCAGTGGTTTAGCGAAGCCAGTCAGCCAAATGGCGCCGCACACTTAGAGGGTAGGCCGACTGGCATACTGTCCACCATGCCAGCAAGCATGCACGCTCGCTACACAGGACTTAAGTATTGCAGCCCAATGTCGATGAGAGGGTTATTCGCATAAGACTCGCATGCAAGTAATAGAATTGCTTTGTCATGCCTGTCTATCCACCCAGCCACCAAGTCCAGTGCGGTCCTGTGTGTCGCCTGCATGATGTGCTCCAGAGTCTAAGACGGGCTTGAAGCTGGCGGGGGGGTCCCCGCTTCTCAGAACGCCGGTGTGCGCTTGTTCACAAGTGATTTCGTAAAGGGTACACTGCAGCCATTCCTGTAGAAGCATCTGATGGCTTCAAACTCTATCTTTGTATTCAGCAGGCTATCATCGGACCAATGCGACCTGTCTATGTGCCACTGCAAGTCTCCTTGCAAGTGCACTGCAAGTCCAGCTTTGGTTGGGGGGACATGTGGGCATGGCAAGGGGGCTTCTCCTCTTCCTTAGAGCTGCCTACTTGGCAGTCATGATTACCTGGCTGCTGACTGGTCAGCCGGTCACACATAGCAAGATGCACGGCCTGGTCCATTACGGACTCCCAACGTGCTCTCAATATGGTAGTGCGCATAATGTGCAGGCAAGTGACATATAGCTGCGCAGTTGTGGCCAACTCCTTGGACTTCAAATTTCATCTCCATAGTACCATCCTGTCCCTGGACTTCAAAAGTCATCTCCAAAGTACCATCTTGTCGCCCAGATTTGCCTGGGCGACAAGATGCAGCATGAATAGCGCCCTGGCTGCTCGAGCGGCAGTGGCGATGCATGCAAGAATAGCTAGCTGAGACCTTCACACTTCCACGCTGCTGATACCTTGTGCAGTCTTTGTATCGCCACCAACACCCTGCTTTACTGTGACTGAGAGTGGCGCTGCTGGCAGAGGCAGCAAAGGACCGAGCCAGGCAGCTGCCTTTACTGATCCTCGATAATCGACTACCCAAAATAGCACATGAAACAGTACTGAAAATGTTTGACTATGGGGAAAAATTTGGGAACGCTTCATGCTGCACGTGTGCCACCTATCAATCAGTGCAGCCAGTATGTTCTTTAGTGAACTCCACTGCCCTCTCCTGGAAGCGTCTTTCTCTCTTCTGTGACTCCATATGAGACAGTGGCTACACACCCGTAAACAGTGTTCCACTTTCCAGCTCCCTAGGATCGGGAGGAGACAACCCAAGGCACTTCTGACTGAGAGCCTTAAGAGCATACTCAGTGTCCACGAAAGTACTTGCAGCACGTACGCCACAGCAGATGCAAGTATCAATATCACGGTTTGCACGTGCAGCACAACCTGCTTCTGGCTATCGTGCAAAGGCCTTTGTATCGGTCTGCTAGACAACGACGTCAGTCCCTCAGGCCAGAGCTTGCCGGCCTTGCTGAAAGCTGCAAGGCAATGTGCATGCAAGTCCCTACTTTCAGATATGCATCAGTCATGCTGCAGTATACATGAGTAGTTGCTTAGTCCACCTCCTCAATGGTCGGACCACCGTCCCCACCAGAGGGCTTCGCACCTCCGTCGCCCATGTCAGGTGCCTGTGGCCCGCCACCAGCTCCTCCATACATCTTGGTGATGATGGGATTTGCAATGTTCTCGACCTGCCTCTGCTGGTCTTCAAACTCCTCAACGTCTGCCAGCTGGTTTCTTTCAAGCCAATTCAGCGCCTCCTGTGATTGAAGGGTGACGAGGATGGGTGTGTGTATGTTAGTGGGATGACTACCGTCAAGTGCCTAGCAGGGTCAACAACTTCATAAAGCGTGAAACAGAGTCGGCTTGTGAAGTCGACCCACGAGGAAGCCTATGAGCATGGGCAGCTGCACTGACTTGGATGGCATTCTCTATCCTCTCTCTGTCTGAAGAGTCCAGCTTGCCAGCCACGTTCTCGTCTCGAAGCGTGTTGCGCAAGTTGTAGACGTAGTTTTCTAGCTGATTCTTGGCCTCCACCTTTTTGCGAGCTTCAGCATCTTCCTCTTTGTACTTCTCGGCATCCTGCTCATAGTAGTCAAAGAGGCAGTCAAGCACTTGATTGTGCACATTGCACATGAGTACAACATTGCGGCCGAGAGAGAAAGGCAAGGTACCTGCACCATCTTCTCTATTTCATCCTTGCTCAAACGCCCCTTCTCATTTGTGATAGTGATCTTGCTCTTCTTCCCAGTGGTTCGATCCTCCGCAGAGACGTTTAAGATGCCATTAGCGTCAATATCAAATGTCACGTTTATCTGCGGAACCCCTCTTGGTGCTGGTGGGATGCCTGACAGCTCGAATTTGCCAAGGAGGTTGTTATTTGCAGTTCTAGCCCTTTCTCCCTCATAGACCTGCACATTGAAGTCGATGAGGATTATATGCATGAGCAGCCAAAGGGTTGCAGATCAGCAGCTTAGGATGTACGTGCAGGAAAGCAAATTAGGTGCATATACTGCTCAACATTATAGATCTCATAGATGTCACAGTGCCATACCTGGATGAGCACTCCCGGTTGGTTGTCCGAGTATGTGGAGAAGGTCTGCTCCTTCTTGGTGGGGATTGTTGTATTTCGAGGAATGAGAGTGGTCATGACTCCTCCGGCAGTCTCAAGGCCCAGGCTGAGGGGGGCCACATCCAGCAGCAGGAGGTCCTGCACCTTCTGGCCACCCTCGCCAGTCAAAATGGCTGCCTGGACGGCTGCGCCATATGCAACCGCCTCGTCGGGGTTGATGCTCTTGCACAGCTCCTTCCCTGAAGTCCTTTGAGAAAGCGATTAGCTGTGTTCTGTCGGCGAAGTAAAGCTGAACATCTGTCTAGATCAAATTCAGGAGTGCCTGCAAGCTAAGGCCCTCACCATGAAAGAAGTCGGAGAGCATTTGTTGAACCTTGGGAATGCGTGTCGATCCTCCCACAAGCACAACCTCAGCAATTTGCTTCTTGTCAAGCTTGGCATCACGAAGGACCTTCTCGACAGGCTCCATGCACTTGCGGAAGAGGTCCATGCATAGCTCTTCAAAACGAGCTCGGGTAATGGTAGTGTGGTAATCAACGCCCTCGAATAGTGAATCGACCTGCAACATGCTTCATGGTTGAGACTTGGTCGATGTTTACAGCAAGATCCCTCATCTCTCGCTTGGACCTAGTCATTCTGTCTGCACATTTCCCATTAGTGATGCAACCCTGCGTCTTTCGTCATATATCGACCCATATACCATGATCAGATGTTGCACCTCTTCACCTCAATAGTTGTTTGAGTTGTAAATGACAGCTGCCGCTTGGCACGTTCGCAGGCATTCTTCAGTCTGCGGATGGCACGGGCATTATTGCTAATGTCCTTGTTGTACTTCCTGCGGAAGTCTTGGACGCAGTAATTGACCAGGCGGTTATCAAAGTCCTCCCCTCCCAAATGAGTGTCACCAGCGGTTGCTTTGACCTCGAATATGCCCTCCTCAATCGCAAGCAGGGAGACATCAAAGGTGCCACCTCCAAGGTCAAATATCAGAATGTGATTTTCTCCCTGCTTAGTGCCCTTCTTGTCCAGGCCATATGCAATTGCAGCTGCAGTTGGCTCGTTGATCATGCGTATCACGTTCAGCCCGGCTATGGTGCCAGCGTCCTTCGTGGCCTGGCGTTGCGAGTCATTGAAGTATGCTGGCACTGTAATGACGGCATTCTTCACCACCCTGCCCAAGAAAGCGTCTGATATTTCCTTCATCTTTCCCAAGACCATTGCTGATATCTCCTCAGGAGTGAAACGCTTGATTTCACCTTTGTACTTGACCTCTATCAAGGGCTTGTCGCCAGGCCCTTGGACCACTTTGAACGGCCACAATTTGATGTCTCGCTGTACAATAGGGTCTGAGAACTTCCGGCCAATCATACGCTTGACATCGTATACTGCACACATAACCATTGCAACGAGCATGCTGACCCAAAACGAGCAGGATCAGTCAAATAAGTGGAAGCTGCCACAATCCAGCGGACATGGCTGCCGATTACTACGTTGAAGAACTTCGGACTGATCCAAGAAGAACTTCGGACTGATCCAATCACAAAATCTCTGCAGAGCCATGCCATGCATATAGAGCAACCTGTGTTCTCGGGGTTGAGGGCAGCCTGGTTCTTGGCGGCGTCGCCAACCAGGCGTTCGGTGTCGGTGAAGGCCACGAAGGACGGCGTGGTGCGGTTGCCTTGCTCGTTCGGAATGATCTCGACGCGGTCATTCTGCCAGACACCAACGCAGCTGTACGTGGTGCCGAGATCGATGCCGACTGCAGGGCCGTCGATCGTTGTAGTCGACATGGAGGCGTGGAGGCGTCGTCGGCCAAAGCCAGGCGGGCGTGACGAGGTCCGTCGCTGCCAGCAGCAGCAAGACAACGGCGAGGGGCGCCCGGGCGCAGAGGCGGGAGCTGCAGGCGGGGCAGCGGGGGGGCAACCTGGAGAAGCGGCAGAGGCGCGGCAGCGGGAAGGGGGGGCGACGAGGAAGCGGGGCCAGACCTGGGCCGCCTGGCTCGAAGCCGAGCCGGGCCGTGCTTACCAGCGGCGGCCATGGCGGCCATGGCGGCCACGGCGCAGACCGCTTCCAGAGGGATCGCGCGAGCGACTGCCCTCCCTCACCCCCCCATTCCTCCCTCCCCTCGCAAGGGATCCCCTCTCCCCTTCATCCACATCACGACAATATAGGCGCCATCTCCTTCCGAAGCGCTGGGCCTTCCCCCGCCTGCCTAGAGTCCCCCCCGTTCCGTTCCCCCGGCCATGCGGAGGTGCCATGCAGCGGCGGCGAGCCGACGTAGACAGTGGCGGACCTCCTGCCGTGGCCATGGCGGCGGGCACCGTCAGGTCGATGACGGCCGTCATTGGTGCAGCGTGGTTGGAAGCGCGTGTTGTTGCTACTCCATGACTGGCTAGACGTGCATAGCTGCAGCTCGGCTTTCCAACAACGCAGCCCCTTCCCACTACCTGCCGTGTCCAATTTGGGACTAGTACTGAGACTTCAAGGCCAGCCGCCTGGCATGAAGGCGGCCTAGCAGCGTGCCGTAGCTTGGTCTTGACCTTGACCAGGAGGAGTACCCCCATTGTCGACTCAAGTCACACCAGATGTATATAAATTGATAACTAATTACACATCAAGTCAAGTCAGCTTTCCACTTCATGTTGACAAAGCATAAGCCACCAATAGGATATCGGCACGACAAGGGGCAAGCACGTTCTGGCACATTGGGCCGACTCCTAGCCAGATTGGTACAAGCATTAAGGTCTTCACCAATAGGAGCCTCCACAAGGTCGCCTCGGTCGCAGTCTTATGCACCAGCTCTACCCCGTCTAGCGCCCCAAGTCCGTATTGGCGCCTTGTTCCATTTGAAGAAGCGGACCAACTTCCCCATGCGCCCGCCTGGTGAGGTGGCTAGCCATCCAAGCATACATCAAGCCGCCTTATGCACGGCATGACTTTTCACCCTTGTAACATCGTTAGAAAAGCTCCTATTCTTTCTCTAGGGCACAAACATCATATTAAAGCCAGATCAGATCATGACTTCTGCACATCGGAGCTCTGGAAATTTGCGCTCCCCGGGGCAACATCCCAATGGGTTACTTCGCCCGTTGCTGGGGCCTCTCATTGCTCAATGCAAGGGTGCCGGTGGTCACAGCCACAGTCCTAAGATGAGGCTCCGTCTTTCTGTAGCACATGGTCGCCTTCCTCACGCACTCGTTTCCTCGGTCCAGAAAATGACCTCCTCGGAGGGTGGCCTGACGTCGCACGCCAGCCAGTCGTCAGGCCGGCCGAAATACAGCATGAAGAGAGAAGCTCTTGAACAAGGAGTCGCAAGTGAAGGCAGCCCACAGGAGCAGGGCAACCGTGAGCCTTTTTCAGAGAGCAAGCGCGGCCAGATTAACTGGTGGCTGGGAGAGGCCAGCCCAAAAGAATGGACAAGGTCTGAAAGAGTCGGAGTGCTAAGGACTGAGACAGCAGTAAGCGAACTCTCAGTAACCTCTCGTCAGTAGATGCAAATCTGAATAGCTAGCAGGCGGAAAGACGTCGCCCTGACGGAAGCCGGAGGCCGCCGCCAGAGCTGCTTTTTCAGCTGTGAGAAGCCAGCCCGAAGAAATGACCAAGGTTCGAAGGGGCCACAATGACGGAGGGGCCTGAGAATGCTGTGTCGGATGCTATGTCAGGGTGGAGGATGGACCACTTAGTAGCTACGAGTGAGGAGCCTCAAATCCGACAGACTAGCTGCCTGAAAACTATCCCCCTGACGAAAGCCGGAGGCTGCAGCGAGAGCACGGCCAGCATGAGAGAGAGAGAGAGAGAGGGAGGGAGAGAGAGAGAGAGAGAGAGAGAGAGAGAGAGAGAGAGAGAGAGAGAGAGAGAGAGAGAGAGAGAGAGAGAGAGAGAGAGAGAGAGAGAGAGAGATGGCGCGCAGTGCGCATGAAATGAAAAGGGTAGCCAGATTCAAGCCAATGACAAAAACTAGTGGAAGAGACAATAAATACACTTCCAGTAGAGGGCTATGGCTGTGATAGAGAAGTAGCACTCCCAATGGGGGCAAGGGCTGTGAAAAGCAAACCCGAAAGAAATTTGACAAAGGTTCGAAGGGGCCAAATGACGGAGGGGCCTAAAAAGCGCTAAGCAGCTACGAAGAAGTGGCTCTCCCAATGGGGGCAAGGGCTGTGAGAAGCCAGCCCGAAAAGAATTGACAAGGTTCGAAGGGGCCAAACTACGAGCTAAGCAACGACTGCGGGGCCTGAAGAGGCTATGGCAGAACGGGGGAGGATGGACCACTCAGTAGTTACGAGTTAGGAGCCTCACATCCGACAGACTAGCTGCCGGAAAACTATCCCCCTGACGAAAGCCGGAGGCCGCAGCGAAGGGGCCTGAAGATGCTATGTCAGGAACGGGGGAGGATGGACCACTCAGTAATTACGAGTGAGGAGCCTCGAATCCGACAAACTAGCTGCTGGGAAACTATCCCCCACTATTCCCCCTGCGATCCGACAATGCTAGTTGCCCAGTTACGACCGACTGCCACTCTGGAAATCAAAAGCCCGTACCCTCTCCGATACAGATTGAATTTGCACCTTCATTGGGACCACCCACGCGCCCCGCCCGGGCCCACACTCTGCTATTGCGCCGGCCCGGCCCCACGTGCTTCGTCTGATTTAGACAGGTTGTTCAGTGGGCCCCAGCCGCGGGCAAGCGCGCTCTTACTTTGCGCAATCCGCGTTCCGTATCAGCTCACTGCCTTTCTAAGTGGGGAATAGTTTTCCGGCAGCTAGTCTGTCGGATGTGAGGCTCCTCACTCGTAACTACTGAGTGGTCCATCCTCCCCCGTTCTGCCATAGCCTCTTTAGAAGAAGTGGCTCTCCCAATGGGGGCAAGGGCTGTGAGAAGCCAGCCCGAAAAGAATTGACAAGGTTCGAAGGGGCCAAACTACGAGCTAAGCAGCGACTGCGGGGCCTGAAGAGGCTATGGCAGAACGGGGGAGGATGGACCACTTAGTAGTTACGAGTGAGGAGCCTCACATCTGACAGACTAGCTGCCGGTCTTTAGGCCCCGAAGTCGCTGCTTAGCTCGTAGTTTGGCCCCTTCGAACCTTGTCAAATTTTTTCGGGCTGCTTCTCACAGCCCTTGCCCCCATTGGGAGAGCCACTTCTTCTTTTCTTTCTAAGCCGCGCTTGCTTCTTTCTAAGCGACTGTAGTTTGGCCTCACGAGTCCTGGGCCCCCTGGCTGGTAGACTTGGCGAGGAGCGCTGTCACGGCATAGATTGACACCAAGCACAAGAAGAAAGACTCTTCCAGCAAAGCCAAAAGCAAAAAGCCAGCGCACCTGCACGGACATTTCGTGGAAGTGATTGAGTAAACAGTTGACACCGCAATGCTGCTCTACATCATGCTACTAATGCGAAATTCTTTGATTGTAGGATGGACAGAGGAGCCTCGACGACTGTGGGCCTGTCACCATTATTTGACCAGCAGGCCCATTGATGGGCATGGTATCACGCACTGCACTTTTCAGTACTTCATAGACAATGATCATGGCCCTTGCTCAACAGAGGATATCATACAGGAAGCGTGTTCAGCAAACCCAATAATAACATGGTGGTAGGGAGCCTTAAATTAATCAATAGTCGAGAGTCACGGAGCTTCCCAAATAACGGGTGGGTATTATCTGTCCCGCTTATCTTTGGTAGCTCCTCACAGCCTTGCCTCTTTAAGAGCCAGTGAGGGGACGTTGGGGGGAAGGCGGGTGGCCCTCTCTCTTAGTGCTTCCCCTGGCCCCTTCTCGTACTTTGTTCCTTCTTTTTTGGGCTTGGGCTTTTTCCCAGCCCCTCTCCTCTAAGGGCGAGCCCTTCTCTTGGGTGTTCAGATTTGGTGGGCTGGCTTTCGCAACCCCTCTTCTTTATGGGCGAGCAATTTCTTCTTTCCAAAGCCCTTTTTGGTTGGCTGCTCCGTTTGAATCTTTGTTACTCACGTTCTTGACTTCTTCGTTCTTGACTCCTCTGAACCTTGTTCATGCCTTTGTGGGTATTAAGCTCTTCAGAAGGGGGCGAGGGCTGTGAAAGCTAGCCCGAAAGAGAAGATGAAGAAAGACGGCTTCCAGGAGAAGTGGCTCTTCCAATGGGGGCAATGGCTGTGATAAGCGGTGCCCGACAAGAAGTGGGGCCGAAATAGGACTGGACAAGGTCCGAGGGGCCGGAAACGTGTTTCTGTAACTCACGAAGAGACGCTCTCTGTCCTGAGTTGCTAGCAGGCCCCGCTGGGCGCTTTGGGGACCTTTGTCAATTCCGGGCTGGCTTTCAATTGCCCTTGCCCCCATCTGACGAGCCTCTTCTTCTTTGAAGAGACGTCCTCCTTCCTACTTCCTTTGAGCCACTTTCATTTCACAGCCATCGCACCCTTTGGGAGGAACTGGCGTCTTTTGGGGTCATTCTTTCTCCTGGGCTGGCCTCTCACAACCGGGGAATAGTTTTCCGACATCTCCATTCCTTTGGGCTGGCCTCTCCCAGCCACCAGTTAATCTGGCCGCGCTTGCTTTTTCGGCAGCTAGTCTGTCGGATGTGAGGCTCCTCACTCGTAACTACTGCGTGGTCCATCCTCCCCCGTTCTGCCATAGCCTCTTCAGGTTTGGCCCCTTCGAACCTTGTCAATTCTTTTCGGGCTGGCTTCTCACAGCCCTTGCCCCCATTGGGAGAGCCACTTCTTCTTCAGGCCCCGCAGTCGCTGCTTTGCTCGTAATTTGGCCCCTTCGAACCTCGTCAATTCTCTTCGGGCTGGCTTCTCACAGCCCTTGCCCCCATTGGGAGAGCCACTTTTTCCTCTCTCACAACCACCGCCCTGTCCTGGAGGCGTCTTTCCTTTGGGCAGCCACCGCCTCCCCTCATGGGACCGAGCCCCCACTCGTGCCCCGACGAGTCGATGCCGAGGAGCCAGCTGGCGGGGCGGGCCTTTTTCCCGGGCGGGACGTGCCACGCCGGCCCGGGCCAACCTGGGAATGGGATCCGAGCCGCCCGGCCTACCCCCCGCTTTTTGTCGCGAAGTGCCTGCTCTCGCCCACGTCCGCGCACGTGCGCAGCTGTCGCCGAGCGCGACACCCAGCCCCCCGATGCCGCGCATCGGACGGCGTCAAGGAACCTTTTGGGGGGGATCCCGCTAGCCGCGGCCCGCGGCCCGAGCAGTTTTGTCGCGAGCGGCCGTCCGGATTCAGGTGGCGACGGCACGGCAGGCCGCGTCCGAACGTCTGGGCCGGGCTCCACGAGGGCCTCCCGCCCGGCGGCTTGCCTGACGTTTTGGGGCAAAGCGGAAAGCCAAAAGTGGCTGAGTACAACGGCAAGAGCAAGCGCGGCCAGATTAACTGGTGGCTGGGAGAGGGCAGCCCAAAATAATGGACAAGGTCTGAAAGAGTCGGAGTGCTAAGGACTGAGACGGCAGTAAGCGAATTCTCAGTAACCTCTCGTCAGTAGACGCAAATCTGAATAGCTAGCAGGCGAAAAGACGTCGCCCTGACGGAGGCCGGAGGCCGCCGCCAGAGCGCGGCCTGCGCGCAAGTGGACCGCAAAAGCTAGGGACCGCTGCAAAGAGACGGCCAAAGCGCTTTTTGGTGACGTACATAACCTTACCCCACCGTAAATGACCGCCTGCCCGTGACGTGGCACAAACCCGCCCAGATTTGGCGGCCAATCTGGCGGCTGCCAGGTCAGCCCCCCGGGGGCGGCACCCCGGCCACGGCTGGCGGTCGGGGGCGGGGCGCCGCCGGCGCGGTGCGGCGGGGGATCGAATCGGCCGCGCCGCGGGCGGGCGCTTTTCCGGCGTGGCGGGCCGGCCGTACGCGCGGGGACCAAAAAGCGCCCCCCCCCCCCTCCATCGCCGCTCGCCAAGTTGAGCCCCCCCCGCAGCGTCGCGCGCCCACAGCGGCGGCTCGCGGCGGCGGCCATGGAGGCGATGGAGGCGCCGCTGGTCATCTCCAGGCCGCTGGAGGACCTCCAGGCGGAGCTGGCGGCCATACCCATGGCCGCTTGGCACGCCCGCCTTCGCTGGCTGGCCCACCAGGTCCTGCTCCTCCAGGCGGAGGCTGCGGTCGCCCGCTCCGCCGCGGGGGCCTGCTCCCGGGCGCCCGACGCGCTGCACAAGGCCCGCAAGGCGAAGCGCCACGCCCGGAAGGCCTGCTGCACCACAAATCCCACCAAACGGCCGAGGAAAGCTGGCGCTGCAGCAGCCCTCGACCCCGAGCCGCTGCCTACTACCACCGACGAGGAGCCTCAGAGGTGACCGCCGTCGCACTGGCTGGCCTTTCCTCATCTGCTCTGATGTCGGCCGCCTTTCTGGCTGATTCTATGCATCCGGCTCGTGACGGTGAGGGGCTTCGAGGCGGTGCTTGGCAGCGGTTTCCGGGGCGTCACCGCCACGGCACGTGCAATGCTGCCTTCTGACAGTCGCTCGCCTGATCGATGCTGCCAGCCCGGCACGGTCCTCGCAGGTGACGCTCGCCGCCGATGCTGCCATTAGTGCCGTTACCTCGAGCGGCTCGGAAAGTCAGGAGGTTCCTGGACGTGGGAGTGCCCCAGTGCCCGGCTCTACTGACACATTGCAGCCTCTAGTAACGAGTACCTGTCAAAGGGCCGTGGAGGACAACCAGGTGGTGCCGGTGGTGCCCCGCCGCCAACATTCCGCTCGCTCCTCTCACAAGCTCGTGAGCCGCCCTTTGGGCCCGTCGGTGAGGAAAGCGTCCAGCCAGGAGTCGCTGAGCGCTTCTGGCACAGCCCTGACCGAGGCTCACGAGGAGGAGGTGCAGTCTACCTGCATGAAGCAGTTGTGAGGTTTTCAGCCGCAGTTGTGAGCTTTTCAGCCGATTATCCCATGGACTTGCCTACTCCTCTCCCGGTGGAACTTGTGCTGCCAAGATCATTGCTGCTTGATTTTTTCGACATACGTGGACGTCCATCGAGCTGTGCTTACGCACTCGGGTAGAGCAATTACCTCCGAACAGGCTCCACCCAGACCAATTTTTGTGCACCTATCTCGCACACACTCCAGCACAAGCTGGAGCACGCGGGTTCTGGACCTTTTTGGTGCAGCTCGTTGAAAGAACCGCGTTTGCCGCTATGCAAGCAGTCACAGTACACAAGCATCCTTTGCTAATCAAAAAGGCTGTAGCACTTAACTCACGCAAGCTTAACCTTGGGGCCTGCCCCGCATTTTTGTTCAGGGCTTTGCACCTGTGCATTGTACATCTGTTATCAGCATCACTTAAGCTTCATATATTTGGCAAGGTGTTGTCTATAGTTATCTATTCTGCTTCTGATAAGTTATCCACTGTTATGGCTGATACACGCTGTCAAATTAGATATGAAGTTGCCTGCACTGTCGTGATTCTCGATGCCTACTGGTCCCCCAGAGTGAGGCTCTTGAGCGTCTGACCCGCCTGGTGTAAAAGTCCGGGCCCTCTTGGCGCGGCCTGAAAGGCGCGCAACACGCTCTCAGGTGCAGCAGCAGCGGCGGCGGCTTTGGTAAACCTTGGTCGAAGTTACTGTGATGGAGAAATGTGAGTGAACTGTGGCTTGCGTTCCCACCGGATGCCTCCATTTGCAATGCAAATAGATCTTGTCTTCCCTTTTGGGGCTGTCCTTTCACAAGGTAAAGGTGCGGTGTGCACATGAATGAGAGGTAGGCCACACCAAGCCAGCCTACTGATCGTAGAAACAGCTCTTACAAAGCAAGGCGAGCTGTGAGAGGCCAGCCCAATAGGAATGGACAGGGTCCGCATCGATCACCCCTTCTAAACGAGCTCGCATCCTCTTGGGCTGGCCTCTAACAGCCATTACCCCATTTGAAAGAGGTACTACCCTCTCTTTAGGACCTTGTCCATTACTTTCAGGCTGGCCTCTCACAGCCCTCGCCCCTTTCACGGCACTTGTCTGCCCTCAACTTTCAAAATCTGCGAATCTTGATTGATTGAGCGTACATTCGCAGAAGTCACAGAGAATAGACATATTCTTGCTCTCGGACCTTGTTCATTTCTTACTTTGGGCTGGCCTCTTACAGCATCGCGTCACTCTGGAAGAGCTGCTTCATGTCTCACTATTCGCGCCCCCTTACAGCCCTTACAAACCTTGTTTATTCGAACTTCGTTCGAGCTTTGTTCTAACCCTTTTTCTGGCTGGCCAATCACAGCCATCGCCTCTACTGAAAAAGTCTTCTCTTTCTGTCCAATCCTTTCAGCTTGGCCTTTCACAGCCGTTGCCTTACATTTCTTTGTAAAGAAGGAAAGAGAATGCCTCTCCCTATCGCGAAGGAACCTGCTGTCCGGCCGCTCGTTATTCTGCCTTGCGGCTGCGTAGTAGGGGTTATCTTGGACATTGCTTTCGGCTGGCCTCTCATAGTCATTGCCTCAAAGAGAAGAGCTGCTTCTGCTGGCTCTACTAAGTGACCGTCCTTCGTGGTACTTGCTTAGTTGTGTCTTTTAGCGCCTTTCGGCCCCTCGGACCCTATCCGTTCTTTTCGGGCTGGCTTCTCACAGCCCTTGCCCCCATTGGGAGTGCCACTTCTCAGACCTTGTCCATTCTTTTGGGCTGGCCTCTCCCAGCCACCAGTTAATCTGGCCGCGCTTGCTTCTGGCTTTCACACCCCTCGCCCCCTTCGGATGACGCGCTTTTTTGGCCCCTTCGGACATTAATCATTTTTCCCGGGCTGCCCAGACACAGCTACTACCTTCTTCTGGAAGAGTCTTTCTTTCAATCAGAGCCAATCTACTCAAGAGTCTTTCTTCTTTGAATGAGTTAACTTGCTTTTTGCAAGAGCTTATTTCTTCACACTGTTACTTAGCCACCTTAGCATAGGGCTCGTTGCATGTAGCCTCATCTTTGCACTAATTCTTGCCTGAACAATGTACTGACTTGAATTTGCCTCCTCTTACTCACCTGCGCTATCTTCTTACTCTCCTGCCGGGAGGCCCTGCCCTCGGTTTCCCGTACACTCGGGCGAAGGACGGTTGTTGGAGCGGCCGTCTGTCGCGTTTGGCCCCGTTGCTCCAATGGGCCGCTGTGGCCAGCGACCGTCAGTCACCACTATCACTGTTACCCCACGGCTGTCACATCATACGCACCTTCATTTCATGCGCACCGCGCGCCTCGTCTCTCTCCCTTCTCTCAAACGCCGTCAAGTAGCCGGCTACTCGGAAAACCGTTCAGCTATATCTGCTTCTCTCCCCCCATTCTGCCATAGCCTCTTCAGGCCCCGCAGTCGCTGCTTAGCTCGTAGTTTGGCCCCTTCGAACCTTGTCAATTCTTTTCGGGCTGGCTTCTCACAGCCCTTGCCCCCATTGGGAGAGCCACTTCTTCTTCTCTCCCGGCCGCGTCGCTTCTCTGCAAGCGGCAGGGGTGGTGACAGCTGGGCTGGGCTGCGCACCGAGCCATCATGGCGCGGGCCCAGTGGGCTCCAGGCCTGACGGGCATTGTGCGTTGAGGATGTACAGTGCCCGCAACTCCTTACACTTCGAGCCGATGACCGGCGCGCCTCGACGTGCGCAGGTACCTCATCATGACATGTCAGGTCGGCATCGAGCAGGCACCGATGGGACGGTCCCACGTCAGGGGCGGGGTGAGGTTGCAGTGCCTGACGAGGGGACGGTCCAGTGGGGGGGTGGCGGGGGGTCTACGGGTGGCGGGCGGGCGCCCCTTTTTGGCAGGACCTCTCGCCAGGGGCCCCGAGTTCCAGAATTAGCGCCGCCGCTGCTGCTGTCCAGTCTCCGTGTCTTTCTCGGACCTTCTTGGATTGTCCATTCATTTTTGGGCTGGCTTTGCCAGCCCCTCTTCTCTATGGGCGAGCACTTTCTATCTGGAGGGCCTTTTGTCCATTCTATAGGGCTGGCCTCTCACAGCCACTGCTGTCAATTTGGAAGAGCTGTTTCTCTCTTTTGTGCTGGCTCCTTTCCGGCGGCTCCTGCTGACCCTGTCCCACATCTTTTCGGCCGGCCTTTCACTGCTTCTCCGGACCTTGTCAACCACGATTTCGGCTGACCTACGCAGCCATCGCGTTCTTAATAAAGAGAATCGCCTATTCTTGCATCGTCTCATGCACGACTCGGCTACTGGAAGCGCGCAGCAGGCCTCCTTTCAATCTTTTTGGGCTGGCCTCTCACAGCCCTTGCCCCCATTGGGAGAGCCACTTCTTCTTCTTCTCACACCCCTTGCCCCCATTGGGAGAGCCACTTTCTTTCTCACAGGCATCGCCTTACTCTGATGGAGTTACTGCTTATCCACCCCACCACTTTACTAAACTTTTTTCTTAACCCCACCTTGCCCAACAGCCAAGCGCCGCTGAGAAAGCGCCTCTTCAGGCCCTTGTGAGGCTCCTCACTCGTAACTACTAAGAGCAAGCGCGGCCAGATTAACTGGTGTACTAACTGGTAACTACTAAGCGGTCCATCCTCCCCCGTTCTGCCATAGCCTCTTCAGGCCCCGCAGTCGCTGCTTAGCTCGTAGTTTGGCCCCTTCGAACCTTGTCAATTCTTTTCGGGCTGGCTTCTCACAGCCCTTGCCCCCATTGGGAGAGCCACTTCTTCTTGCATCCTTCGGGAGAGCCACTTGTCTCAGTTCTCGCCCCTTCGAAAGAGCTGCTTCTTCTCCCACATACAATAGATAGGAGAAGTGGCTGGGGCAAGGGCTGTGAACAGCCAGCCCGAAAAGAAGTGACAGGGTCCAAATGCAATAAAGAAGTGGCTCTCCCGACAGCCAGCCCGAAGAGAAGTTGAGGAGGTCCGAATGGGAATGCAATAGACATCGAGAGAAAGCGCTTGGTGGCTGGGAGAGGCCAGCCCAAAGGAATGGACAAATGGACATCTACGGCGTTCATAGAGTTCCCTCCTTTCTGTGCCTCTTTCCCTGCAGCGAGCTACTCCAACCTGATGTTGCTCACTCGCGGGTACTGAGCTTCCCTTTGCATCGTCTTGTGTTTTGTAGTGTTTTGAGGTGTAGTCCTTTTTCAGCACCATCTTTCTTCGGCTTTGGACATTGTCCATTCTTTTCCGGCTGGCTTTGCCAGCCGCTCTTTTCTATGGGCGAGCAATTTCTTCTCCTTCCTCCAGTGCAGGTCGACGCGCACCACCAGTGGTGGTGGGAGGGCCGCTTGGGGCACCCAGAAAAAAGAGGCCAGCCCAAAAGGGTAGCTGGAGGTCGACGTTACTCGACCTGCCCCGCCCACGGCCAGCGCTGCCTGGCACTTGGCCGCTCGTGGCCGCCCAGCCGCCCTGCCCGCCCGCACGCCCGCCCGGCCGCCCGGCCATACCGCCGACACCGCTCCGCCCCCCGCCATGTAGCGCCGGGCGACGACCCACCATACGGATCCGGAGGTGCCGCTCGCGCCCGCCCGCCAGCCGGCTCGCTTTAATCGGTGACGCCTCGAGTCGGCGCCCAGGCGTGTACGCCTGACAGGCTCCTCGGACCTCTCGATGCTCGCCCCAAGAGCCCAAAAATCCTGGACACTCAAGGCCTCACATGGGCCCGGATGCCCCCAAGGTGACCGCATGAGGGGCCATGCTGTGAAGCGCCAGTTAGCAAGTGTGCGTCGTATTCCTGACTGACGGACTGCTAACCTGCTGAGAGACATACGGAAAGAAGGCGAACATGTGGCAGAGACGAGGCTGGTCCCAATCAGCAAAGGCGAATAAATGGCAAAGTCCAGGCCAAACAATGCAGTGGCGGTAGCAGCGGCGTGAATGCTGGAATGTCCTAGAGCACAAAGAGGAACTGGGTGGTTTTCTTGACACTTGAACACAGTTGTGATGCTGACCTCACTGGACAGGAGGTCATTCACCATGTCCTCGCTTTGGACTTGAGCCCGTGTTGGGACAAGTGCAGACGCGGTGTCTCATAGATGCAAATCAAGATCAAGAGGGGGATAGCGGGTACTCTGGCTGGTTGCGGGCATTGTGCTCGCTACCTGTGGGCTCTCAAGGCGGGGCAGGATCTGAGCAGAGAGCGCACCTGCACTGCTTCCTGCCTGCACCTTGCTGGACGGCTGGCAAAGATGGTCGCCAGTCTGGTCTTCCCGGCTCCGGCCCCACGAGGAAGCAACATCACTGAGGCCGGTGGGCTTCTTGGGGTGCTGCAGCAGACTGGCCCAGTCCGCTGGAGCCCGGACGCCCTCGCTTGGCGTCTCCACAGGCGTCTTGGCCTTGCCTGGCGACTTCTCAGAGGAGCTCCAGGTGAGCGAGTCATCGTTCCCATCGGAGTTCCCACCTTGGGACTCTGTAAATCTTGGCCACACGTTCTCGAGGCGGGGCCTCCGACCGGGCTCCTGCCCGTCGGCTCTCTCCAGCATCTTGTTCAGCTGCTCTGTCACAAGCTCCAGCTTCCGCTTGCCCAGCTCCAGCCGCTCTGGCAACGGTCTCGCATCCTCACGCGACTGGTGCAAGGAGGCTGGTTGACGCACTGACTGGGATGCCACAGGTGATGGCCACGCGGTGGAGATGACCCTCCCAGCAGGTGGGTGCCGGTCCTCAGGCGCTTTCGCAGGTGTGTGGGGGCTGCCAGCGGCCTGCTGCGATTCCCAGTGGCTCACCGCCCTCCGGATGGCCTGCGCTTGGTCGTGTGCGGCAGCGCCGCTGCTGGCTGCGCTCCTGAGGAGAGCTGCGTGCACCGGCAGCTGGCGCTCGGCAAAGTCCTCCAGCCACGACATGCATGGCGCCGCACCTCCGGGCTGGAAAGCGCCGACGGCGGCTGCTTGGGGTTGCAGCCAGCAGCTCTGTCCGGTCGGCCTGGTGGCGCCGGCGAGGGCTGTGCCGCCGGCCAAGCGGCGACGCCGGCTGCCAATGTCCTCCCAGATCGAGCCATGGCAGCCCTGCAGGTCTTGCATAGCCCCAGGACGGGAGAGGCCCGCGGCCCCGCAGGCCCGGCAGGACGCCCGCCGCTCTGCCGCGGCAGCTGGCGTCGCTCACGCAGCGGCCCTCGCTCGGTCGCCAGCGCCGGGCCTCAGACGGAGGCGCGGTGCCCCATGCGCCGAACGAGAGCAAGCGCCGCTTCCCAGCAAGGCCCCGCGTCCCAGCGTGGCCGTCTCAGGGCCGCCACGGCACCCAGCAGCGCGGCGCCCGGCGGGGCGGCGAGCGGCGGGCCTGGTCAGTCGCCGCAGGCAAGAGCGGGACGGAAGAGGCGGGGAGCGGGGGCGCCGGCGGAGCCCGAGGGGGGNGGCGGCGGGGGCCAGTGGCTCGGCGCGGCGGCGGCGGCTGGGGCGGGTGCCCAGCCTGGCAGCCTGGCAGAGGCTCGCCCGTACCCCTCTGGCGCCCGGCCGCGTTATGAGACGAGACTCTTCAGTGGGCTGGCCTTTCAGCTTGGCCACTCCTGAGCTTGGCCCTCCGTCAATTATACGCGCTCCGCTCCTGGCGCACGCCTGCGCCGCAAGCGTGCGCCCCAAGCGCCATGCGGGGCGGCGGCCGCGCCCCGTGCTGACCCGGAGTGGCCGAGCGGGCCAATTTGCGGTGGGTAACGTGCGTCATCTGATGCTGCTTGCCGTTGTACTTGGCCACTTTGCCCCGTTCCATTATTTGCGTTGGAGCGACGGAAGCGCGCCTCCGCAGCGCCCCGCCCGCGGCCGCCTTCCCCGCCTCCCTCCACTACCTCCTCCCCGCGTGGAGACCTCTGGCCCACCCATTTTGGGCTGCGGCCCCCACCGGGTCGCCCGCCCCGCCTTGGCGGTGACCGACTCCCTGCTAAGTATACAGGATGCGACTTGCCATCTCCCTGTAGCGGTCCTTGGCATTTGCCGTGCAGTTGCAAGCAGGCCGCGCCTGGTTGGCGGCTGCCTCCGGATCCCGACAGGGCGACGTTTTCCCGCCCTCTAGTTAGTCTGATCTGCACTTTTTGACCAGGGGTTGTTGAGTGCCAGTCGCAGGAGTCATGAAGAGTAGTTTCATGCTTTTTGCGCCTTTCGGTCCTTCCACCTTGTACACTCTTTTGGGCTGGCCTCTCTCAGCCACTGCCGTAGACTGGAAGAACAGGCAAGGCAAGGCAGGCATTGGCAGGCAGGGCAAGGCAAGGCAGGCAAGGCAAGGCAGCCATTGGAATGCATCTGTGGGTTGTTATCACTGGCACCTCTTACCCAAGTCTTGTAGTGTTCTGGTTCTAGCTGGCCCCTCACAACGACTGCCTCTCCTGCATCCTAGAATCTGTGTTCTTCTGTTACGCTCTACGTTGTGTATCCACTGTGTCCACTTACACGCTGACTGATTCAGCCCACATTGCAGCTGCTGAATTCCTGAGTGGGTGTGATTTCTGAAAGGCAGCTCTTGCACTCGCCTGTTCGTCCTCTCCCAGCTGGCTTTTAAGCACGACCTTCCTTCATAAGGGCCCCATTTTCTCGTCGTTCTCTTCATTCACTTGCGTCAATGTGTCTGATATTCGACAGCTCCTGAGGGTGTTGAGCTTTGTGGTGAAAGTTCGCCACAAAGCGAGCCTCACTCAGCTCCGGTGGGCAAGGAGGAGCAAGGCACTGGCTTGCAAGCATCAAGAACGGCAGCTCAAATGCGGATGGTGACTGTGCCACGACCTGTCCACAAGATTCAGGATCGGGCTGATCCGATTGCGAAGGAAAGCAGGAGCACCAAGCAAATCAGTAAGTGGCCAGCCAGCCAGACAGTGGTAAGTGGCCAGCCAGACATGATGTAGCGAAGGATTGGAGTAGGACGTTGGCATCAAAGGGAGGCCGCGTCTGCAGTCAAGGACTGGGGCCAACCTTTGCGGTCATTGCTGGCCACTATGCCATAGAGTGCCACAACCGCACATCGCTTCACATGCATCAGTCAGTCAAAGCACCTTCTCTTGTTCTCCGGCCTGACTGACCGTCCACACTGGAGCTTAACCTGCAGGCTTTTCATGTGCAGACGTGGTATATCTATCCCAAAGTGTTATTGCCGTGAGGAGCAGCCAGGAGAAAATGACCTGGGCAGGTAGGTGTTGCTGATTAGAAAGGACGCCCATCTTGGGGAGTTTATAGACAGTAGATACAAGAGTCCTCAATGAACGACCACAAGGTGGACACACTTGGAGAAGGGCAGGCGGGAAGTCTTCTGGCGAGCTCGAGCGCCACTCCTCGACCGCGACTTGCCATGCACAGGTGCTTGCGCAAGGCCGCTCCAAAAGCAAGCTTCAAGAGAGGACCTGGGCCATCTACAGAAGCATTGGGTGCAAGAAGCCAGCTGCAAAAGGTAGACATGAGCGAGGCAAGAGTTCCCGTCAGCAAGGACGTGTGCTCATGGACTCTAGCAGCTGCCACAATGGGATCGACCAGCCCCAGCTTTAACTGCAGGTCAGAAACAGGGAGAGAGCAATGAGGATCCCTGCCAGATTCCTGGAGTGTGCACTCGCAGATGCAAGAGAAACCATTGTGCTGCTGCCTAAGATAAGAAGCGCATGCAGCACGACAGGGCACCACTGAGGTAACCTAAACTCGGCTGCTCATGCTTTGTGCCTCTAAGCTTGCAGGGTTTGCCTGACAATCATGCAGATCGACTTCATTGCTAGCCAGTTCTCACATGGCAGCCACTGTGGCTGGTGCAAGGTGCCCTGCTCCAGTGGCTGCAAGCCTGCTGCCCGACCACGACCACAGCTGCGAGTGAAGGCGCTAGTGGACACAGAGCATAGTACAGGAGAGTCGTATCGTTGCAGCAGCTGTCTCTTGTCCCCCACCCATCCCCAGCACCTCCTTGTCTGAGCTCGTGAGATTCTACTCAATATGGCCAACTGCCTCTTGCCTGCATTCTGCAATCAGATGCCTTGTCCCCCACCCATCCCCAGCACCTCCTTGTCTGAGCTCGTGAGATTCTACTCAATATGGCGAACTGCCTCTTGCCTGCATTCTGCAATCAGATGCTGAGCTTGCCTTAGACACAGGCAATGCATCAGCACTGGATTGTCTGAATATGTCAAAATCCAGGCAGGGAGTGCTGCTGTATTCTCAAGTGCCGAGACACTGTGAGGCAAATGTGTCTTCCCAAGTGAACTCGCATTGATCCAGTGCTCTGAAGCAGTAGGCGGTTACAAGTCCTGGTCGAAATGATGGCCCTCACATGTGTAACTGAAAGGCACTCTGGTTTCTGAAAGAGGGACGGCCTGCTGTTTGAAGTGACGCTCAAATCCATCAAACATGGGGCATGGCCAAGACATTGGTAAACTGCAGCATACAAACATTGGCAGCTCAGCCAACCTGACACAAACATGCCTAGCTGATCAAGAAGTCTAAGAAGCACAGGAGCCAGAGAGAGCAGTAACCATGACTTTCTACAATACATTAGATCTTTGTCATATCTTGCCCTGGTTTCGCACAAAAACACAGCAGAATGATGCCCTTAACTGCCCACTTGGCATGAAGGGACACCTCACAATTCTGCTACCAAGGACTAGCAAGCCATGGCTAAGCACAATGTAGATGCTTACCGGGATGCGACATTGAGTGCGACAATAGCTCCCACTTCCGGCGCCCTGATTGTACAAACCTTGCTTTTGCAGTGACAGTGGAGTGTCGCGCTTCAGTAGTTCTTGATTGATCAGTTGAGGGTGCATTGGGTAGCACTGGGCTTGATATTGTCACAACCTGCACTATCGCGTTCAGAGCTTGATAGAGTAATTTAACTGCTGAGCGAATAAGTTGCTGTCCTGACTGCAGGTAGGGGCCTACCCATATGCCCACAGATGAATGCACTGCCATGCACATTTTTGAGCAGCCTGCACAATGGCATGCACAGAGATTGTTACCAAAAGCGGAAAGCTACCTGCAGGTTGCAGCAGGTTGCAGATTTAAGGGGTTTGTCACACCCCAGCACAAAAGGAAAAAGCTGCAACCTTGGATGCCTGCCGTCAAGCATGCACTTAATCTGCAATGCATGCAAGTGAGATTGCTTGCCATCAAGCATACACTTAACCTGCCATGCACGCAACAAATTGCTTCCGTCCATCTCCGCATTCGCCCCTATCCCCCCTAGCATGTCTGAACGCTCTCCTCAGCATTGCAAAGCCTCTCTTGAGGATGTGCTTGGCCACACGCGGTTGGGATCGTGAGGCTTGTGCCCGTATGCGACAGGACAGGGGTGAATAGATTGTCATAATGCTTCCGGCATCACTGCAGGTTACCGAGAATGTTCCATCCTCGTCCTGCACAGCCTGTCTGAGCACGTCAACACCCTCGCTCCAATCGTCTGCAGTTTGCGTATCTTCAATGCCAGAGCGACGCAGTGAGCCTTCGAACGTATCTGCACTTCTGTCTTGCTTCTCCAACTCGGGCTTGGCAAGATCAGCAACCTTGAACTGCGCAAGAAAGGATGGAGGAAGGACTAGCTTCTCCTGGAGAGAGCCAGAAGCAACAGTGATGGCGGCACTGTTTGAAATAGCTGATAAGAGAAGCTCCATATGCACCAGGGTAGTCACGTTGTGGCCATATCCAACTGGAGGTAAGAGCCCCTTATTGCAGCCAAAGTAGTATATGCACTCTTGAGCTGTTGCTGGATGGAAATTCCTGTGTCAGAACAGCAGAGGCACAGGTATTAGCTGATGTTCCACTCAGTTGCAGTTGACCGGGACGAGTAGAGACACAGAACAGCAGTGCGTAGCTCTGCAACTAACTGAGATTCAGAGGATGCTGAATGAACCCCTGCATCTCCTCAATCAGAGAGGGTGCCATGATCACGACGACCCTGTCTGGACTCTCTTCTCACGCATTCAAAGGTTTCACATGAGTTCTTCAGAACGCACTTCAGAAAGGGGCAACAGTACCTCCTTGGTTCTCCAAGCAAAGCAGCGAGCTTTGCCAGGTCAGGTCGCATGGTTTTGGGGACAACAACCACCAGTAATTTTGCTGTCAAAGTCATATGGACGAAATCACAGGCTTATAGAGGGTTGCTACGACAAACCAGAAATCCTGCACATGTTTTGTCTCTTACAACTCCCAATCACATTAGCTAACAATATAAATAGCAGAAAACCAAGACAAGTTGAGGACATCAGATGCAAGACATGACAAAGTGCACAATCTGGGTGGGAGGCGTATGTTTCCTTAGTGCATTAGCGCTAGTTTTCAGCGAGAAATATGACAACGTCTGAAGTTTGGAGCACCATACATTGCTGCCTCTCGTGCTTCACTTCGACTCTTTCCTGCTCCTCAGCAGCTAAGGCCATTGCTAAGGCAAATTGCCCTGCAACAAGAAAGAGCACTGTGTCAGTGAACGCGATTGAATGTGACGGTGCTTTCACACCTCGTTCTGAACTGGCAGTGACCCGAACAATAGGCACTACGCAGCACATGCTTGAATGACCTTGGAGGGCTTGTAGAGCGCCAAGCGCAGCGGAGAACTCTGCATCCTTCTTCTTCTGGGCACTCTTTCCTTGGAAACTTGCAGAGCCGATGCGAACGTCGCACTGAAACACTGGCAGATGTGGTGGCCCGTAACTGGTAGTCGTGTAATCTGGTAGCGGCAGGCCGAGCCTCTGCGCCCACGTCTGAAGCCTACCTTTCATCTTGCCTGAGGCTGGCTGGCAGCAATGATGGAAGTGAGGATTTGGCCAAAGCAATTTGACAATCATCAATCATCAATGAACTGCTGCTATACCAAAACCTTCTGAGCTACGATCATGAGCCCAAAACTTTGCTCAATGATGGTTGTATGTGTGCATCTCATTAACAACCCAGACAACCGTACTTGGAGTCACACATAGCCAGCAGAGGCTTACTAGGTCATCAGGTGGTTCTTGAACCAATACGCCCACGCACTTGGCTTCTATCAGAGGGATGCAGGACTCAGCAAGGCCTTGCTTGTCAAGTAGTGCGTAGTGCTTTCTCGGGCTAGGCCCAGGTGTTGCCTTTTCCTGGAGCGATCCTTCTGGTCCTCGCCATGTAATTGCTTGCTCTTGCACCATGAAGGAGTCTTTGTTGAGGAGTTGAGCTGCTGTGAATGGATGCCAGCCCATATCCTGTAGTGCTTCTTCCACGATCCCCAGCGATAGAAGCCTTGCAGAGTCCTTGCCATGTACTCCGCTACTTCTGCCCTCCTCCAGTACCGTCTTGCCAGTGTGCTTGAATGTAAACTACAGCACAAATATGCAACAATGTAAGAAAGCAAGGACAGCCAGACTTGCGGGCTTGCGCGTCTTGGTCCGCCCCACGGACTTACAGTTAGACCCTGCCAATCTGGTGGAATGGTAGAGCTGGTCTCCTCCCAGAAGTCTGGGCTTTGCAGTCTGACAAATATGGGAAGGAGGCAGACTGCATCCATTGCAGCATATCTGATCTGCACGCCATGGACAAGGCCCTTAGAGAGCAACATACGATGACAATCAACACATCACAAAAGGTCCTGTGTCATCATCAGGTATGCCCTTCAGGGTCTAGGATAAAGGGTTTCGGTTTATGGGTTGAAGGTTTAGGTTTAGGGTTTAAGATCAGAAATATGTGAATTTAAAGGTCAGGCTCCTTGCTTGGTGCACCAACAGGCTATTGTAAAACAGCAAGATGAGGACCTGCTGCTCGGAGAGGGGTCGCTGCTCCCAGTCACTCATTCGCACCCGCTTGTCTAATGGTAGACCAAGGGTTCTCTGCCACAATCAGCAGAAGGCTGCAAACTTGACACGTAGGTGTGGATATAGTACCCCGAATCAGCAAATTGCAAGAGCAAGAGCAAGTGTCAAAGCCCTACAGATAGTGACTGTACCTTTGCAAGCTGACTCAGTCCACCCTTCTGCCCCCTGCCAGCAAATGTGTGGAGGTCAAGGACTGGGGTGCACAGGTGGAAGCAGGTGAGCCTGGGGTAGGATGCTGCCAATCTGGCTAAGTCATTGCGGACTCCATAGCCTGTAGACATCCAGCACAGAAGCTTGCCCTTCCTTCAAAATTCCTCAAAGAGTTGCTCTGAATCACACAGACCAATGTCTGACTGTTGTTCACCTTGGACTTATCATCTTTCTGCAATTGCATGAACGACAAGGCGGCCTAGGGGGGGGACATAATACCAAGTTTGAGAATGGTAGAATCTTGAAAGACTGAATAGAGGCAGTCACCCAACAAGTCCGGCTCCTCAGCTGCCAGACGCATGACATCAAAAACATACGCATACTCGCTTGTGGCCAGCTGCAGGGTTGCAACCTGTAAATCACAGTGCTACAGTGTAAGTTGGAGAACGCACTGCCTTCAATATCAACGTATGTGATGCATTAAGCCAATGAATCCCACCAGCATACCTTGTTCTGCCCCTCTCCCTTTGTGTGATTGGCCTTCCACTCACAGTCTATACCAACATTTGAAGCCACGAGGAGTTGGTTCTTTGCAGCTTGAAGATCTCTGGCTGACTCCACCCATATGACATGAGCCTCGGGGATAAGGCTCGAAATCTGGAGGTATTGGTGACCCTCTGTGGCTATCTTTGCAGCAACTGTTGCAAGCAACGACAGGTCAGATGTTTTTGACAATACAGCCTGTGACTGTGATTAGTAAAGCTATCCTGCTGCAATTTTTGACTGCTAGCGCTCACGTGGCCTAGAATTGACAGGCAGGTAGGTGACATCTCTCTGAAGAATACATCATACCATCTTCCGGTAGTAGCTCATCCAGCTTATATTGGACACAGAGCTCAGAGACCAAGTCTATGTTGCCAGCATCCAGGGCCAGTGTGGCCTGCAAAGACAGTGAAGTGTGAGCAAGTGGCCCAGCAAGCCCCTGCACCAGCATGCAGCACAGAGTCCTCACAATCATTTCACTGCTGATGTCTCCACAGGACAAACGGTGAGGCGCTCACCAAGAAGTGGGCCAGGTCTGCATTGCCGCGCACCAGGGACGCAGCAACGTCCCAAAGACCCTTGCCTACGAGCTTCTTAACAGAGCTGCAGGTCAGCATCGTGGCAGAAATGTGTAGGTGAGCGCATTTGCTGCAGTCGCTTGATCCCTTTGGCTCAGGAAATCAAGACTTGAGCACCCTGGCACTCGGCATTCGCAAGGTCAACCTTTGTCAAGCTGGACCAGCCAACACGAATCTGACACTCATAAGTCTCACCTTCTGCGATATAATGAGAAGGAGTCTGGAAAGTGTTGCTGGAGATGGAAGCGCTGCACAAGTGTGTGGGCGACCTTGAACTGGGCAGCAGCCATGCATTGCTCCACTAGCGATATTTGAGCCGCTGGTCCAAGTTGCTCAGCCCAGGCGGCTGCGACCTCAGCTCTGCCCTCTTCCACCATCTTGGCCAGAATTTTGGTGGATGCCGGCTCAGGTATACCCAATTGCCGCATCAAGTCGACTGCACTTGTGTACTCCCTCCCCACCTGTGGCGAAGCTCTCCAATTTTGTAAGGTCCTCAGCTTGCGGCTGTGGAGCACCCAAGACGGAGCAAGCTAAACCAAACCCTGTCCCTGAGCCGCTGAACAGACATGACTGCACCTGCCTCTTCTACCAGCTTTACTGTGACTTATCGCGCAGCGAGAGTAGTGCTTGGGCCTGCGAGCCTGGCCAAGCTCGCGATTGAACGCACCGGTAGCCTGGCCACTAAGTCCTCCACGCCACCTCGCTGCTGAGCAGGGACGTCGGCGATCGTCACGCCGAACGTGGTGACCAGCCGCACCATCAACCTGGCATTGAGCTGCATGTTGCCAGCGGCGAAGGCGTGAAGCAGCGCAGCGGCCATTGTCCGGGCTTCGGCAGAGTCCGCCTCCCTCCGGTGCGACTTGTCGACGCGGGAGAGCGCCGAGAGCACCAGGTAGCTCAGGCCCTCTGCAAACGGCGGCTCCAGAGCCTGAACGGCGCGCAGGCACCGCAGGGCGAAGGTGGCTGGCGCCAATGGCAGCGCCGTTGGGAGCAGAAAGCTCAGATGGTCGCGCAGAGCGTTGTAACGCGCGCCCGCGCCGCCGTGGCCTGCGTGCACGACAGTCGTCTATTTCCGCCTCAGCGATTACCGACGACTGGCGCCACTGGGAGCCCCCTCTACTGGCCAGCAGCTCGCACGATATTGACATCTGACCACCTCTGACCGCCGGCTTGCTCGCGAAGCCTGCTAGCAGGAGCGCCAGCTCGCGCAACAGATGGTGCGCCGGCTGGTCGGTTGACGCACCTTCGACATAGGCGCGCTGGAGGTCCTTAGCGACGGCCTCTGGCGACGCGCCGGCCAACGTGGTGGCGAGCCACAGGCCGTGGCGATCACCGCCGCCGCCGGCGGCGCCGTCGCTGCGGGAGGTCATGCCCGCTTGCGGCGCTGCTTGCCTTGGCGGCGGCGGCCGCTAAATCAGGCAGCCAGCCGGAAGCCTCGGTGGTGCGCACGGACTGAGAGGATGGCTCAAGGTGCTGACATGAGAGCTAAGGAAGGCAATGGCTGTGAGATGGCCAGCCCAAAGGAATGTGGCTCTCGCAACGGGGAAAAGGCTGTGAACAGCCAGCCCGAAACGAAATGACAAGGTCCGAAGGGGGCCCAAAGCGCTGTCTCAGAGCTTGATTGAAGGAATGTGCAATGTCGTCCAAAGGCCCAAAGACCCAAAAGCACATAGCAATGCAAGAGACCACAGCGAATGGGAGTGTGGTAACGAAGATAGAGAATGCGGCTGCTGATATTAGAAGAGCGGCTGTAAGAGGCCAGCCAGATGCATACAGGTATTCATGACGGAGCCACCAGGTTAGGCAGAGGGCGCTCTTAGTACCCCCGTGTCAGCAGTAGGAAGTCAGATGAGCTGAGGAGAGGAAGAGCAACCCCGCTGCGCAAGCCAGAGGCTGCTGCAAGGACGCGACCAGCGCGGCGGTGCAAAGCAAGCGCTTGGGACTGCAGTAGGGACATAGATAAACGCATGCGGTAGCAGGACACAAGACTTAAAAGGCACCGAGCCACCGGGAAGGGCTGCACCCTGTTCCCGGCGCCTCTGGTCAGCTTGAGATGCCAGCAGCGAAAGTAACGAGGACCACCGACCCCCGTAACACCCGTGGATGTCCATGAAGAAAGGAGACTCTTCCCTTGCCCCCTTTGGGACGTCGTGTGTCAGCCTGTATGCAGCGAGCTCAGGCTCATGCTTTGCACCAGAAAGCTGGTCGAGCCTTAGCTGGTGGCACAAGAGCTTGTCAACTGCCGTCCGGTATTCGGGCATCAGTTAGCGACCTCAATGTGCTGACTCGTGGTTATATTGAGGGGTCAGCTTTAGCAGCAGGTGATGCACATCTGTCAATGTGCTTGCCTTTGTACTTGGCCACACAGGCCCTCCATCACTAATACACACTCCATCCTCTGGGAGGGCCACTTTCTCTGAGAAGAATGATGCTTCCAGTAAAGGGCGATGGCTGTGATTAACCAGCCCAGAAAAGAATGAACGAAGTTCGAAGGGGCCAGAAAAGCGTTACAGCAAGGCCAGCAACTGGTGGAAGTGCGAGGTTGGGCATGCGAGACAAAGGAGGTGTGTAGTGAGTGATGGAGGGCCTGAGTGGCCAAGTACAATGGCAAGCACATTGACATAAGAACATCACCTGCTACTACACTGACCCGTTCAGTAACCACGAGTCAGCACATAGAGGTCGCAAACTGGTGCCCGAATACCAGAAGGCAGTTAACAAGCCTTTGTGCCACCAGCTAAGAGTTGGCCAGCTTTCTGGTGCGAGAGAGAGAAGGCGCGCGGTGCGCATTGACGAAGGAGGTGGCGCGTGGTGCGATGAAAGGGAGGCCAAGCCAAGTTTTGTGTGACGTGCAAGAGATCCGGGTGGACAGGGTGCCCCGTACGGTGTGCAACACCCTCCTACTTCCCGGTGTTTATGGTCATCGACCGTTGCATTGCATTGACCTCTAATCGGAAGTCACCCGTTAATGGTTAGTCCGTTCAGGGCCAAAAAGTGCATATAAATGGGGCTACACAAGGAGAAGGCCTAGCCTACTAAGGTAAAAGGGCGAGAGCATAGCTGAAGCTTTCTTCAGTACCCACGATTGAGCACAAGCAATCTCGGGAGGAAGCCAGTAGCGTGAAAGGCCAGCCCAAAAAAGCATGGACAAAGTTCGATAGGCCGGGGAAGCGCTTAAGCAAGAACCCAATGAAAGCAAGCTCAACCGAAAAAAAAGTTCCTTCAAGATGGAGAAGGTGCGCGGAGCGAAGGCAATGAAATGGAGGCCAAGCCGAGCCAAACACTGTTCATTCAAAAGGCTAGAATAGGGCAAAGAGCCGGGCTACACAAAGTGAAGCCCTAGGCTAAGAGTGGCTAAGACACTCCGGACAAAGCACAGCTGGAGGGAGACTCAAGTACCTTCAAGTGAGCACATACTTCCGACAGGCTACGTTGGGGAGCAGGAATACTACCACAGAAGCATATGACCTGGCTCAATGCGCGCCCAGGAGTTGTTGAAGGTCGCTTCCAGGAGAGGGCAGTGGCTGTGAGAGGCCAGCCCAAAAAAGAAGAAGAATGAACAAATTTCGAAGGGGCCAGAAAAGCTCTAAAGCACACAGGGAGTCGAGTAGCTACGAAACAATCAGTGACACCTGTTGAGCAGCCGCAGGTCGGAGAAACTAGTCTCCGGGTAGCGGGTCCCTGGCCAGGGCCCAGAGGCTGCAGCCAATGCGCGACCGGCAGGCAGATGCACGTGCCATGGACCATCTGCAGAAGACGAAGCCCTATGCTAAGGTGGCAAAGTTAAGAAGTCGAAGACGAGAAGGCGCGCAGTGCGCATGCAATGAAGGGTGGCCAATTCAAGCCCATGCACTGTTCAGGCAAAAGCTAGAGCAGGAAAGCAAGCGCGGCCAGATTAACTGGTGGCTGGGAGAGGCCAGCCCAAAAGAATGGACAAGGTCTGAAGGAGTCGGAGTGCTAAGGACTGAGACAGCAGTAAGCGAACTCTCAGTAACCTCTCGTCAGTAGATGCAAATCTGGGTAGCTAGCAGGCGGAAAGACGTCGCCCTGACGGAAGCCGGAGGCCGCCGCCAGAGCGCGGCCTGCGCGCAAGTGGACCGCAAAAGCTAGGGACCGCTGCAAAGAGACGGCCAGGCGCATCCGGTAAACTTGGGCGAGGGACCCGGCGACATGGAAGCCAGGCTGCTCGCCCTGCTGCCCGTCGCGGCGGGCCGCTGCTCGCCGCGCAAGGCGGTGAAGGAGGTCCAGCCATTTGGCGCCAAAGGCGCCGTGTACGAGGACGTGGGGATACATGAAACGAAGCGCTAGCTAAGGTGGCTAAAGTGATAGTGTGACGTTAGCAATCACGAGTAAGCACAAGCAGCAGGCTAAATCAGCCGCCCAATCCGCGAGACAGCTGGTCAGACGACCGATCCCCCGCATCACCGCTGCCACTCAATCGCATCGGAGACGCAGCGCTTCCCGACGACGCCCGTACCGCCGATCCGCTTGTCGATCAGCTTGACCCGGGCGGCCGATGCGGCCGTCCGGCTCACGTGGTGCCCTCCGAGACGCGCGGAGTTTTTGCTGCGGCGCCCCATTGGGCGGCGGGCTCCCACTGCTTGCCCCACTGTCTCAGTGCCTCTCTTCGTGACAAGCTCCGTTGCTGGCCCCACAATTTTGGCTCGGCAGGGCCCACACGGCGGGCCCCACCTCGGGACGTTGACGGGGCCGCCGCCAATGGCATGGGTTCGGACACAAGATCAGGGCCTCTCCCAGCCACCAGTTAATCTGGCCGCGCTTGCTCCGATCTGGGCCCACCCCGCCGTACCGTTTCCGGAGCCGCGCTTCGCCTCCAAATATTCGCGCACTAGGCGCGGAGTTGGCATGGCCGCCTTGGGCCTCGGCGTCGCCGCCCGTCAGCCCAGCGGTCTAGGAATCGCCTGCGCCGGTGCGCAGGTAGGAACGTCTCACGTAGACGACTGCTAGCCCACCTGCCCGTGGCTCGTGTAAGCCTTCGCTCGGTGTGAACCCTGATGGCGCGTAGGAGGCTCATGAGCGCATGCGCATGGCGATGCCATGACTACAACAACTTCGTCGTGCATTCAAACGCCGAGTATACCGTTTCATGAATGAGACTGGCACACGCATGATCAATTTTGACGGGGCCCCCTCGATGCTGATGCTGCTCTCGCTCTGCTTTGTGCCCCCTTGCCAGCCAGTCGCTCAGAAATGCTGGTGATCTGTGGCACCCCGAGCCCGAGCCCTATCAGACGCTTAGCTGTACAGCGCTAGCACCCAACGTCATCGTGTTAGCATAAGCCTGCTATGCATGTGATGCAAACCAACAAAGCCAAAAGTTGGTAGTAGTAGCTTGTGGACGCATCCTAGCATGGGTATATCACAAGATGTGATGGTGGATGAGCATGTAGCCAGGAGTGCCAATCCATGGTGCACATGACAACTTGGCCTGGCTAACCCGTACTTTCACTATGGTGTCTGAGGATGAGCTTCCACTCCCGTTCATGCTAGACAAGCAGGTGCAGGGACTGAAGTTGAAAGAATCTGTATGAAAGTCTGCATGCTTTGCGTGCAGGTATAATTCTATTTGTGCTCATAGTCGCTCGCATGGAGTAAAACATGGAGTAGAACATGAAGAGTCTGACAAATTCAGAATGTGCAGAAACGCCTTCAATCCCTTTCAGTCCTAGCTCGCACATGATTGTTGAGACTGACTTCAGAGGTGCAGGTCAAGATCAACCTGTGCGCTGGGGGTGCCAGTGGCTTTCCTGGCAGGCGTAGCACAACCTGCCACTACTGTCTTGGAGGTCTGGGCACAATGAGCTGCTCCCGGCTGGTCACAAGGCTGTGAAGCCACCGTGCATTCCTGGCGGGAGTCCATCTGCTCTCCTTCCTCAGCTGGACCCTCGGAAGTGCACGAGGCGGCGTCCTCCTCCTGGCTGGTGTCTCCTTGCACACCTTTCTGCTCCTTGTGCAAAGGCCCCTCGATGTTGTCGTATGCCGCCTCTTCTAAGGAGACCTTCCTGTCCAGCGGTCGGTAGACCTCCGACTGTCTCTGCATCTGCTTGAAAGCTTCCCACCAAGGGGGTCGTTGACTTTTTGCAGCTCCCAAGTCGTGGCCATTGGCAGCTGGGGCTTCTGACTGCTGCCGTGGATCTGGTGACACTGCAACTGGCAGCCGCTCCACTTGGCCTGATCTCTTCCTCTTGCCCATGCTCAGTTGCTCTAGTGCAGCCGACGACGGCGTGATGGCAAGCGAGCAAGGCCACACAGGGACTGTTTCCTCATGATTGAGAGTATGCGGCAGCAGCTCCGTGGTGCTCTCTCTCCCAGATAAGCTGCCAATTCGCGGAAGTGGCAATCCAGTGAGCGCTGTGGTGCCATCTTCAAACATCCTAGCAGAGAGACCGTACTTTACTGAGAATGCAAGACATCATACAACTGCAGGCAGTTGTACGATGTGCTGGACATGATGCTCACCATGGCAAGGTGCTGGGCACAGTCCAGTTGACAAGCGTCTGCAGAGACTGTTGCAGGCCGAAGTTCTCCAGAGGCGTGCATTGCGAGAGCCCGGTTTGCGCAACGGGCTCATTGCCAGGGTTCACTAGCGGACGCTGCAGCAGGCAGGCGGCAGGTGAGGCGTTGGAAGAGCACCCCGGCCTGGCCTGCTCGAGCTGGTCGGCCGCCAAGAGCGGCGCCAGCCGCCGCTGCCGTTGCGCCGCGTCGGCGCCGGAGAGCCACCACGAGCGGCCTTGGTCAGCATCGGTAGGGCCCGCATCCAGGATCTGGTTGAGCTTGGCGACGGCGGCAAGCAGCGCCGGCGACCTCGTGGCCGTCAGGACGGCCGGGCTGGGCCCACAGCCGCTCTCCCCGGGGTCCCTGATCGACCAGCGAGGCTTCATGGAGGGGGCCATGCTGGCGGGGAGGCTGGCGGCGGCGACGGGCGGAGGGCGCGCCGGCTGCGCAGCAGCCTGGGCCGCCCGCGGGCTCAGCGGGCCCCCCACGCTCGNCGGCGGCGGCGGCTGCGGCGGCGCGGCCAGTGCTGGACAGGGACAGTGGGAGCCGCGGGGTGAGGGGGGCCTCAAGAAAGGCTGGGGGGGGAGAAGGGAAGCGGCTGCTGATATTAAAAGAGCGGCTGTGAAAGCCAGCCAGATGCATACAGGTGTTCATGACGGAGCCACAGGCTAGACAGCCAAAAGGGGGGGTTGGGGAGCCAACTGGCCGGGGGTTCATCAACATGCGAAGTGGGCTCCTCCCAGGAGAGCGGGGGCTGGGAAAAGACGGGGAAAGCCGGCCCAGACGATTCAAACACGGAAAGCTGGGGAGTTGGGGGAGCCGACTAGCTGGTGGGACCCGCTTGGGTGTCCATCCGCAACCCCCGGGATCGCCGGTCCCCTCCGGGATCGGGCTCCGGGTTCGCGCCAGCCACGTGGCGGCCGGCAGATTTTCCCCGCGCCGCCCCCCCCCCCCGGGAATCCGCGTTGCTCCCGTCAGCGTCAGAGCCGCCGCGTGACTCACGCGCCCCGTCGTGGGGTGCGCCCGCGGATCGCGCCCCCCCCGCGGCGGCCGCGGGGCCGTCGCCTCCTGGCTGCACGCGCGCCTGGCTTTCCCGACATGCTCACTAGCCTTGCTCGTTTGCCCCTTGTGCTTGGGCCCTCGAAGGAAAGACGCTTCCATGAGAGGGCGGTGGCTGGAAGAGGCCAGCCCAGATGAAAGAATGAACAAAGGTCGAAGGAGCCAATGGAAAGTGGCTGTCCCAATGGGGCAAGGGCTGTGATAAGCCAGCCCGAAAAGAATTGACATGGGGAAGCGCTGAAGCTAGCACATGGATCAAGCAGCCACAAAACACTCGGTAACCCCTGCTAAGCAGCCACAGGTCGGAGAAAATGGGCTCCTGGTAACGGGTCCTCTGGCCAGGGCCAGAGGCTGCAGCTAGGGCACGACCGGCACGCAGATGCCAATGCGCGAGACATGGACCTCTGCAGCGAGACGGACAAGCGCATGCGGTGCACCTGCGCGAGCGAGCCTGCTGCATGGAAGTCCACCGGCTCGCCATGGACTCGGCGAGAGATGGCGTGCCGCGAGAGCTGGTGAGCAGCTCGAGCCACCAACGCGCCGTGGGTGTCGATGGCGAGCGAGAGAAAGAGACGCTTCCAGGAGAGGGCGGTGGCTGGAAGAGGCCAGCCCAGAAAAAAGAAAAAACAAAGTTCGAAGGTGCCAGGGAAAGCGCTAAAGCTAGCAGACATGGAATCAAGCAGTTGATTCCATGTCTGCAGCCAAGAAGTCTTATGGCTGCTCTCTGGCAGCCACTGCCAGCCTTTGCAGGAGCTCGTTCTTCTTCCTTTGTGGGCTGGCCTCTTCACGGCCATTGCCTTGTTTTGAAGGATCTGTTTCTTTTTTGGCTGGCCTCTCTAAAGATGGTAAGCTCATCCAGAGGGGGCCGTAGGCTGTGAGAAGCCAGTCTCTCACACGCACTGCCTCACTTTGCAAAGAAGAGCTGTTTCGCGCTCTACTGGAACAATTTTGTTCTTTCTGGCTCTTTGTGGATTGTTCCAACGCACGCTTCATGTTAAGCCCTCGCCACGCGTGCCTAGCAAATTCGCCCCTTCACGTGTTCATCCCTGCCGCCGTCGGCCGTGCCCGCAAGTCGCGGCACCCGCCACGGCACGGCGCCGGGAGCCGATGAGGCAATCTCCTCCCTCGTCCACCTCCTCCCAGTCGTTTTTGGTACCATGAGTGCTCAGTAAGGGATATTGAGCACCCAGTGGCTACTGGAGGGGTCGTTGTGCGCTTTTAGCGCTTTCCTGGCCCCTCCGAACTTTGTTCATTTATCTTCTGGGCTGGCCAATCCCACCCATTTCCCTCTTCTGGACCAGACTTGCTTAGAGATGAAGACTTTCCAGAAGTGGGCGGTGGCTGTGGCTGACCTATCACAGCCCTCCGCTCCTTCGGAAGAGCTCAATCTCACAGCCATCGCCCTACTTTGGCTGGACTGCTGTTTCCCTGTAAAATTTTTTCATGGTTTGTGGTCTCTGGTGCTTTCGGACATTACCATTCAGTTTGCGCTAGCCTCTCACAGCCATCGCCATATTCTGGAGAGCTGGTCTCTTTGGCCTTGTTCAACACTATGTAGCTGGCTTTTCACATCCTTCGCCCCCTCGCAGCCCAGGAAGAGCTGCTTCCTGGGCTGGCCTTTCACAGCGAGCGCCCCCTTGTGGAGGAGCTCAGTTCCTCCATTGCTGCTGGGCCACCACGCTCGCTTAGCACGAGACGTCCCAGTCACCCGGACAGAGCCCTCTACCAGCCACTGAGCCCCCGCAGACCCGCTCTCTCCCTAGCACTACGTGCACTGCTCGCACTCGAGGAGCCGGACTTGCACGACAACCGCTCCAACATGTCATCGGCCGCTCCGCTCCTCGCTCACCACGGCGAGCATTTTCGCGAAGACTAGCAGACAAGGGGACTCAACTGAGCTATGCCGCTTCCCCCGGCACTCCCCCTCCCATCCTTGTCCTCATGCACTTGTTAGAGCTCCCACCATTAGTGTTGGTTCCGCTTCTTCAATAGTCCAGCACACAGGCACATGTACAATCCAAGCCCCCAGGCAACCAGCATGGAGTGATCCACATTGCGGCACTGGCCGTGTATCAGGACCGCTTGCAAAACGAATTTTGCATACTCCAGACGAGAAGGTGGGGTCCAAGCCTATATCACCAGGGGAAATCAGCTCCCTGGCTGTTTACTATGAGCTGGTGATATCTACGCCGCTGCCGATGTTCCATTCTTGGACACAGAGACTGGTTGTCAACTTCCAACCTCTTCAATTGTGAACAGCCGTTCAGGATGACAGTCAAAGCTGTGGGAGTGATGCTTCGCATGCGACTTAATGAGACGTACTCAAGCAGTTGGCACCCTTCTACAAGACCTGCGATACCTTTACTTGTCACACCAACAGTATGCAGGCTGATATTCACCAACTTTGGGCAGTGGCTCCCGAAGGCCATCACCGCACCATCACCTACCATCTGCAAACAACGCAAACATAGGGTTGCATTAACCTCAAAGTGTCGTATGGGAACCTACAAAAGGCACCAGATCGTTGATAATGAAAGATCTAAGAGACATAGATGGTACATCACAACAATATCAAAAGTGGGCTTGAGAAAGGACGTGTTGATCTGCCAGCAGATATAAGAACAGCCAGTCTATCCAGAGTGCTTAGTGGAAGCCCACCGGACAATCTTTGAGAGATATATTTTCCAGCAGATGGCAACCTCCTGCCAGCAGCTCCAATCCCGTGGATGAAAGCCAAGGACAGCCTAACATATGCAAGCTTTTCAATTGTGGACAACCTTGTGCGATCGCAGCAAATGCTCTGTCTGCAGCACTGCCACCACACGAAATGCGGAGCTGGTAAGTGGGGCCTGCAAGAGGAACAACTGTATCCCCTGGCTTGCTCAAAGCCTTAACTTGCAAATGAACTGAAGCATAATACCCTTCCAATTCATGGGGTTCAGATGGGAGGGTCAACCACAGCAATGTCAGGCAAACAATGTCAGGAAACAAAGCATTTCTGAGCAGTCTGGTCCACTACGCTATTGTGACCGCCTTGAAGGAAGGGGGAACCTGCAGTACTCAATCCTCAGCTCCTGCAATCGGTGTGAGAAGTGCCCGACAGAGATCAATGAAGCAACTCCCAACTGCATTAACAAATATGTGTATTTACTGCATACATTGTGAGGCTTTTACAGATGTGCCTGTAAGACAGACAACCAGCTCTACATATAGCACCATTGCACGTCTGAGATGCCTGGAGGTACGAGGAGCGAAGTCAAGGCCCTGGCAGTCAAGATCGTACCCTCTTACACATTGACAACTCGAGCCGCACCAATTGCCGGCATCCTTCAGCAATCTTTGCGACGTCATTGTCTGTCACGTTGTCCATGCATTTGAGCGAAAGTTCCTCAAGGGACCTGACATTGCCAGATAATACAGTGCTTGCTCACTCAACCTGCGACATACAATGACCACCCCACAGCAGCTCAGATTCTATGTGGTGCAACCTTGGGGCAGTGTCTGACTATCACGACCTGCACGTCGAGCCAATGGCCTCAAACGCCTGTTTAGAAATTCGGATGTTGTATAGCTTCAGTTCCTCAAGGAATGGGCCGCTGATGTCAACGCTCCAACTTTCCTTCTCATCAGCTCCAAAGTACCTGGAGTCAAAGGATGCAGGAGTTTTGGGCTTGACTCTAAGAACCAACTGCCAAATGTAGCAAGAAACCAAGCTTGGGTGGTGGAATGCAACAACCAGATACCACTTTACACAGGGCTGCGAGCCCCAAGTCTGGCTTACAAAGTCCATGCAAATGTAGCAACATATATTTGTTCTTCCCTTTGGGGTAGTAACAACTTGGGGGGAGGGAAACATCGTATTGCCAAGATCAACTTTGTCGTCTCTCCTGTTGGCTCAAAGAACTACCGTGTGGCTGTTGATAAGGCATGGACCTTTCATTGGCCAGATAGTGGAGGTTGAGGTCCAAGTGCCGCAACTTCCTGCATATCCGAGTCAGTGCACGGGGAAAATCGCTGAATTTTGTACACCCCTTTATGCGTAACTCTTGTAGATGCACACAACCGCCTTCAAGAGCCACAAAAGTACTCATATCTGCAGCCCTGTGACAAGTCTTTGATGAGTTTACAAATTGCTTGGCTACTGCTTCATGTGACCCTGTGACAAGTGTCTGATGTGTATGACCAGATTGCGACGTGTCCAAAGTCCATCACATACACGCCAGACATGATGCCAAGTATCAAAAGAAAGCAGCTGAATAAAAGGGAAAAGTCGGCAACCGGGAGAGGGGTGGAAGTGAAGCTTCACCTATGACAAGTCCCGATATTTTGAGCTGCTTCAATTGGGTGCAATGACTGCCAATGGCAACCAGGGTAGCATTTGAAACACCCTCACACTTATCCAATAGCAATGTTGTCATACTCTGTGAGCAGCCCTTGACCAAGGAGACCAGGTCTGCATCCCCTACGGAGGTGCAGGAAGTCATTGAGAGCTCCCGCAGGCCTGTGCAGTGTATGCCCAGTTCGACCATGATGCCACTGGGGAAGTCCACACCCTGCCAGCAGATCGCTCAAGCTCCAACTTCAAGTGAGAAGCTCAAAACTAGCAGCGTAGCCAAGCTACAATCCATAGCCTGTCGAAAGCCTGCGAGGTGTTCTGATCAATGACCAACCTGCAGCGTAAGGCTCTCGAGTGAATGGCAGTTAGCAGCAAGGTGGACGAGGCCATGTCCCGCCACCATGTAGCCCCAGGAAAGGCTTAGGCTCTGCAGATTGGGGTACTGATTGGCCAATTCCACCAGGGCACTCTCTGTGACATGCACTGCAGAGACCGCGTAGACATCGTTGAGCTTGCGCTTCCTGTGCTGCCGCTTCCTTCGCTTGTACTGCTCGCTCTGGGCTCGGAGGACCTTGCATAGTGAAAGGTGAGGGGCAGAAGGTCTTAGCCTGTCGCAGCGAGAACTAATCCGCTTTCACCAAGTGGGTTTCGTGAAGCGGCCAGCTCTGCAAGCTCGCGTTACCATGCTCGCAATCATGCAACCTGAGGCAGGCCGCGCGCAGAAGCAGAAGCAGAAGCTGTGGTGGGTGAGGAGCAACCTGCAGCGACCACGCTCCCGGCTGCCTTGGCGTGGAGGCCTCCTGCACAGCTCCAGAGCGGCGAACACCATGAGCAGCACGTCGTGACCGAGAAGCCCAAGTCGAGCTCCGCTGGAAACCCATCAGCAATCTCGCACACGAAGTTGGTGGCGAGCCCGCGACTTGCTGGGTCCCCATCTGCAGAAGAAGCACGGCTTCTCTGCGACGACGGAAAGTGGCATTTGAGGGCCCTCGCCTGGCCGCGCAGCTCGATGGCGAAGCTGGTGACGGTGGGGAAGCGGGCGGCGGCGTTGGCTAGACGGGCATCGAAGTCGTCAGCGGGAAGCGGCGCCAGGCGCCGCCGCGAGTGGCGCTCGATGCGGTGCCACCGGCGGCAGACCAAGGCGGCGGCGCTGCGGCCGCCGGCGCCGGGGGCCAGCCGGGCGAGCACCTGGGCGAGGAGCTCGTCGGGGAGGGCGCCGTCCATAGCCGCCGCGGCGCCGGACTCGAGACGCGGGTTCGAGTGTGGCGGAGGCATGGCCAGAGCAGCAACTTGCCACGGCGATGTCGTCAAAGGACGCACTCCGCCTGCCGGGGCACCGCCTCGCAGGCGGGCCTGCTGCCTGGACAGCCCTCCTGACCTTGTCCAATCCGGAGACTAGTTTCTGGGGATAGTTTCCCGTCAGCCAGTCTGTCTCGTCCTTTGTTCATTCTTTTCTGGGCTGGCTTTTTCCAGCCCCTATCCTCAATGGGCGAGCCCTTCTCTCTGTCTGTCGGATGTGAGGCTCCTCACTCGTAACTACTGAGTGGTCCATCCCCCCCCGTTCTGCCATAGCCTCTTCAGGCCCC
>WELB01000132.1:205660-238944 GCA_009602725.1 Spirogloea muscicola
CGGCGGCGGCGGCTGCAGTGGCGGCGCCGATGGCGCCGGCGGGGCCGCGGCGGCGGAGCCCGCGGTCGAGCTCCGGGCGTACCGTGGCGAGGAGGAGGACCTGCCGGCGATCATGCGGCTCGTGGACGGCGAGCTCTCGGAGCCCTACTCCGTCTTCACGTACCGCTACTTCATCTCCCAGTGGCCGCAGCTCTGCTACCTCGTGAGCCCAGAACCCCACAGCCCACCAGCACTTCCTCGACTCCGTGCACCCAGTTGCCCACGATAGCGGCGCAGCAGAAGCTGCGCCGGCGGCGGTGTGGTGGGTCGACCTCTGCGGTTGTGCCGTCGTAGTGAATAGAGTCTTGCAATCACATGCAGCTGCGGCAGGCAGAAACTGACAAGGGTGCGGCCGCTGCTTGCCTTGCCGAGGCTTCCAGGTTTACAGCAAAGAGGAGCAGTGCGTTGGCGTAGTCGTGTGCAAGATGGACGAGCACCGCGACCGCTTCCGCGGCTACATTGCTATGCTGGTCGTCATCAAGCCCTTCCGTGGCAAGGGCATTGGTATGTGACACCACAGCAGGCGCCTCTTCCATGGTTGCTTCCTTGCTTTTGCATGTCGCTTGTCTGCTGTGCCGCCTGATTGCTGCTGCCAGTTGTCCTTGACCAGCACATAGGCTGATGCATTCCAGAATCTTAGGAACCCTATTGATGACCCACATGGTATCGGCTTTGTGCTCATTTCATTGCGGCCATGGACTGGTAGCTGTATGGAAAGATCCAGCACAGAGCATCTAGCACCTTGTACAGTAGCTCAACAGTATCTAGCGTCTTGTAGGCGGTTTTATGGCCGTTCTCGTGTTCATGCTGTTGGTGGCCCTCATGCTAAGTTGCTGTTCTGCTCCGTGCTGCAGCAACCAGGCTAGTTGTGAAGTGCATTGAGATTATGCGGGATGCAGGCTGCGATGAGGTACTTTAGTCTACCTTCGACTTTGCCAGCTCTGTCTTCTGTGTACTAGTCTGACCAGTGAGGACTCTGAATTCGGAAAATGAGGAGTTGGCACTGCAAACTTGCCCTGGTCTCTAATGTCTGCAAAATCTCATGCGCGTGTTGCATGCAAAGCCTAAGCTGGCTGCCCTTGGGAGGCGTGCGATGGGCCCAAGCATGAAATGGCTGTTTTAGGCTTCTGTGTGGAAGTCCGGAGTTGCCTTGTCTGCTCGTGCATCACAGATTAGGTGAATTTGCCTGCTGACGCATGTGGGTTGCCGACACTTGCGCAGGTGATCCTAGAGGCGGAGGTCACAAACAAGGGCGCCCTGGCCCTGTATGGTAACCTCGGGTTCATTAGGGCCAAGCGCCTGCATCGCTACTACCTGAACGGTGCAGATGCATACCGCCTCAAGCTCCTGTTCCCGCTCCCGCTGCCGCTGCGCCCATTGCAGCAGGATGAGTCGGCAGTGAACGCTACATATGATCACCTGCACCGACACATGCACGGTCCCGGCTGCCAGCACGACCATGCCAACGAGCAGCAGCAATTGCATCTGCAGCGCCGCCAAGTGTCGACGCACGTGCACGGGCCCGGTTGCCAGCATGGGTCGTCAGCTGCCTCACAGCAGCCTAGGAAGCATGTTCATGGCCCAGACTGCCGGCACAGTCACTAGTATTCCTTTGGCGACACTGCCACAATTCTGTACTGCTCTTGTGGCGTCCGTTATTGGTTTGAATGCTTGCAATGTTCTTCTGTATGCATCCTGTGGAGGCAAGGTGCTATGTGACAGGGCGAGAAGGCTGGGCAGCATGACGGCCTCTGAATGGGCGCAGGTGTTGAGCAGGGCTGCAGCAGTTGAATACTATGAGTTCTGCCCGCAAAGCTACTACAAGTACTATCCACTGCAAGCATCACCAAAGAATGCCGAAAGCAGCATTGAGCAGAATACTTAGAAGTCAGCCAGGCAGCATGATGTCCTGATTGCAGGCACAGGAGAAGGCAACCTGCCTTGTTTGCCATATCATGCTGCGACCATAGAGCTATGCGGCAGCTATGAGGATGTAAGAAGGCTCCAACAGGTATGAGGTGTCTATGGGATCTACACAGATAAGGGGCTAGGCACAAGCCTCAAAGTACTGGGAAATCTGAAGTTCTGTGATAACCCATGCCATAATAGGTGCAAGGATGTTGAGGCGCGCAACCTCAGCATGGCCTCACGCTACCTACAATCTAGCTGCCGAACCAAGCCTGACACGATGCCAAGAATTGTTTAGAACGCCCCTTAAGTTCCATACCTCCTGCCAGCCCTTGGGCTGTGTGTTGCACGAAGTGTCAACCTGAAGGACCACAACAACGTCACAGGCAAGTTCTGTCATAACCGCGTACAACATGGCCAATCTCAGGAGCCTGAAGTTGAGCAACTAATAATGCACAACTCAACTCACCGCTTTGGCAACAACCTCGCAGGGGCCCTGCACTGTGGTTGAGAGCTCCCAGAATATCCAGGCCCACTTGTCGCCCTTCTGAGTGGCTGAAGGACTGAAGGACTCAGGCTTGCCACTGCCCTGTATTTGAAGGCCTGCACCCTGCTGGAGCAATCTGGCCTGCTGCCAAGTGGCTCCGCCATCCACTGAAACATCAACTCTCTCAATGCCCCTGCCTCCTCCAGCTATGGCATAACCCTTCACTGTAATCTGCCGACATTTACAAAGTAATCAGCCAATACTGCTAGAACAGGCATTGTCTTCTTCGACTATCAGGTTACTCCAACTGCTGGTAAGCAACAACGGGATTATGTGGTTCTTTCCAAACAACTAGATTAAGGGCAGCTACAGGACTTGTCCGCAGCTTCCTCAGGATGTGTCTTACCTCGTTGTCAGCTTTGACTATGTCACCATCTACAGGCTGACAAATTGCGCACTGCATGCACCTCAGTATCAGAGAGTCGATCACCAATTGGCAAAGGCCATATGGTACGAAGCTGAAGGTGATGTATGCACATGTTTGCAACATTTTGCTCTTGACAGTGATCTTGCACTTCCGAAGGCTCAAACATACGAGATTGGCAGAAAGTCCCCAACTACCACAGTTGCAACTTAGAGTCCTGCATGCGAAACTAGATGAGCCGCACGATGCTTTGAGCGAACAGAAAATACACTCTGAAAATCTGATTACATGTCTTAATTCTTGTAAGTTCAAAGCAGGAGTAAGAATTCAAGATACCTGCACTGGGAAGTCCATGATGGGTCTCCTAGTGTCCCAGTCCACATTATCCCAATCAACCGCAGGAGGAAACATTTTGTAGTCCTTTTGTGTAAAGAAACCCTGCAGTGGAGATAATATTGAAAGCTCAGTACAGAATAAATCTGACCTTAAATTCCTGAAGTTGATTGTTGCAAATTCAAAACCATGTGAATCGACTTCGAAAGTACTCTCTCTGTGTCTCTCTCTCTCTCTTTTCATTGCCTTTTGCTGTCAGGAACCTGAGTATGTTGTTTATCGCACATTCCCTAGACAATGAACACGCATATTTCAGCAACTCTTTCAGCTTCGGAGAGTTGTCAATTTGCGTCAGACATAGTGAGGATGTCCTCTTAATGCTGGCATGCAAAGCATGAAAGCCGATCTTTGTCCTTGCCTGGCACTCATCCTTTTGTACTTCGATGGATTGCAGCCATTTCACAGACCTTGCACCAATCACCCCTGGTACCACCACCCTCAATGGGTACCCATGATCTCTATTTAGAGCCTGGCAGCAACACAGTCCTGGACAACGGTGAGAGGTTGAGAACTCATAGGAATCTAGAAATGGCTCTGAGGTACTACTTTCTGCTTGCATGTAACTGAAGAAACTTCTGCCAATATCTCAGATGTCAGGCTTGTTAGCCGGTTTGCTAGATGAGCTTCCACATTGAACACCATCAAGCTGACAAGGAGGGCATCCCAATGCTTCTCATTGTATGGAGCAATGCCAGCACTGCAGCAACTACCTTGCCGTTCATCTCATATGCCAAGAGCACGTCCATGTCCTGTAGTGTTGCCATTGCAAGAGGGACAGAGGCTGTGTAAGGGCCTCCCTTCTCCTCCTGCAAGAAAAAGCGAGCACTGTAGATACAGCAGTGCAGGGTAGGAAACAATATTGCTTGGGTCTCGGAAGTGGAGCTCCTAATAGCAATGACTATTGATCAGAAGGGCAGGCAAATAGAGAAAAGCTGAACCTATGAGGAAGGCAAGATGCTCCACAGAGCTATTCGTGAGGTGTACACTGAGACTATGTGTGATTACGTGAGAACGAATAGCTGTGAAAGAGAGCAAGGCAAGCCATGAACCTTGCAGACGTCAACACTTGTGAACTGAACATAGCGTGCCCCATCAGCGGTGCAAGACGTGTCTCTGGGAATGCCTGCTAGTTCCAGTATCCTCCATAGCTTCACCCCTCCCCACACCGCTGAGAACCTTGCACATGGAAGGTCAAGTCAATCTCTAGGTACTTTGAGAACCTATATAGGTGGAGTTATTCCTAAGGATGAGGGACAAGGTGGCAGTGCGAGTCTCTTCGATGCAGTTACTTGACATACTGATACATCTCACCTATTCAAGCATATGTCGCTCTTAGTACAGTGGCCTGGCAGGAAGAAAGCCTTACCATTTCCCAGTGTAGCTAAGCCCCAACCGACTCCTCGGACCTTCTTGCGCTTGCTCATCTCTGTTCTGCGGTTGCCTGCACACTGTAGCTGACAGGATTGACGAACGAGCCAGGGATCTTCCACTCACATTTTCTTGACGCCTTAGCAAGAACCTAGAACAGTTGACTTTGAGCAGTGACGTTGTGTGGCAGTGTAAACAACAGCATGTACTAAGGAACAAGTGTCTGTACAAAAGAGCAGGACATTCAGCCTGCCAATTACCTGCAAGGTTGCCATAACTTCCTCTTTAGGTAAGCGCCTGCTCAAAGCCATGTGAAAGCACTGTCAGATTCTCACTTATGTGAGTAAAACCTCATCATTGCAGCTGTAAGAACAAGACTCAGTGCCAGGCGAGGCAACACCAAAGTGGTAAAGTGCACTGCACAACACTGCTAGACTGACTTACTGGTATTACTGGTACATAGCTAAGTATGTGACTACAGAAACATAGTAGGGGCAGGTAGATACTTGATTTCGTCTAAAGATAAAGACAGCTGATTCTGCATATGTCCAGTCACCTCCAGCTTATACCTATTCAAAGCCAGGGTCATGGTTGCTTCTGTGTCAACACTCCAATGCAGTTGGCAGTCCACAGATCACAATCAGCAGCCCACACTCACAAGTGATCACCAGGCTAGCATATATTCCAGTCTAGCCATCAGACATCATGCTAACGCTCCAGTCATGTGCCAACTGTGCTATGGAGGTCCAGATCCTAAGTTACTAACCTTGCAACATCACAGAAAGGGATCGGCCCATGGTTTCTCTTGTAAAAGTAGTGCACAGGAGTGATGTACGACGCCCTCAGCGCAGCCGGCGTGGGCTCAGCATTGAAGGGAGCCTGGTTGCAACGGACAGGACCTCCCAGCATCAGCGCCCATGCAGCGCGACTGCGGGCGTGCTTCGGATACTGCGGGCCTGGCGCAGAAAAGCCATCATCCTCGTGCGTCTAACACGTCTTAGGAGGCTCTTAGAAGGCTGCAGTCAGTTGCCGCACCTTGTCGTTGACGACAAGCGAGGGGTCCCGTGCAGGCTCGCCAGCGTAGTCCGTCGGGCCCCAGAGAGCCATCGCAGAGGCCGGTCCGGCGTGCGCGCGCGCCGCCGAGGGCCTCCGGCGCAGGCGCCGTCCGCCGCCCGCGCCGCAAGTAGCGCCGCCGCGGCCGCCGCGGCGGGCGCGGCGCTAGGGGCGCTGGGCTGGGCCGCCGGTGGACAAGGCGAACCAAGAAATGGATGGCAGTTGGCTGCATACATCAGAAAAGGGTGCATACAGAGGGTGTTCATCTCTATACAATCTGCACTCTAAATTGCTCGCTGCAATGAGGCTGATACACGGCAGCACCATGTTGACAATGAGCCGAGGCCCCCCGCCGCGCTGGCGACGGAATCGGCGCGCCGGGTGTGGAGGCGGCCATCCGCCCCAGCGGTCAGAGGCATGATGCTGGGATTCTCGAGCGCCACCGTGTAACCGGCCTCGACAGCCGAACATGGCGTTCCGGAGCAGGTCGTGTGTGCAGGTCCGCTCCCCGCCCCGTGCGCACCTGGGCATATGAGCTGCCAACGATGCCGCGTCTGGGCTGCGCTCGCCGCACTCGCACTGCTGTATGTGGCCAGCAATGTGTGTATATGCTGGACCCTTGTCTGCCTTCGTCACAACCAAAGGGAGATCCACTTGCGCAGGTGTATCGCATGCGCCTGTGCGTCTCGCTGCAGAGGTCCATGGCTCGCGTGCCGCATCTGCGTGCCGGTCGTGCCCTAGCTGCAGCCTCTGGCCCTGGCCTGGGGACCGCTACCAGGAGCCCAGGTTCTCCGACCTGCGGCTGCTTAGCAGGGGAGACTGAGTCTTCCATAGCTGCTTGATTTCATCTGTGATAGCCCCCCACTGGTGGAGAAGCGCACTGCATCTTTCTCATTACTAGAGTCTCCCTTTGGTTGTGCTTGTCGTTCTGTGACCTTAACACCTCTTTGAATTTCTCTTACCACAATGGTGTACTTGGCTTGGCCTCCCATTCATTCCATGCGCACCGGGCGCCGACCATGGTCTGAATCTTCATGGAGCTACTCTCATTAATTCCTTACCAAGCTGAGAGCAACGGCAGCTCGGCTTGGTAGCCCTTTCCATGCAGTCCTCCTCCAAGCTGCACATGGTACACTGCGAGTGTGCTGCTGGAGCAGCGGCAGGCAGCAGGACGGCGCAGAAGTGGTCTCTGGGAATGTTAGCTCCACAATCACATGGCACGCGGTGCACTTGACATAAAAGGGAGGCCAAGCCGAGGGAAGCCGAGCCACAAATTCATAATGTAGAAAGGAGAGGTAGCGCGTATAGAATGGTATGAAGATTGGCTGCAATATGTAGTATGGCTGCTTGACATGCAGCTGATGCACGTCAGCAAGCATCAGCCTACAAGATCCAAGCCAAAAGCTGCAAATGCAAGACTCTGGAGCAGTAAGAACACACAGTACTGCCAGCGGCTGTGAAATACTATTCCATACAGCGCGGCTGCAAAGATAAAGGAAGCCATGCACAGCTCCCTCCCGTACAGCCTGTAGTCATGCACGCTTGCTGCTTGTCACAAGCATGAGCGAAATGCAATCTTACTACATCTGAAAAAAGAACCACGGTGATATACTGTCACAAGCGTTACAATTGCACTAGTACTTCGTAAGCAGAGGAATGCCACTTGATACTGACTGCGTCATGGAGCATTATGTCGAAACAGTGCAGTTTAGATACGCGACTTGCCTCCTTCGCCATGGTTTGCCCGACTTCCTCTTTAGCTTGCTCTCCCCCTTTGTTGTACATGCAGGTAGTGCAGGGGCTGCATCAGTGTGCCAGTGACCTAGCTTCTTCGTGACCACCCATGAGTGACTGTTTGCCAGCTCCAAGAAACCGGCGAACATGGCAGACATCTTGATGATGGACATCGCGTTCTCGAAGAGAACGAAGGGCACTGCATAATACCACGATCTGCAGCACCAAGGAATCCAATCTCAGGCAATGCTATACCAAGGTGTAATTTTCAGTCACTATGCAATATCTTCTTCAACGCTGTAGGGACATCAAGAATATATACTAACCTGGGAGTGAAGGCAATAGTTGAGATGGTCACCAGAAGAGGAACATAGATGAGGGCCCAGTATGGTATGGACACTTCAGGAGCAAATACACAGATGGGAACCAAAGTGCAATAGAATACGAAGGACACAATATGTGTGGCAAAAAGGCGAGTACCAAAGAAGAAAAGGTTCAGATAGATCTTCTGCGGCAATGAAATCTGGTTGTCACGCGTAAAACAAAATTGGCTTAGCAAGGGGCAATTTATCGGCAGAGTTTAGCTTGCTTAGCCAGTTGCTTGGCAGGTGTACATGACTGATTCCGCACAAGCAAGGCCACCCACATGACAGCCAATAATATGCATGAGTCAGCAATCACAAAGCTTTGTCTTCTCATGCCCATTGGCCTCCCGGGCCTGACCTTCGACTCCCACACTTGTGACATTGCTTTTCTCCACAACTGCATCGGTCCGCAGGTCCAGCGGTACTGCTGATTGCGAAGTGCAGCATATGTGGACGGAATCTCGTTGACACACTGGCACACAGAAAAATCACATGCCCTGTAACATATCAGAGATGCTGTCCTTTTTGGTGCTCTTAAGCTCTCAACCAACTAGCAAGCGTGCTGCATACACAATGCAAGATCAGCAGTCAGAGCTACAAGGCCAGTTTCACTTGCAGCTACCTCAACGTCGTTCAGAAATATGAACTTCCAGCCTTTCAAGAATGCTCGCAGGGAAAGATCCATATCCTCCACAGTGGTGCGATTGTTCCAACCCCCTGCATCTTCGATGGCCGACCGGCGCCAAACTCCAGCAGTCCCTGCAGTCGGTAGTTCTGGCAGCTCGTCACAGGTGAAGGCAAGTCCGCTTGAGCTTCGAGCCTGAGGAGTTGGACTGTCCGCTAACCAGCTAGTGAAGGCACCTCCATGTGACCGCGGTCAACACTTGACCACCTCACCGTTGAAGTTGAAGAAGTTGCCAGAGGCAGAACGTGAGTACTGCTCGCACTTCAAGTGATAATTCAGCGAGATCTCCTGCACCCTTGTGAGCATGGACTCGTTGGCATTTGCAAAGGTCCATCTGGTCTGCACGAACGCCACCCGAGGATTGTCCTGCCAAAGCAGTGTGCGTATATGGATCCACTCATGTATTGACCGAGGTGATCGCACATGCAGCTGGAAGGTGTGACTTTGTTTGCAAGTGACATGCATGCTTCTTCCGACATTGCAGCTATGCTTAAGCGCTGCTTTTCTTGGAGTAGCTGCTAAGAGTGATAGGAGCGCAAGTGCATGGGCGTCGTTACCTTCAAGTAAGGCACAGTCTTGTGGAGGAAGTCACGCTCTGGCTTGAAATCTGCGTCGAAGATGGCTGTGAATTCATAGTTCGTGATCAGTGGCGCCGCCTCGAGCATTGCTCCGGCTTTGAAGCCCTTCCTGTTCGGCCTCCACTTGTTGACGATGTTCACGCCCTGCGCCTGCCACTTGAGGACTCTGCTGGCAATTCGGCTTCGAGTGACAGGGCACGTTGAATCATCCAGCACCTGCACCATCAGGCATTCTCGTTGCCAGTGTAACTCGCAGGCGGCGTCAATGACCTGCTCGCACACCTGCCAAGTGCAAGAACAGCATGTCTGAGCTTATGCAGAGTGGGACCAAAAGCCTGCATGATGCAAGCCTGCTCGGATGCCAGACTGGAAACTTGCTGCTGGACAAACGTGCGGGACAACATGTACACAGACGCCGGAGTCGATGGACCTCCCAGTGTCAGAAGACGCGTGTGTGTACCTCCTTCTCGTTGAACATGGGGATCTGAACAACCACCGTGGGGTAGTCGTCGCCGGAGCGCGCTGGGTCCGGCAACGGGGTGCACTTGAAGGCCGCCTCGGGCTTGCGGCGGGAGAGGTGCCAGTAGAGGGCGAGGTAGAAGTGGAAGAGGCGGTCGGCGGCGACGAGCGAGGAGAGGAAGGAGGTGAGGCCGACGAGCGCCTGCAGCAGCGGCGCGAGGAGGCGGACGCGCGCCTCGCGGCAGGCGGCCGCGGCGGCGGCCCAGCCGGCGCGCGCCGCCTCCACGACGTCGTCCAGGGACTCGGCGCCGGCGCCGCGCGGCAGGACCAGGGAGCTCGCCAGCGGGGTGCCGCGCAGGAGCAGGATCACGGCGGCAAAAAAAAAAAAAAAAAAAAAAAAAAAAAAAAAAAAAAAAAAAAAAAAAAAAAAAAAAAAAAAAAAAAAAAAAAAAANGAGGCGCGCCGGAGGCGCCGCCGCCCGCCCCGCCGCGATCGGCGGCGCGGATCACGGGGGGGCAGGGGCGGCCGATGGCGGTGCCTGCAGTCCCCGGGGGAGCCCGGCTCAGGCCGCCTGCAGCTCTACTACCAGGTCGCTGGGCACTAACAGCTTCCAATTATAGAGATCGTTTTCACCACTGACTCCCGCGCCCCTCAGCACCTCCATTGTCCTCTTTTGGCCTGTCACAGTCATCGCCCATTCTGGGAAGGCCTTCCAGTTCATTGGGGCGCCTTCTATTGCTTCCCACTGCTTCCCATTCGCTGTAAGCTGTAGCATGACTGTGTGATTCCGGCGCCTCTCGGCCCTTTGACCTTGTTCATTCTTTCTGGGCTGGCTTTTCAAAGCCCCCGCCCCCTTTGAAGAGCTCACTTCTTTCAGTGCTGGCCACGTCAATGCCTGCAGCGCTCTCAGGCCAATGCCTTTTTCCAGAAAGCTGGGCGAGATCTACCTGGTGTAGCGGGAGCGCAGTCGGTCTTAGAACCTGCCGTCTCGTAGCTGGGCCTTCTCTAGTGACCTCTACTTGCTGACCCGCAGCTACTACGGTGGGTGAATGTAGCAGCAGGCGGCCTACTCTTGTGGTTGTGCTTGTAAGCAGCGGCAGCGGTGGCGTCAGCGGCACCGGCAAATGCACCAAGTTGACAATTGATCGAAGCAAGAGTCGGGGCCAAGAAGACTGCTCGACCCCAGCCCTCCACACCCCTTTAGCTCGGTCGAAAAAGCATACAATGTTCGATGGGATGGGCCGTCTGGCCCACTTGGCTCCCCACGTCTCAACGGCCAGTATAGCACGGCACTCGCGGATTGTCACTTCTACTGCTACCTATCGAGCTTGCCATGACTCGTCAGGGTGATCAACACCACTCGAGCAGGCTTTTGTTTTGCCTACTATTGGATTTCTCTGTGAACGATGCGGGTGGCAAATATGGATTGTAGCACCGACGCAGCACGGGCAGATAGGGTACAATTGTATGACCAGAGCCGAGCTGGAGGTACCGTGCTCGTAATTCCCTTCTCATCAAGCTGATAGATCACGTACTAGAGATAATTAACGCGTGCAGCCACCTCCAGCTCTTGTCAACTGACACTGATGAGCCACTGACGGGACACGGTAAATCAATACTGCTTGGTCACTTCCGCTGGCCACTTTGCTGGCGAACTTTGCTCAGAAGTATCCATCCGCTTAATTGATAAGCGTGGCCACTGCCAGCTGCAAGATACACTGCAAAGAGGCACGGTGCCAAAGTTACGAGCAACCATGATTCAGCCCTGGGCAGAGTGTGCTGCAGAACAATGTCCAGCCTGCAAGCACAAGTGCTCTGCAAGACATGCTCTATATGCTGAGAAATACCAAGAAAGTGCTCTGAACGTGTCCTTTGTGACATGGTTCTCAAATCCAGGAATGCACCTGTCCTCAGACATGCTGCTGATCTTGATGGGAAGCACCACAGTGAGTTTGTCGTCAGATTCAGATCGCTTGCTAGATAGAGTGAGGCACATATAAAGTGTCTCTGGCTCAATCAAAGCCAGGGGGAGATGTAGCACATGGTTGACTGACATGAGCTACTTCGCGTAGGCCAGTTTGGATGCATGGCAAGGACAGCGCTGCCCTTTCCCATTTTGAAAAGGGCAACATGGACAGCGGCGCTGCTCCAACAAGCAGGATCCTCTCACAACCCCAGCAAGTTGGAGCAAGCTGTCCTTGCATGTGCTGAGGGCTTGAGCTCTACAAATCACATGGGCCTCCTAAGGAGTGAGGGGAGATGGTGGCAAGCGAGCGGCTGTATTGACAGGTGACCCTACCCTCTGCCTGTGGAGGGCCTTTCTGTCCTTGGCAAGTAGGAAGTGTCCAAGCTGACATCAACAATCAGAGGATAAATGGCTTTGGCAGAACAAAGCAAAAGCAGGATCAGGTAGAGGGACAGGGGTGGTGATATTGTCCTTGTAAACTGATTATCATCTATCTGCCGTGGAGGATCATCGTGAAGTCTTCCAGTGACGCCTGGCTGTTGTCCGCAGAGACTGGGCCACGGGGCCCTGGGATGGAACCATAGCTTCCTGTGGTGGACCTTGAGGTGTCCTGAACCCCTGGTCTTGAGTTATCCTGCCTGATGGTCGTGGGAACGGACACGTCGCTGGCGCTGTCCGACTCCTGCCACCTCATACACTCTTCCACAATGAGTAAAAGCACAAGAGATAGCAGAGCAACCCTGCCATTGCTGATCAAAAGGACTAGTAAGCCACATGCTGTTGCATCCATGGGCTACTGTCTAGTGCACAAATATCACACTGCGACCAAAGCCAAGGGACTGGCACTAAGATAGCAAGACGCAAACATAAAATAGGGTCTCCTGATATAGGCCTTTATGTAAGACAGTGTGAAAGATTACTACACTTCACCCTTGGCTAGCTGCTGCCAATCACATACTAGATGGCCAGCCCATAGATAGTGCAAAAGCCTGTGAACTCCTGCGTTGCTGGTACCTGCAGTGATAACGCGTACTCCAAGTTCCAAAGGACGTCACTCATGGGCGGACGATCAGAACCATCATGCGAGACGCACTTAAGCGCCAGCTCTGCCACCTTCTCCACAGATGCCCAGTTGTAGGTACCCGCCATCTTGGGGTCCAGAATCTGGTCCAGACTTCCGTCCTTCATGTGGCTCTGGGCCTGCATAGCAAATACTTGTCTCAGGGTCGGCCTTGGCTCTTTAGAACATGCTACAAATATGTAACGGCATGACATTGCCACTGCTTTGCCTACTTTCCTCCATCAAAGTGTAAATAGTGAAGGCTGGGGTGTACCCATTCAACAAGTATAAGCTGATCATTTGGCATCTCAGTGTTGATAGGTGCCCGAGCGCAGATGACTTCAAGCAGCACCACACCAAAGCTGTACACGTCTGACTTCTCAGTCAACTGCAGTCTGCAGAGATGTTACAAGAAAAAAACTTATCAAAGACTGATCATCAACAGTCTGTACAGCTTCCAGGAAAACACTGCCACTCCAGGGGCAAGCTGTCTGTCGCTTAGTGTCACTTACGCATGACCCCTTCATGTCAATATCGAGAAGCTCCCACAAGACTAAGGGAGACTTGAGGATCCAAAAGTCAATGTCCAAGTTGATCTTGTATCACATAGTCAGGACAGCTTACAAGTCCGTATATTTGCTAGTGCTGTATACCAGGATGACTGCAATGCTATCAAGCTGCAGCAACCAAGATACACTGAGCCTCATGATGGATTGGGTACCTTCGGAAGTATTCAGGATCGAGGTAGCCCACACTGCCTTTCACGACTGTGCTCACCTGCACATTGTTGCACAGAAGCACGTAAGGCAATCTGCATGGCTGTCCTTATCCTTCTTTACCTCAAATATTGACAACACCATGCCCTATGACAAAGCAGCACGACCCCTCATCATTGAATGTCTGGATGTATCTGGTGGAATGTAGTTAGAGGCATTACATGCGACTCGTCCAAGCCAGGTCCAATGCGCGAGAGACCAAAATCAGCAACCTTCGCCACGAAATTGTCATCTAGGAGGATATTTGTGCTCTGCATTGCCAGGCCCCAAAACACACAAGGACAGGTTAGCATCTCGACCTTGGCATCCTGAGCAAGCAGATGCAGGAAAGTTGCACGGAAGCTGTGCTGCAGGGCTCATCAGGTAAGGGAGAGAGAAGTCTCTTATAGTCAAAGGTGTTGGGTATAACCAAGTTGCTTTGACACATAGTGAGAGCAACAGGGGCAAGATCAAAATTGTGAAATAGGTTGTGAACACACTAACAAGTACGAAAGAATACCTTGACATCACGATGGATGATGCTCTGAGTAGCACCAGTATGAAGGTAGTGAAGGCCGCGAGCAGCCCCAACGCAGATCTCAAGACGCTGCTTCCATGAAAGGACACCATGCAAGGCCGCATCCTTGCCTGGCACTCTCAAGACGCCTAGATAAGTGACTACAAAAAGACTGAAGACTAGATGATGTAGAGCAGGGAATAGGGACTGACATGGTACAATAGATGCAGCTTCAAGCTGGGTGACGAAGAAAGACGAAGTCACTGAGCTATGCTTACCGTAAAGGTGAGACCGCAGAACGCCATTAGACATGAAGTCATACACCAAGAGCATCTCCACACCCTCCTCGCAGTACCCGATCAGAGACACAAGGTGACGATGTCTGAGCTGGGTGAGCAGCTTGATCTCCGTATGGAACTCTGCAATGCCCTGGTGTGAATCAGGGCTGCACCTTTTCACTGCCACCTTTGTGCCATCTGCAAGGACACCCTGCAGCACAAGGAACCTTCACTGGTAAGGCAAAGTACGGATAACACTTAGCGCCGTATCCTGAGTGTCTGATAATGTGCAATCAGAGAGGTCGCCCACTTCAGAGAAGAGGTCTACCTTGAAGACCTTGCCAAAACCGCCAACTCCGAGTACCATGTCATCAGCAAAATTGGTGGTTGCAACTTGCAGCTCTTGGAATGTGAACTCTCTGCCGACCTGCTTGCTTTGCCCAAAACCTGCACATTGTGCTCTACGCATGGGTTATGTCACTGTAATTCATCTTTGTGACTGAACCAAGTCACTAGTCCAGCTATTAGTGACTGGCAATGGTTTGCACTCCCCAAATGTTCCTCAGCATAGACCTATTCAAATGGCTGCATAATGAACTGTCTTGCGTGCCACCTCCCACAATCTGAAATGCGTAAGGCGAGCTGTTCAATCTAGGCACAGAGTATTAGCTTGCAGTAACACTACTCTGAGGAGATCCTGCACGCATGTTGGGTCCATGATGTATGTTAAATGTGATTGACATACCACTGCCATCAAGCTGCTTCTTGATCAATGGATCACTGCCGAAGACACCGGGCACAGATGATTTTGGGTCTAGAAGAGGAGGCGCCTTGTTCCCCTTGCGGCGCCTGATGCAGAAAATGTAGGCGACCGTGCCGATGATGAGCGCAGCCGCTATTCCTCCAACAATTCCGCCAACTACGGCTCCTGTGCTTGAGCTCTTCTTGTGCCCACCAGCAGGAGGAGGAGGGACCACTGCGGCAGGAGGAGGAGCGGCACTTGGAACAATGGTGTATCCAGGCCCCGCCAGACTCACTGTACCAACTTTCAGGATCTCAATACCAGCAATCTCCACATTCTTAACCTGCAAACATACACCATTTAGATTTCACAAACCTTAGGTGCAGTTGGACACCAGCTTCAGAAATCCAGACAGTCGAGCAGAATGAGGTGTCACAGAGACAAGACTAGGTCCTCGATACGGAACAAATCAGAGCAGTAGATTTTGTCGCTTTGTGCACCATGGATTGTGCAGAGATGCCCAGATCAAGTCGAAGGGAACCTTGTCCCACGGGGAGGCTAACGACAAAATCCTTGACATAGGCGCTGTTTTTCCCATCTTCCGCCAGGCGGGCTATATCATACTGTGGCAGGACAGGGTCAGAGAGACCTTAGAAGACATCAATGCTGCTCGCTTCAGACTTAGAGCTCAGGTGCTCAGGTGCAAGCCAGTAAGCCAACTTGCAGTGCCATTTACTTCTGTCTTCTGACCTTCCAATGATTACATGGACAAATTAGTCCTGTTAAGGAAAAGCATGAAGCAGCATAGCTCAAGTAGCACCATGACACAGACCTCGAGACCTGATCACAACCAGTTGTAATTGCCAGCACTCACTTGTCCCACAAAGACCTTGTTGAGGAAGACGTCCATGACACGTTGAAAGGGATTCGCATACACATTCTCGCTGAAGATTGTGCGAACGAGGTAATTCCAGCCATCATCGAGGGGAAATATGTAGGTGAGGTTGAGGTTGCTGTCGACGTTATCCTGGCCGAGGTCGCGGTCACTCTGGGCAACGGCTCTGTGGACGCGGAAGTCAACATCCTTCAGAGGACTTCGGTGGAGTTGTATCACTGCAAACCCATGAAGATGATGCAGACTAGCGCCCTGTGCCACCTGCTCCTCATGCTATGTAGAAGCCAGAGACATGAATCATGGCGGCCCAGCATGTACGGGAGCTTACAGCGGCGTATAGTACGGGGGAGAGTCGGTATTCTTGATTGGAGCAGTCACAATATTACTTGGTGCAGCGAGGGTATGAAGGAAGTCCAGATCATTCTGTGTCCAGGTTCGGAAAGCCTTGTCCGATGTAGAAGACACCGTTGACCCGCCGCAGTTCAGCCTGTACTCACGCTTCAAGGCCTGGAAACGTGTGGCAGGTGAACATTGTCACCCTCCACCGCCGGGTCACACATGACGTCTATCCATCAAGCGCAGGACAGATTTGCGATCACAGTCTAAAGTGCATTGCGGGAGTCATGCCGCTAAGTGCTGTGCAGAACGAGCCAAGGCTACTCCAGCACCTAGTGGTGTCTGGAAATTCCAAGGAGGGTGACATGCAATCACTGTTGTGAGCACCTTTCCATTGAGTAAAGTCGTGGGCTGCTGATTGGACGCGAGAACAGGTTGCTGATAGTACAGGTCCTCATCGGAAGGCACCACCTCAAGGCCATTGACGAAGGCAAAGGAGCCAGCAACAGGGGTGAAGGTGATTGAGAGCGACTGTGTACTGTATGTCGAGCTGTCAGCCAAGGGCAGGGAGAACTCCTCCATGACGGCCACTGACAGCCCATCTCCGCCACCAACCTGCAACACAGGGAAGTCAGTGCCTGGTGAGACAATATACACAGGCGTTAGAGCAGCACCAAGCAATCAACGGAGTCATTTGGTCCAGCGCTGTGGGCGTTCTCAACAAGCGTACCTGCGCAGATGCTTGCTGGGTGACACTGTAGTTGAAGAGCAGGAGGAATGTGCTGCCCGAGCTGGTGGCAGTGACGTTGAAGAGGGCCTTGGAGGGGTCCGGGTAGGCTCCAGTCTGGGGCTGAATAGCGGCAAAGTGCAGGCGCACGAAATGGCGGCCTCCAGTTGGAAGGGTGATATTATACTGCACGCACATCGCGCAGAGGTGCCTTGAGGGGCAAGTCAGCTATGGCAGCTCAGACATGTATCTGCATCTCAGCTATCCTTGATCACTAGAGAATCCATCTCTGAATGGAGGAAACAACCAAGCCAAGCATTGCTGCCCTTGTACTCGACTCTACGCCAAAGGGGCTCAACAATTCCAGTACACAAGTTGGGTCAAAAACGACATATGACATGCAGGTATAGGCCCTCATAAGTTGCTGTTAGACCTCAACTCTATACTGGAGCGCCAGGCAGGGGCTATTCAAGAATCGTGCACACGCAAAGTCTATGATGGACCGTAGAGATCAAGCGCGCCACGGCTGAAAGCAACAGGAATGATGGCATGTGCGAGCACCGAGAGGCTGTTGGGGGCGTCGATATAGGTGGCCGTCTGATACAGCTCCAAACCCGCATAAACCAAGTTGGTCATGTTTGAGACGACTGTGTTCTCGGAGACGCCGACATTGCTGCTGTCGGCAGTCCAGTTGCGAGGGTACGCCGCTGAGTCCGTGAAGCCTGGCCCGCCACAATTGATGAGCGTGCTGCCTGCAGAGAGCAGTGAAGGCAGCAATGGCATTCAGCACCACTGCGCCAGTACATGGAAGAGGAGGAAAACGAGACGGGAGCGAGACATGGCACGTTGCCGTCGTGCCACTGTCTGACGGAACGCTAGCAGCAGCGCGCAACACGGCCGCGACTGAGTTGCCAGAGGCGCTGCCCAATCCTAATCTGCTCGTCACCAGCTTGCGAGGGCGGCCGTGACGGCGCCCGGCCGCAATGCGCGGCGCGCACCTGACTGCGCGAGCGCCGAGACGGCGGCCGCGGCCAGCAGGGCCGCCAGCAGGAGGCCCCGGGGCCCCATGGCGCCCCGTNGGCCGGGGTCGAGCGCGGCAGCGGCGGCAGCGGCGGCGGCGGCGGCGGCGGCGGCCGGCGGGGGGAAGCGCAAATGCGACTGAAGCAGGGGAGAAGACGGAGCGAGGACCGCAGCCCGTCATGCCGGCCGTCAGATGACGCGGCGGCGGCGGCCGGGCGCCGTCCGATGGGCGCGCCGCCCTCCCCGGGGCGGTGGTTGGGCCCCCGCGGGAGATATGGGGACTTTGGACCGTAGCGGGTAGGGATCCGCCGTCGGACGCGGAGAGGCTTCCACGTGGAGACTTCTCCGGGCCCAGCGGCCGGGACTATCCCAGACTCCTCCCCCCCTCCCCGCGAGCACATCGAGAGCCTTACCGGCCGCCTCGCCTGGCGCAGGTCAACGCAGGTCTCCGGGGGGAGGGTGGGGGGGTAAGGGGGTCCCCCACCCATAAGACTTCGCTGCAGGCGGAGGTCCCCGTCATAACGTGAGCTCCGGCTCCCAACCCCGGCCTGGCCGCCATGGCGGAGAGCTCGGCCCCCCCAACCCCGGCCTGCCCCGCCTGCTCGCTGCCCAGCCTTGCAGCCGCCTCACCTAGACGGCTTCAAGCCCCTCCACCAGGACCTTTGTAAGGCCTCCCTTTCGTTTCATGCGCACCACGCGCCTTTCGCTCTCCCTCTGGAAGGGCCTCGCCTTGGCGCCTCTGCGGCCCGCTTTGGGACCTCGCCCAGCTGGAGCGCTTCTTGGAGCCCCCTCCTTCGCGCATACCTGCTTCTGGGAATCGACAGGAGGCTGGCTTACGAGCTGCGGGCTACACAGGCCTGCGTTCGCTCTCAGATTTAGACACGCCGCTGGAGAGCTCGATAATCTGGCTTGCTTGCTCAGGCGCACGCTATTGTCGAGGTGCGACGCTGCGCTCGCTGAAACCTCGAGCTCCCATCAGCTACACGGTGGTCGCTGCAGCACCACACAGTCATTGCAGCGTGCAGACCCGACTTCCAGCTGGGCACACATTCCCCCGCGCGTTGAACGATCCTTTGCAGGGCCACCAAGTGCTGCAAGGCATACAGCCAGCTATAGTTGGAAAACTACCTCTGGCAGATGCTCTTGGCTGATGGTGAAGCATTGATTGGTGAATTTGCTGCAGTGATGGTGAGTATGGCCCACAATGGTGAGTGTGGCCGACAACGGTACGAGCTAGCAGCTGCAGCTTTCTTGTGCAGCAAAGTGAAGTATACTCCGCTGAAGCAGTGCTGCTACTTTCCGACTGGCTTGCTATGCACTCTTGATCGCTGTCCATATTGGAGAATCGCCCTTAATGAGCCGCACCGGTAGTGGACCCAGCAGCCCTTCTACACCCATTGCCACCATCGTCATCCACCCTTGCTGCATACTGCGAGCTTCCCCTTGGGATCCAGTCAGGAGAGCTTCCTTGAGTCTTCCTGGAGTAGCCTTTTTCCTAAAGTCACTGAAGCAGCTGATGGATCCTGTATGCAGTCTCACTAGTGTTACAGAAATGTCTGCAAGTAAATTCTTGCTGGGAGATCTGACCATCCTCCTCAACCAACTATCAAACATCGAGACCCTGCCCGTTTTCCCCGGGTGGACAGTCACAGAGCTGCAGCCGGATGCTGATCTCACATATGATCGGCGTTTGCAATGAACTGCACAATGGTGGAATCATGCCTCGACTCCTTAAATCCCGAATATTGACCTCCAGCTGCTTGCTGGTCCACCAGCCCCACTTGTGCAAGTAAGGACGCTTTTTGCAACCATTAGGGTACTCTCTGCTGAAGGTCTGTCCTCAGGTCAGAAAAGTTAGCGACAACTGAGGTTCAGGTATGGCACGTGCTGGTTGAAGCCACCTTGCCTCGCTTGTGCGCATCACTTCAGCAAGTCCACCAAGGCGAGGACCAAGAGCAGGCTGAAGCTGAGCTACAGTGAGCAACTTCTTGTATCTTACAACACGTGGGCAGGGTACTGCTGCATTCGCCTCCACTAATGTTTCTCGGATGCATTGGTTCTGCATGTTGCAGGCATGGCTAAGATCTGGAATCGAAGACTCCAAATAAAGAGGGTAGCCTTGAACTTGCACTGAAAGTCCTGCGGATATCTCTGGTAATCACATCACTATAGAGCCCTGTCAACGGAGGCAAGTGCGGGGAGGCAAGAAAAGGCGGAGCAGCAGTTGAATGCATCCTCTTACTTTTTACAAGATGGAATATTTGCTGAAAGCGCTGCAGGCAATGCTAGGAACATATGCTCATCATGCTGGCTTGTGGCCAAAGCCAGGCATAGGATCCCTATCTTCAAATCAAGATCAAAAAACTGCCAAGACCATCACTATCTTCCAAATCAAGATCAAAAAACTTGCCAAGACTATGCTTTATCTCAAAGACAGCTCCTTGCGCAAAACATCCATCACGCTGCCAAAGTCATCCGCCACCGTCACAGGGGGATTTGCAAACTTGCTCTCAATATCTGGTATCTCCTTGGCATGATAGGCAGTCTGCCATAGCATCAGACAGCATAAAAGTCAGCTATAAGCAGGCTTCACGAGTTCCAGCTGATCGGAAGACGCCACTGGCAGTGCAAGATGCAGAGAGACCTCGCCATACCTTGGATTGCGTGAATTTCAAACCATGGGCTGTGCTGACAACCACCGTTCGATCATTGCTGCCAATGACGCCCCGCTCCCTCAACTTGATGAGCGCAGCCAGAGCAACCTTCAGAGAAACAAATAAATCGAATATCAGTCATCAAAAGTATTGCAAGGGACAATCCTAGCGCAGATGGAAGTGGAGGAAGGTCTCTACTTCAGTTAGGCTGTAATTGTCTTGCATTCTAACCCATAAACGTCGTGTACATCGGCAGATGGGGCGCATATCTCACCCCTGTGTGAGGGCAATTGAACATCCCTGTGAGATCAGCTTGTGCAGCAGCATCCATAAGTTCCTCCTCACTGGCCTCCTCCACTATCCCGTCAGCTTGCTGCATCCATGCCAACTAGAGGAGATTAAAACATGAGCACAACCTGAGTAAGTGAATTTGCAAGGTATAGGGCTTGAAGGCTTATCAGAAGCTAAGTCGATCATTGTAATGTACAGCCACAGGAGTGCAGCTCAAGAGCGGTAGGACTCACGTTCAAGGCATAGATGGCACGGTCAATGGAGACAGGGTCCCCAATCTGAATTGCAGATGCAAACGTGGGGGAAGCTTTAACCGGCTTGAAATTTTCCCATCCATTCTTGTATGCCAGATACAAGGGGTTGGCATTTGCAGCCTGCGCGCATACCTGCGACACAAATGCCAGAGGACAAGACATAAAGATCAGAGCTTGCACAAGGCACTTGGTGGAAGAAACGTGATGCTGTCCATATGTTTTGCGACAGCACGTGTCAGATGTGGCGCACACCAGACGGGGGAGGCGGTCGACGAGCCCAAGGTCCTTGCACAGCTGGAAGCCCTTATAGAAAGCGTAAATGTTTCCCAAGTTGCCTGGGGATCAACAATCTCATTGTGAGTGATGACCTTCCTCAGCTTACAGTATCAGAGCTACCAAGTTGCAACACTTCTTGTACTTTACCACAGCATCATACCCACAATGCAACAATCTGTACCACAACCCCACCATCCGCATGTTGCAGTACAGTAGATAACAGCAGCAGAAGGTGCTCTTGGGCTTGCAGCTCAAGTGAGAGCAGCAGCGGCAGCAGTTGCTGGCTCACCTCCCGGTACGATGACCCAGTCGGGTACCTGCCAGTCAAACTGCTGCAAAATCTCGATGGCCGCCGTCTTCTGGCCCTCCAAACGGAGGCTGTTTAGCGAGTTGGCAAGGTAGATGGGAAGCTCTGCCGTCACCTCGCGGATGAGCCGCATGCAACCATCAAAGTCTGTGTCGATGCTCAGCACCAGCGCACCATTGGCAATGGGCTGCACCAGCTGCGCCAGCGATATCCTGCAGATGTATGTACACCATGATGCATGAGTACCTAGATTGTACACTCAATCGACATCAACATCTCCAACAAGTAAGGCATGACGGAACCAGGCAAACCAAGAGACTTGCCTGTTAGCTGGCAGGAAGACAATGGCTGGGATGCGAGCAGCAGCACAGTATGCCGAGAGCGCAGCAGATGTGTCGCCAGTCGACGCGCAGCCGACGGCCACAAGTGGCTTTCCGGCCTTGCGTAGCCGATTCACCTGGCTAACCAGCACGGTCATCCCAAGGTCCTGTACAGCACCGGAAACGTCAAAGATCACGAGTAAGCATCTGGTGCTGTGCTTCTGGCGTCAGTTGGGGTTTGGCAAGCCAAACATTGCCTGCTGCATATTGCTGCGAAGAGATCTCACACCTTGAAGGAACCCGTGTGAGAGTTGCCGCACTGCTTCACCCAGAGATCGCGCATGTTGAGCACGTCATTGCCGAAGCGCTCAGCCCAGAAGAGGTTGGAGTTGCCCTCGAACATGCTCACGATGTCGTCGTTGTCAATCTCCTGCAGCATCCGAACGAGCAGCCGGTCAGAGCAGCCGCCGGCAGTGGTAAGAACGGTGGCAAGCACAGGCGCAGCGGCTCACCGGCAGGACCCACTCCTTCTTACTCCACACGCCAGAGCCGTAGGGCCACGTCGTCTTGCCGATGCGAGAGTCAAAGAGATTCTTCCAGTATTCAGCATCGAACTTGGCCAGCGCCGCCATGTCATGCTGCACGTCCAGCAGGTGGCCTGCGCGATACAGAGCCAGCAAATGGAGGCAGCAATCGCTTAGCAAAGGCATGACCTCTTTGGGCTGCAGGTTGTCCTGCCACTCAGCGCTTGTGCAACTGCCGGCGCCGGGCCCCGAGGAGCCCACGAATGGAGGCGGCCGAGCCAGTGCGCAGCGGCAGCTCAAGCTCAAGCTCATGACAGCGAGGCAAAGCCGGCTTGGGCGGGGACGGGGAGTGCACCGGTCTTGCTGCGGTAGATGACGTCGTCCAGCGAGTACTCCTCGAGCAGCGCCTGGCCCTGCGCGAACGGCACGTACTTGGCGGAGAAGGTGTTGGGGGGGCCCTGCAGGCCTGCGCCAGTGGGACAGCCATGCGCCACATGGTGAGCTCTTTAGTGGCAATGGCGCCTAACGCCAGTGGCTGGAGACGAGGGGCGACGCCGCACCGAGGCGCCGCGCCTCGCCCTTGATGTCGTCCTGCTGCTGGAACTTCTTGGCGGCGGTCCCGTTGCCGCCGCCGCCCGGGGCGGCCGTGCTCGCCGGCGCGGCCTCCACGGACGTGCCGGCGTCGGCCGANATATTGGTGTTAGCTAGTACCAGCCACAAGTATGCTCCACTCCTACGGCGGCCAGCGGGCCACAACTTTGTGACATGAATGTGCTCCTGCTTACCATGCGGAACCTAGAACCGCAAATGAAGGGCCGGAGGGTGCAAAAAGGACGAAACCACTCTGCGTGACTTCTGTGAGTGGGCACTAGATAACCTCTAACCAGCAAGTGAAGGAAGGCGCGCGGTGCACACGGAGCCGATCCAGCCAATACAGGCAAAAGCTAGTGCAAAAGCGGGCCTACAATAAAGAAAGCCCAATTGCAAGGTGACTAAGGTGACTGCGAGACGTTAGTTCCCCACGGCTGTGCACAGTCGAAAACGACAGTCAAGTACGGACGACTGAGCTGGTGCACTGGAGGATCAGACAGGCTAACCTGGACGTCGGAGCGAGCTGGCGGCGGCGGTGGCGGCGGCGGCGGCGGCGGCGGCGGCGGCGGGCGAGGGCGGCGCCACCATGTACCTGTACAGCCTGACGGTGCAGCGGGCGACGGGCGTGGCGGTGGCGGTGCACGGCAACTTCGGGGGCACCAAGGAGGTGGAGGTGGTGGTGGCGCGCGGCAAGGTGCTGGAGCTGCTGCGCCCCGACGGCAGCGGCAAGGTGCAGAGCGTGCTGCAGGCGGAGGCGTTCGGCGAGGTGCGCGCGCTGGCGCCGTTCCGCCTCACCGGCGCCGCCAAGGACCTGCTGATCGTCGGCTCCGACTCGGGCCGCTTGGTGATCCTGGAGTACATCCGCGAGCGCAACGCCCTCGAGCGCGTGCACGCCGAGACGTTCGGCAAGTCAGGCGCGCGCCGCATCGTGCCCGGGCAGCTCCTGGCCGTCGACCCCAAGGGCCGCGCCGCCATGGCCGCTGCGCTGGAGAAGCAGAAGCTGGTATACGTGCTCAACCGCGACAACGCCGCGCGCCTCACCATCTCCTCGCCGCTCGAGGCGCACCGCTCGCACACGCTCACCTACTCGCTCGTCGCGCTGGACCGCGGGTTCGACAACCCGGTGTTCGCCGCCATCGAGCTGGACTACGCCGACGCCGACCAGGACGCGTCCGGCCAGGCCGCCGCCGATGCCCAGAAGCAGCTCACCTTCTACGAGCTCGACCTCGGCCTCAACCACGTCGTGCGCAAGTGGAGCGAGGCCGTGGACAACGGCGCCAACCTCCTCGTCGCCGTGCCCGGCGGCAGCGACGGGCCCTCGGGCGTGCTCGTCTGCGCCGAGAACTTCGTGCTGTACAAGAACCAGGGCCACCCGGACGTGCGGGCCGTCATCCCCCGCCGCGCCGACTTGCCTGCCGACCGTGGCGTGCTCGTCGTCTCCGCCGCCACGCACCGGCAGAAGTCCCTCTACTTCTTCCTCCTCCAGGTCCGCTTTCCTTTCTAGCACCGTGCCATATCTGGTGGCTGTCCCCGTGACGCTGGACAGGCTCGTGGCACTGACTGCGACGGTGGCTGCGGCAATGGTACAGACGGAGTATGGCGATATTTTCAAGGTGGAGCTTGTGCACAACAGGCAGGAAGACCAGGTCACCGAGCTCAAGGCACGTTATGGGCAGCCCCCTTCTCTGGTCCTCCCCTCTCCTGCCCCAGAAGTGGCAGCGCAAGCTGCCGCCGAAGCCCACCTGCCGTCACGCCGCACCACTGTGAGCCAGTACGTTGTTGATAGATGAGCACGACGCTGAGGTGTCTGCCGTGCTCGCCTGTGCAGATCAAGTACTTTGACACCATCCCCGTGACGTCAGCCATGTGCGTTCTCAAGACGGGTTTCCTCTTTGCCGCCTCGGAGTTCGGGAACCACGGGCTGTACCAGTTCCAGGGCCTGGGACAAGATGCGGAGGTGGAGTCGTCGTCGGCGACGCTCGAGGAGACAGAGGAGGGCTTCGCGCCGGTGTTCTTCCACCCGCGGCGGCTGCGCAACCTGGTGCAGGTGGACGAGGTGGAGAGCCTGATGCCGATGGTGGACATGGTGGTTGCTAATCTGTACGAGGAGGAGACGCCGCAGCTCTACGCTCTCTGCGGCCGTGGGCCACGCTCGAGCCTCCGTGTCCTGCGCCCGGGCCTCGCTGTCACTGAGATGGCCGTCTCTCAGGTTTGCTTGATTGGGATTCTCCCTCTCCATTGAACTGCTTACACGTCCCAGTTCAATTTGCCATGTCCTTGAGCTTGGTGCTTATGGTCTGTCCTGGAGCTGTGTGTTCAGCTGCCCGGTGTGCCAACTGCGGTGTGGACGGTGAAGCGGGCGGCGGCGGACGAGTACGATGCCTATATCGTGGTTTCGTTTGTCAATGCGACGCTGGTACTGTCCATTGGCGAGACTGTGGAGGAAGTGAACGACAGCGGCTTCCTGGACACCACCCCTTCCCTCACCGCCTCCCTCCTCGGCGAGGACTCCCTCATGCAGGTCTGCTCCTTCTGCCGCCGCCGCTGGCTGTCGCGCTTGTTCATCAGAAATATCTCAGCTACTGCCTTCGATGACTGCTATTGATGGATGCTTTTGATGATTGCAAATTACCACAGGCCTCGTGTCTTTGACCACAAATGCTTGACTACATTAAATTCTTTCTTTGGTCCTTGTTGCACTTGATAGTTAAGTGCCTCATGTTGATCTTGAGTTCCCAAGTTGGCAAATTTTGTGAAGCACTCACGAGCACTCTAAGGCTTTTGTCCCTGGTTGTGCGTCGCTCTTGCTCAAAGCCTGGTTGGCACTGACCTCGCTGCTGCCACGTGGCCAGGTGCACCCGGGCGGCATCCGGCACATCCGTGCAGACCGGCGTATCAATGAATGGAAGACGCCCGGCCGCAAGACCATATCCAAAGTCGGATGCAATCGCATGCAGGTCGTGATTGCGCTTACGGGCGGTGAGCTCATCTACTTCGAGATGGACATTCAGGGCCAGGTTCGAGCTGCCTGTGCCCTCCCTTGGTGTGCCTGTGCCTCAATCCAGCACTGTAGCCTATGCCCAGAAAACAGCCCAATGCCCTGAGCCCATGTCCACTGTCATCCTGCTTGTGCGCCCTTGGCTCACATACTTGATGTGAGCAACATAATGTCTAGCAAGAACTCCAGCAGATATGCTTAACGCCTTCCTTATAGTCGACCCTCATCTGCTGGCTCAAGCACTTCACCTGAGCAGCATAAGCTGTATATAAGCACGCTCTGATTGGCGTGACTGGCCATTCATCTGGGGGTTTGCAGCTCCAAGAGATTGAGAAGAAGGAGATGGCGGGCGACGTGGCATGCCTGGACATTGCGCCCGTGCCCGAGGGCCGGCAGCGCTCGCGTTTCCTGGCCGTCGGGTCGTATGACAGCACCGTTCGCATCCTGTCATTGGACCCAGACGACTGCATGCAAGTCCTCAGCGTGCAGGCGCTTTCGTCACCGCCCGAATCTCTGCTGCTTCTCCACACTGGCGCGCCAGCGGGAGGTGACGAGGAAGGCGGCAGCGCTGGCGCGGAGGCAGTGTCGGCTGCGCCGCCTTCTGTATTCCTCAATGCAGGCCTGCAGAATGGCGTGCTGCTGCGCACGGAGGTGGACATGGTCACCGGTCAGCTCTCAGGTAAGCAGTCAGCTGGATGGAAACTTCAGGCTGCAGCATGTTGCCTCTTGCACATGCACATGCGCAGATCGAGAATGTTTATGTCTGCCACTTAAGAGTTCCTAGTCATTATAATGTATGTCAGTAGAGAGTCAAGTGGGCCAAGTAGTCTCTGTTTACTCATTGTCAGCTTATGCATTAGCACTTATGTGTAAATATGACGAGCTGATGTTGGCTATGCAGACACGCGGACGCGCTTCCTGGGCCTGCGAGCCCCAAAGCTATTTGCAGTGGCAGTGCGGGGGCGGCAAGCAATGCTGTGCTTGAGCTCTCGGCCGTGGCTTGGATACTGGTGGCAGGGCCACTTCCAGCTTACGCCCCTGTCCTATGAGGCGCTGGAGCACGCCGCGCCGTTTGCGAGCGAGCAGTGCCCCGAGGGCGTCGTGGCGGTTGCCGGCGACGCCCTGCGCGTGTTCGCAGTCGAGCGCCTGGGCGATGCCTTCAACCAGACCGCCATCCCGCTGCGCTACACGCCCCGCCGCATGGTGCTGCACCCATCTCGCAAGGCGCTGATTGTCATCGAGACCGACACAAGCTCATTCTCCGCCGCTGAGCGTGAAGTGCTGCGCCAGGAGGCCATTGAGGCCCACGGCTTGGCTCGAGGTGGCTGCTTGGCCGAGCCCCTCTGATTCCACATTTCACTGAACGCACATAGAATCCGATTGTCAAATTGGACCTTGTTGGACCATTGGCTTTAAGAATCTCTTGTAGACATACTCTCAGGATGCAGCAGTTGCAGGTGTCAGGCTGTATTTGTAGCTGCAGCCTTGTTCAGGTTGTCGACCAACATGTGGCGCCCAATGAAGCCTCTCGATGCTAATCTCACATGTGTCCTTGTGTCCCTCTCCACTTAAAGCAGGCAGGAAGAAGATGGACGTAGACCACCTGGAGAACGGTAACCATGCCGCGGCGGTGCCCAAGCAAGAGCCGGACGAGGATTTAGCTGAGGAGGACGAGGACCCGCTGCCGGAGGAGCAGTACGGGTATCCGCGTGCCGAGTCGGGCAAGTGGGCGTCGTGCGTGCGCGTCGTGGACCCTGTGGAGGGCGCCACGACGTGCCTGCTGGAGCTGCAGGATAACGAGGCCGCCTTCAGCATCGCCACCGTGCAGTTCGCTGCGGACAAGGACCTTGGCACGCTCGTGGCGGTCGGGACGGGCAAGGACCTCCAGTTCTGGCCCAAGCGTGCAGGCTCCGGCGGGTTCATCCACATATACAAGTTTGTGAGCGACGGTGCAGAACTGGAACTTGTTCACAAGACCCCTGTGGACGGACCTCACCCCCCGACGGCTTTGCGAGCTTTCCAGGTAATCTGAGCTTTAAAAATGCTTTGGCAATTTCTCAGTAATCATCTTCTTGTTTGCAAATTTGAGACTTTTTGCTAGCTAAATAGAATTCTCTGCTTGCCAGCCTGACTTACTTTGTGCTCTCCTGCATCTGTGAGATTGATGTGACTGGTAACCATGCAGCTACTTGCGTGGGGGTGGCGCAGGGGCGCCTGCTAGTGGGATTGGGGCCGGTGCTTCGCATCTATGACTTGGGCAAGCGCAAGCTCCTGCGCAAGTGCGAGAACAAGAACTTCCCCAGCACCATCACATCCATCACCACATACGGCGACCGCATTTATGTTGGAGACTTGCAAGAGGTGATTTGCAATCATCAGAGCTTCTTGTGCACAGCTTGATGAGAGGATTTGCTGATTTGATCACTACAGCAAATCTGTATGCATCAATCCTTGAAGGCCAGGACTAGCTGGGCATGTAAGCTAGTGCCGAACAGGAGAGCTTGCATCACTGATGTGACCAAATTTGCCTGTCTGGTCAGTCATTCCACTACGTGAAGTACCGGCGGGACGAGAATCAGTTGTATATATTTGCAGACGATGTGAGCCCCCGATGGCTCACCGCTGCACTCCACGTTGACTTCGACACCATGGCTGGCGCCGATAAGTTTGGCAACATCTACTTTGTGCGTTTGCCACAAGATCTGTCAGAGGAGATCGAGGAGGACCCCACTGGTGGTAAGATCAAATGGGAGCAGGGGAGGCTCAACGGGGCACCAAATAAAGTGGAGGAAATCATCCAATACCACGTCGGCGAGGTGGTCACTTGTATGCAGGTGTGTGCAGCGCTGAGGCTGCCTGCAGCTGACGTGTAGGAGCTGGGTCGGATGCTGACACTCCTGAGTCAGTGGTTTGAACCTGGTCGTTGATGCTTGGGTGCTGCCTGCAAGACATTTAGGAGTTCTGATGATGGCATGGTTGACATCCGCAGAGGGCGGCGCTCATCCCTGGCGGCGGGGAGTCACTGATCTATGGCACCATGATGGGCAGCCTCGGCGCGATGCTGCCATTTTCATCTCGGGAGGATGTGGACTTCTTCTCGCACCTTGAGATGCACTTGCGGCAGGAGAACCCACCCCTCTGCGGTCGCGACCACATCTCTTACCGCTCCGCTTACTTTCCTGTTAAGGTGCGCTCGCTAAGTATGCCTGCTCTTGCACCTGTAGAAAGAGAGGCTCTCCTTGCACCCTGTTGTTATCATTGGCATATTTATATCCATGTGTTTGTATCGTGATGAAGTTTAGGACATGACTGGTGAACTTTGGCTGCAGGGCTGCTGTTTCTAGTTTTATGTTTTCTAAATTAGTGGGCTACTCTTTGGATCACCCTGCAGGATGTCATTGACGGGGACCTGTGTGAGCAGTTCCCCTCGCTGCCAATGGACATGCAGAAGAAGATTGCAGAGGAGCTGGACCGTACGCCCGGTGAGATCCTAAAGAAGCTCGAGGACATCCGGAACAGGATACTCTGACACTGCCTCCTCAGTCAGTCATGCCGCCTTCTCTCGGCACCTCTCCTTCTGATACCCAACCTCAAATTGGTCTCCAAAGACTCTTGGATTTGTTCACACTCACGGCAGACTTTCAGAGAAACCTTCTAATCTGCTGTATAAGTAGGAGTCAGCAGCCATGTACAGGTACTGCATGTTTGCTTGTCAAAGGGGGTCCGCAATGTGTGGCGCTGCAAGTGGCGCTGCGCGTGGCCCAAACGTGCAAACGGCGCTGGGGCCTCGTCAACTACCCTTCTCCCGCGTTTTGAGCTTTGCCAACCGCCAGAGGCGTGCTTCGCCCTTGGCCGCTGCTGGCTCTGGCTGTCAAAATCTGTGCGCGTCTCCCGTGGCTGCACGGCAGCAGGGAGAGAGGAGACATGCTGCGCTCTCTCGCCCCCTGCACTTGGGGTGCCACACGAGTCTGCGTCTGTGTGCCGTGCCAGGATGCTGGCACCTGGGCAAGGAGCCAAACCACGGCAAACCCCTGAGGCATTGCTCTGCTTTCTCAGCAGCCAGAGCGAGCGACGGCAATGGCTGCAATAGAAGCATCAACATCAGAAGTGCGAGCTCGTCGCGAGCGCAGAGTGGCCCCTGCCCTTGTCAGCCGGCATCAGCTCCGCCAGGTGTGCTAGGTGTACTGGGTGCCACAGGTGCCTGTTTGCACAGAAAGAGCTTGATCAAAGCTGAGAAACCTGGCCTACAGGCAGTGCATGGATCTCTGTCCTTATATATTTATATATAAGCCCTGTCAGGGCTACAACCAAGTCACATCATGGCTAAGAGCCCCTCCAGTAGTGGCAAGTGAATGCTAAGCAATCAAAAAAGAGGGAGGAAGGGCGACAACTCAGTGCTCACCTGTGGCAAGCTCACGGCAGCTCCTGGCGAGGGTGTTGCCGCCGCCGCAGATGCTGCAAGCTTGCGCTCCAGCTGCAGCGATCGGCAGAGCGCCTCAAGGCGCTCCTTCTGCGTGCGCACCGTTTCCAACTGTTTCTTCGTCGCGCTCCGCTGCGAATCTCCCCAGTTTTACAGCAGCATCAGGCTCAGGCTCTCTCACCTTCCAGGACAGTCATTGGCCGGTTGTGACTGAAGCTGGTCACAGCACTCAGGACATCATCTACTCAACCCCTCAATCTCTCCACTAAAGTCCTGAATCTCAATCTTGCAGCATCCAAATGGAGACACTGTTACACAAGGCCCTCAAATCACCAAGTCCTCTCTGTACTTCCAATATCTGATGTCAAACTTGACCTTAAAACAAGCAAGTCAGGGAAGCAGAGTACTCCAGGGCGTTTGTCCCTCCTCCTAGCTACAGAGCCGAACCCAGGCTTTACCTCGTCTAGCAGCTCAATGATGGAGACGTCCGACTTCTCGCACTTGGCCTTGAGGGATCCATTCTCCTTCTCCAGCTTCTTTATTGTCTTGGACATCTGCTTACCAGTTGGCAGCCATTGCCAGGACGTCACGGCAGCACAGTGTTGTGGATGAGTCTTCTTGGCGCTGACAGCAACATTGGCTAGAGATGAAGCAGAATCGCAACGCCCTCTGTTCCTCATACCCCAAGCCAGCATGCCAAGCCCCTCAAAGGGGGATCTGACTGATAGGCTCTAAAGGCGGGGGATATCCGCAAGCCTCGACATTATGCCCACCTTTTCCATCTCCTTCTTGAAGGTGGAGAAGACCTCATTGCTCTTCGTCAGCGTATCCTGTGTTGCAGCGGCGGCCAGCGTCACATGCGGCTACAGAGCCACGCCCGCCGATAACGGCGGCAAAGCCGATGCACGATCAACTTGTTGCGTGCGGCAGCGAGGGAGTGTCAGACCTGAAACTGCTCAAATTTGTCGCCGTACATGGCAAGCTGCGAGCGGAGCTCCGCCTCTGTCTTGAGAAGCTGGTTGATCTGCTCCAAGTACATCTGAGCCTGATCGCCACCGCCCAGCCGCAGAGCGTAAGAAGCTGCCGCTCTGTCGGCGGGGCTAAGCAAGAGCCGCGCACAAATGAAGAGGGGTCCTGGCGCAACCTTGGCGTCACCCTGCGCAGCGACGTCCTGCTGCTGCTTGAGCTTCGCCTCCAGGAGCTGCTGCTCCAGCACCTTGGTGCGCAGCTGTGCACCAAGTCCCGCATGCGCTGCCCTGAATGCTGTCAGCTGTGCATGGGCTCAAGCAGCCCCTGCTGTGGCCAAGTCTGAGCCTGGCCCTGCCAGCTGTGGCCAGCATGCAAGCCGCTGCATCCAAGCGCTAGCGCTGGGCAAGGCATTGCAAGAGCAGGCAGGGCGGGCTTGCTCGACCTGGTGTGCGAAATGCTGCTCCCTTATCTCGTACTGCTGCCTGAAGTGCTTGAGCTTGTCCTTCAGGCTACGACACGCGAAACGGGCAAGCTCGGACTGAAGATGTTGGCACCTCAGAAGGTGGGAAGGAGGACAAAGGGAGCGAGACAGAGAAGGAGGCAAGGAGGGAGAAAGGAGGAGGGAGAGAAAGATAGAGAGGAGGGAAGGGACGGGGGGCGATGTTGGGAAAATGTACACAGAGAGCTTGCGGGAGGGAGGAGAAGAGGGAGAAGGGTAGGAGGGAGGGTGTGGACCACAGAGAAGACAGGCGGCGAAATGGGCAAGACAGAGGGGAGGGAGGGGGGTGGACGACAACAAAGGGGGTCAGCTTCAAGCATGCGGCGACTACCAGGCGGCGATCACAGGCAAAATAACCGAAAGCAGAGCCTGCGTCGTCGGCCGCCGCACCGCCGGTGGGCAACTCACGTTTCGTTCTCGCGGATCTGCCGGATGCGCTCGTCGCTCTGGTCCTCCAGCTTGCTTGTGATGTCCTGGACGAGGAGGCCAGCGGGCGACGAGGTCGGCAGAGCCTCAGCCGGCAGAGGGGTCAGCAGCAGGCTGAGAGGAGGGAGAGAAGAGGGAGGAGGGTGGCAGCCCAGTGGAGTGTTGAGGCTCTCCTTCACCTTGATGGTGGCGTGGAACTTGGCCGACAGCTCCTGCCGCTTGTGCTGCTCGTCCAGCGCCACGCGCTTGCTCTCGTCCTGCGCCAGCGCCCACAAGCCAAGTGCAGCACAGTCAGGTGGGAATCTGCGGCTCTCGAGCTGTCCTGAGCGCCTGTCGCAGTGCGATGGCCATGGCCGGCTTGCCGGCGACCGTCATGACAGCCAGCCCGCGTAGGAATGGCGAGGGGCTGACGATGACGGCCTTGTTCTGGCGCTGCAGCTCCCGGCACAGCGACTCCAGTTTCTGCCGCACGGCCGCGCCTTTGGCGCTCTCCGCCACGGCTGCCCCCCGCGAGCGCAGCGTCAGCCGAGGCCGCGCCAGCGTCAGGCCAGCGGGACGACGAGCCGTCAGGAGTTGGGCTTGCGGGAGCCATGGCGGCCGTGGCGGGCAGCCGCTCACCGAGGTCCCGGTCCCGCTGCGCGTGCTCGCAGCGGCGGCGCAGCGCGCCGAGATCCGCCTCCAGCTGCCGCATCTCCACGAGCTGCCGGAGAAGGCGGCGGCGCCCGCTCGACCCAAATCAGCGAGCCTACGGCGGCGGCGGCGGCGGCGGCGGTGGCGGCGGCGGCGGCGTGCCTGCTTCTGGAAGCGCGCGTAGAGCAGGCGGAGCTTCTCCTCGGCGCTGGCGTCAGAGCCCTCCATCGTCGAGCGCAGCTCCCGCAGCTGCCGCCGCCGCTCCTTGCCCGCCGCTGTCCGCCGCCGCCGCCGCCGCCGCCGCCGCCACGCCCAGCCTCAGGATCCGGACGCGCC
>WELB01000132.1:239684-257278 GCA_009602725.1 Spirogloea muscicola
CGCTCGCCGCGCTCGACCCCGCCCGCCACGCCCTCCTGGCGCTCGCCATCCTGTGCGCCCAAACCCTGACCCTTACTCCTAACCTTAAACTCTAAGCTTAAACCCTTTTCTATCTTCTAAACCCCGCCGCCTTCTCTCGGGCATCAGTTGGCGACCGTTATGTCGCTGACTCGCGGTTACTGAGGCGGTCAGCTTAGCAGCAGGCGACGTACACCTGTCAGTGCGCTCGCCTCTGTACTTGGCCACTCAGGCCCTCCATCACTGGATACACAAAGCCCATCCCTCTCTCCTCGGACATTCCTCTGGGCTGGCCTCTCACAACCATTGCCTTGGACTGGAGAACCAATTTCTATCCTCCATTCTGACGTCTTCCCAGCTTCGTCGACTGGACGCTGGGGGCATGGTAGTGGCAGCCGTTCTTCTCGGCTGTGCGCTGAGAGGCTGCTCTGCCTCGACGCGGCTGCGGCGGCGGCGGCGGCGGCGGCGATGGCGGCCAGCGATGCACAGGGCAACAGCTGGGGGGCGGGCCGCGAGCAAGCGGACGCGTTCGTGGCGGACGCCTGCGCCGCGCTGCTGGCCGGCAGCGCCGAGCAGCTGCGCCTCGTCCCCGACAAGGGTACCCACTTACATCCCCACTCTCCTCCCTCCTCCCCTCCTCTCTTTGTCTGGCCACCCACCTCGCTCGTCTCCTTGCTTCGCCCTCCTCTGCCGTAGTTCCACAGGCCCGCCGCTTGTTGACGAGCTCGTTGTGTGGTGCCGCTTGACGCGCCGCCGCCGCCCTGCGGTGATCATGACGGCGTCGCTGGCAGTCAACTCGGTGTGCCGGCAGCTCAAGGAGGCGGCGCTGGCGCGCGGCGAGCCGGCGCGCGCCCTCCTGCCGCTGCTGGCGGCGGCGCGCAAGGTGGCGCCCAGCGCCGAGCACCTGACGCCGCAGCACGCCGACGCTGCCCAGCTCTGCCTGCTGTCGCGCACCTACGCTGCTGCGCTGCCGCTGCTCGACGCTGGCATCATCGACGTCGACGCCGCCCGCTCGGGCGCCACGCCCCGTGACCTCCTCCTGTACTTTTACTATGGGTGCGGTGCCGCGGCTCTCTAGTCCTGCCGTTGCCGTTGCTGCAGCTGCCATCCGTCCACACCAAGGCTGAAGTTGCCCGCTCTCAGAGACACGACTACCAGCTCTCACCGTTCTTTTGAGCATAGAGTTGGTCAATGAAATGACCATCCTGTGTCCACTGACTCTGATACTCGTCTGCCTTGCTGCTGCACGCCAGAGGCATGATCTACATCGGCCTCAAGCGCTATGCCCGTGCAGTCGAGTTCCTCCAAAACGTATTGCAAAGCCAATCCAACCCCCCCTGACCCCCCCCCTCCTGCTTGCAACTAACGCTTCCTGCTGCTGCTCCTCTCTTCTCCAGCTCTTGCTACGTCTCATCTCTTTCTGCCTCCGCCTGCACGAGGCCACCACCTTCCCTCTATGCCAAGTTACCTTCCAGGCACACTGACAAAGGTGCCCAGTGGTCACCCAGGCCTTCACGACGCCTGCAATTGTGCTCAACGCCATTGCTGTGGCAGCATACAAGAAGTACGTCCTCATCTCGCTGCTCGCAAGCGGCCAGGTGAGCGCAGCCGCCCCGACCCACGGCCGCCAGCTGGCTCCTCACGTGTTACGTCACTGACCTGCAAAGAGCCGGTGCGGAGGCACTACTGAGATGGGGCGCTCTGGTGATGCGTCTGGTGCCGCAGGTCCCGCAGTTCCCCAAGTACACGCCGCCTGTTGTGCAGCGCAACCTCAAGTCGTGTGCCCAGGTAGGGTGCCACCGCAACCACCATCGCAGCCGCCTCTATCACCACAGCTGTCATTGGGCTGCGGCAGATGCTGGCAAGTTCCTCACGGTGTCCTATGCAGCCAGCCGGGCACGGTGCACTGATGGTGAGGCACTCACAGCTTGCTTTGTGATCGTGCTCCGGAACACCCATGGCCCCCGGGCAGGACTACGTGGACATCATGGCTGTGTACGGCACGCGCAGCATTGGCGATCTGGAGCGCTGCGTGGCTGGCCACGAGGACGCCCTCCAGCGGGTGAGCCGAGGGGGTCCGGGCCCCTTACCTCCCTCCGCGCCCACTTCGAGCTGTTATTGCTCCACGCCGCCAAGTGCTTCTTCCAGCAGCCCGGCCTTCCCTGGGTAGCGGTTATGTGTGGTGTCTATACCTGTTTTTGATTGACAATTGAATTCCATTTGCGCCTTTGCAGGATAATAACCTCGGGCTGGCGAAGCAGGTTGTCGCGTCGCTGTACAAGCGCAACATCCAGCGCCTTACACAGACCTACCTCACGCTCTCGCTCGCTGACATCGCCGCCACCGTGCAGCTCCCCGGCCCCAAGGAGGCTGAGCTCCACATCCTCCGCATGGTCTGTTCTCCCCTGGCAGCGCCGTAGCGTGAAGATGGGCTTGCAGGGAAGCCTTGCCGCCCGGCCATTACTTGTCACCTTGTGACTATTCTATGTCACATATATTGACTTGCTGTAGAAGCTGCGTCATACAGACAGTGGGGTGAAACCAGCTATGGCTGACTACTTTGCACGCAGATTGAGGACGGCGAGATCTTCGCGACCCTGAACGAGAAGGACGGCATGGTGCAGTTCCTGGAGGACCCAGAGCAGTACACATCGCCTGAGGTCACCGACCGCCTCGACGCCAACATCAAGAAGTGAGGCTGTCGCAGCCGCTCACCTGCAACATTAGCATTGCTGCCACCTAAGATGCCTTGGCCTTATTCGGAAGCACCATCAACTCGCCCTTATGTACTTGAACGCTTGCTGTGCAGCATGATTGACGTCGCTTGGAAAATTGAGGTGATGGACGAGCAGATCTCATGCGACCATGCATACCTCAGCAAGGTGCAAGCAACACCTGGCTATCTCATGCCCCTCTGAGTCTAGCAGGCAGTTGCTGCCACTATTTGAGACGATGAAAGCTTCGCACTGATCCTGCACCATGTCGCTTGCCACTGGCAGCTGTCTCTGAAGGACAGAGGGAGATATGCCGGCGACGCGGATGATTTCGAGCTTGGCCCACAAAAGATGTTCGAATCGATGTGACTCAGCTACCTTTGTACAGCTCCTCTGCTGGACCTGAGGGCGAGCACCATTGGCAGAGCACCTATTGGCTGCAAAACCTCTGCTCTTGTCAATCGCACAGCCCTTGGATGACATGCTTATTGTGTGGCTGTTGCATGGGTAATGGCTGGGAAAGTATGGTAGAAGAGATTGTCAATGATGACTGTTATGTGACAACAGCAACACCAGCTTGGCCATTTCTGCACCAAAGGGGCTGCTCGCCTGCAACGCGTGCGTCTAGCCGAGCGGCTCAGCTTCCACCAGAGTCCTCCAATTGCCGGCGGCCATGGAGCAGGTCTGGGTCAGAGACGGGCAACATCTGTCCTAGGGTCCTAGGTGCGAGCTATGCGGCAGGCAAGGCCGAGGGTGTGATGGAGGGGGTAGAAGGATGGTCGCTGGTCGTTGTTTGCTGCAGCTGCGTCAGTCACTCGCACTTGATAGCGCGGTAGATGTGGCGCACGAAGAGGAGCGAAGCGCGGTAACCGACTGAGCCGAGCATGAGAAAGAAGCCGTAGCAAACACACGCCATGTAGCCAAAGAAGAACGATGTCTGCATGAAGCCTCGCACGTCGCTACGCGCATAGTAGTAGTAGAAGCAGTAGCCGTAAATGAAGAACCCAGTGGAGCCGCCGCACAGCACCGAGCGCCACCACCACTCATGGTCCTCGATGGCAAGCTGGAAGTAGGTGAGCGCAATCGTGATGAACGCTGTCACAATAATAAGTATGATGAAAACGATGAAGAGGATGCTGTAGATGGTGTAGATCTTGTGTCCCCACACGCTCGCAAAAATGTAGTACAGCTCGATGTAGATTGCACTGAATGGCAGGAAGCCCGCCATCGCCATCTGGCCAGCCATGGAGCCAACCAGCAGACGTGCTTGACATCAGGCAGGTATCACAGGCCTGTCCTTGCCAAGCAAGACTGCAAACGTGTCCACTGTCATCGAGGCAGCTAGGCATATAGAGAACCTAATTAAGTATTATTATCTCCCCTGGAAGTCAGGGAGGTAAGCTGCGGTGAAGAAGCTGCAGACACAGGCTGCACGGTGTCCACAGCTGCACTCGTTCGTCTTCGAGGAAATGCAAGGAAAGGTTCCGCAGATGACATACCTGAGGGATGGCCTGCCTGTACCATGGCAGCGTGGGAATCTCACGTGGGTACTTATTGGTGCGGCACGGTGCCCCAAACTCGCTCTTGCTGTTCTTACCAGCAATGCCGCCCAGAACCTGCGTGCAACGACAAGGTGGATCTCCAAATGAGGGGTTGCACACCTAACTGCAGCATTGAGTTATAGGCAGCTCCCCACTCGTACACCTTGGGCTACATTGTGCTGCACTGTGTGCTCCTGCTCGGTCAAACTACGCCCCTCCAGAGGGCTCCTTCCACATAATTTGCGTCATAGCAAGCCTAAGACTGGCAGGATGAGGCTGGCCATGCAGGTATCTCCAAGCCACCTGCTATTGTATGAGGCAACCAGAACCAAGCACCAACATAGCTGCCACTTACAGTCAGCGGGAATGTAACAAGGGCCCAGATGACAAGGATGATGACAATGGTGCCGAATGGCAGCGCCTGAGTGGATGTGTAGACGATGGCAACCGTGTTGTTGAAGCAGAAGGCCAAGAAGAGGGGCCCGCAGAAAAGAGAGGCAGTCAGGACGACATTGCGGACCTGCCATTTCGCAGAGGAGCCCAGGTCAGTGGTCAAGCAGCTGCATGAATGTCACTCAAGATGCACCGGGACTTAGCAGGCGTCCTGACTCCCATCACTTATACAGCCTGCAGAAACGTTAGCATCTGTAGCAAATAAGTGGTCCAGCAGCATCCAAGAAGGCCACCTCCTTGACCATCTCCCAAGGTCTGAAGCAGAAGATGGCTCACCCAATTGTCTCCGCCCATCTGACGGAAGAGATTGGCAGAGACATAGCCGGCTATGCCTGCTGTGAGCGCGTACAGGACAATGGAAGCCGTATACAGGGCCCCCCGGTTGTATGGATAGAAGACCCCCACCAGAGCGAGGCCGAAGATGCAGAGGACGAGTGCCAGGAGCTGTGTGCCCGCGCCAATGGCCGCAGCAAAGAAGCTGCAGCAAGAGGGACAAGTCAGCCTCTGCAAGCTGGGCTTGTCTTAGAAGCAAACCCCATGACAAAAAGTACAGCTGAGATGAACAAAGAGTACAGCTGAGATGAAGCTGCAGTTGAAAGCTGACTTGTCAGCGCCCTGCCTAGATCTTGCCGTGCCGTCACACGAACCTGGGATAGGGTGGAAAGCGGAACACGTCCCCATGGATGTACTTCCACCCAGTCTCTTCTTGATCCTCGGCAGTCTCCTCCTCTCGAGTGTACCTGCCAATGCGGTGAAGCGAGTGAGTGAATGTTAGTATCAGTGAAGGCCTAAGCCACCATCCTCTTGAAAGCCAAAATGGTCCTAATGGTCAGCATCAGTGCAACTGCACACTTGTTTGACAAGGGGTTGCGTATGTAGCAAGCACAAGAGCTGACAAACTGGTAGCTTTGCAACCTGCCAGAAGTATACCAACTGCTCAGGCATTTGTAAGCCTGTCGAGCCTGCCCTGCTGCTCACCTAGCAAGCTAAGCCTCACTAGCTGGGTGGAGTCTGTCTCAATGCAGTGGCGCTACACCAGCCATGAGGTAGTGGGTCAGGAAGTACGAACTTGATGAAGTCGTTCTTGAGGACGCGCATGAGGATCGTGGCGAGGAAGCCGGTGAGCAGCAGGACAGTGACGCAGGAGTTGATGATGGAGAACCAGTGGATCTCCAGGTGCTGAGGCAGGAATGAGTACTTGGAGTACTTATCCATGCGGCGCTCGAACGGCGTTGCCACCTCCTTCCACGCCGTGGAGAAGGAGAACTTGACCGTCAGCGGACCATCGCCGGTGATGTCCACCGTCTGGTCGGGGTCTGTCGAGACGCCGATCTCGATCACGCGGTCCTTGTTGTAGTGCACGTCGAAATGCACGTGCGTGAACAGCAGATACTTCTCGCCGTCCTTGTTCTGGATCTTCCCAATGAAGCCCCATATCGGAAGGTCATCATAAAACATCTGCGCCAGCGGGAGGAACAGCCATGGGCAGAGCGGCCATGCTTTCTCAGCTGGCCGTGCAAATTGACTTCCAGCCACTTGAGAGACTGGCGGCAAGTGATCTGGCCTACACCAGGCCCCTGGCGGCAGTACCCGACGCCAAGTGCGAGGGCTCGGCAGGACCAGTGGCCAGCACACGGACCTGGAAGTAGTAGTCCTCCTTGACGGCCTTGCGGAACTTCTTGAGATCGGCCGCCGACAGCGTTCTGGTGCAGAGGACCTCGTCCTCCTTGTCGACGTTGAAGTTGACGTCGTAAGGCGACTCGATCATGCGGTCGCCCTCCAGCACCTCCCCGAGGTCCTCCGCCTTGTGCGCCGAGGACAGCGGCTGGCAGAACGGCAGGTCGTAGTACTGGTACGTCTCACTGCGGCGCGGGCAAGAGGCACCTCAAGCTCCACGACGTCTCCACCATTGGAATGGGCTAGCTCGTTCAGATCCAAACCGGCGACCAGCAAAAGTAGGGGTCGATCGAGTTTCCGGATCCACGGGAGGAGCTACTGACCTGGGATTGTGGAACGGCCCGACCTTGTTGGCGAAGAGCGGGACGTGGTCGCGCGAGTTGTAGCGGTGGTCGGACTTGGAGAGCAGCCGCCGGCTCGGCCCGTGCGCCGCCGCCGCCGCGCCCCCGGCGGCCAGCAGCAGCAGCAGCAGCAGGNCGGCGGCGGCGGCGGCGCGGAACGCGGCGCCTTCGCCGGCGGCAATGGCGGGGTAGGGGGGCGGAGGAGGGTGGTTAGGTCTCTGCGGAGACGGTGTGGGCCCCTCCCCCCGCTTATGGGAAGAGCCACAGCGCCCGATAGGGATAGTGGCTGGTAAGCCGTTCCATTAGATGGTGGGGAGACGAGCGAGCCTTGACGGGGAGGGAGGCCGGCCCCGCGGCCGGCCGCGGAGAGGGGGGGCCCGCCGCCCGCGCCGTTAACGCCGTCCTTAGATAAGGCGCGGGGCCGCCGGTTTGCCGTCACTTGCGGGGGCCGCCCGTTAGCGCCGGCCCTGGGCGACGGGACGGCGTGCGGGGGCCGGCCGTCGTTCCCGTCCGCGCCCGACGACGACGGCCATGCTCGCTCAAAGCGCCAAGCCCCAGTCGAGACGCCAGGGACTACAATAAACGGCGCTTCCAAATTGACTGGTGGCGGTGAGAGGCCAGCCCAAAGGAATGGACAAGGTCTGGAGGGGCCGGATGGCGCGAAAAGCAAGACATAAGCGTCGGCAGCCTTGTGCGGGTCAACGAACCTGCCATCATGTGACTGTTGATGTTTCCAAAGGACGTGTTCCAGACAGGAGTAGAAGTGTCTCGAAGCTCGTCTTACCACCGAGGTTCTTGACTCACAACCTTGGTCGTGCCTCCGAGCAGGGATTGTGGGGTGGTGGCTCGTCTGAGTCTACCAACAGGCGAGAAGGGCCGGGCAGTGACACGGCAGCCAGAAAGGCTCCATGTCGCACATCCAGTACCTCCGCAGAAGCTACCACCAAAGAGGTTGTAGATGGCCAGCTCAGAAGGAAGGACAATAGGTGTAAGGATGATTGAGGATGGCCGTCCAAGTGAATGAAGTGGCTCCCTCCCTCAAAAATGGGTCAGATCAGGACAACATGAGATGCCAGGCTTGAACGATTTGGCAGCTCTTTAGCTATGCATAGTCAACTCCCGCAATATTACGGGACGTACCCAAGCACATACGCAGAAGCAAGCACGCCAAAGTAGGAAGAAGAGCATTGAGATCTGCTGTCAATTTGGAAGAGCTGTTTCTGATTGAGATCCCCATGAGGCACCAGCTCTAAGTGCTCAAGGGGATCATCTCTGTCGTTATCTTGCACAAGCACACACGGACGCTTGGGGGCAGGAGGCGCCAATGAAGAGCGGCCCACTGACTCGAGGAGCTGCTTGTGTGGACGAGCACGAGCTGACTACTTCATGGGGCATTGACTGTCTGCTAGTTCAGTCGTGCAGCCTCCTTTCCTCAACCTTGCCGGTGCCGTTCTGCCCTAGCAGTCATCGAGTGGCTTGACCCCCTCAAAGACGTTACTGTTTCCTTTTGGAGGGGAAGGGAAAGAGATTCTACAACTCCATCCGCACTTGTGCTGAGGTAGCTAACCCCACCAAGTACTGCAGGACTATGAGGCAGGACGAGGACACTCTTGCTTCTCTTTATGGACTGCAACCTTTATGTGCAGCAGTTGGTGCGTAGCCTGCAGTAGCCATTTCAACCTTTATGATGCAGCAGTTGGTCACAGCCTGCGGTAGCCTTAAAGAGTGGGTACTGCTGGGCTCCTACTACAGTTTGCAGCTATCTATCTCTGGACATCGACCAAGCAACCAATGAAGAGCAACTCTCACAAGAGCAGCGACACAATGGCAGCCCCATGGAAGGCTGCAGCAAAGAATGCACTAGCAACAGGCCAAGAATGACTGTCAACTATATATTCCCCAGGAATTGTGTAACTGTTTGGAGGGGGTCGGTGAGCTCGGCAAGGGGGGCATCCCACTGAGTAATTGCCAGGATCTCCAGCAACTTCTCGCTGCTCTCCCCGCCTTCTGTGAGTAGCTGCAAGTACAGCTGCTCCGCACAGTAGCTCCTTACCTGCAGTCAACAAAATGCTCATCTGGGTCACAGACTCCGGTTGATAATGAGAAATGTAGCAATATCAGCAATTTCAACATTTGTGGGTAGAAAGCAATTACTATGAGCTCGTCACTTACACGAGGATACCGGCAAGCCAACAGGGCAAGGACTTGTGGCACCGCCACTGGAACTGCAGCAGGGCAGCTAAGGAGCTGGCATAGCACTGGCGCTGCTGCCAGTAGGACATGGATGCTGGGGCCTGCTCTTGAGGCTGCACCTAAGCAACGATAGGGAGGGGAAGGTAGAGGAGGTCCCTGCAGCTCTTCCTGGATCACTTCCGCCAGGTAAACCCCAAGCTGTTGTCCTCCTAAGCCGTGACATTCCTGAAAAGACACGTCACCGATTGTTGAATACCCGAGAATGCATTTATGCTAAGCATGCATGCTGAAGCAAGCATTGAATGTCATCACCTCTGCAATCAAGACAGCTCCGCTGGTGATCAAGGTATTTATAGTCTGCAGGGAAAAGCACAACCGCGATATGAATTGAAGGCCCCTGCCCTATCAGCTCTTCAATCTTGATACAACATCAACGTCGCTAACAACAATGTGGTCAACAAGCTCTTCATGATAACAAGCTCTTGAAATGGAAGCTCTTGAGGAAAACTGCTACTTGACAAGATTGATCGCTGCAATCGCCCATTTTAGAAACCTTGTAAGCAGGCAGCACCACGCGCTCGCAGCGACTCCGCTTTGTCAGGAGATTTACAAACTCAAGGCCTATGTCAATGGATTCGCGGCTTTGGGTTTCAGCAACACTGTCAAGGAAGTGCAGCAGTGCTGTTGTGGCGGCTCTGGAGACGGACTCTGTCAGTCCGCCGGCTGAAATGACCAACCCTTCCAGGAGCGGCCCTCGCAATTCTGGCCAGGCAAGGAGAGCCACCAGCCTAGGAAATGTGTCCTCGGCAACCTGCAAGACCCATGATCAACAACTTTGAGGCCCTTTCAAGTGGCACTTCTCGATCAAGATTTGCAAATAGGGACCAACAATCATTCCAAATACCATCACCTTGACCATCTTTAGACATGGAGGTCTACAGGAGAGGTGCTCACTGCCCAATTTATGGAGGTATCTTGTGGGACGAGCAGCTTCAAGTCAGGGTAGCCAGGAGTCGAGGGCAATATGACTAGGCCCTGGTGCACAATTCGCTGCAGGGTCGATCCTGCGATAGCTCTCACTTTGTCCAACTTCTCTACAGCTTGCTTAGACATCTCAGCTACAACCTTGACATTGAAATCTGCGTCTGCGAGTCCTGTTGCCCTGGAGTTGCTCATAGATCTGTGACTACTGACTCTATCTGTTGCCTCTGAAAGCAGCAGGAGGCACCTCTCCGTGCTGACAACAGCTGCTCCTCGCACCCAGGATCCCACGTCACCTCGGTCGTCTGTGGCATAGTCGCCCATGGCTGGCAGAAGCGTGTCCAGCACTACACTTCGCACTGTGCTGACTGGGACTATGCCAGTAACAGTACCACTTGGCTCCTGACAAGCTGTTGCAATACCAAGACACTGTATGACAGATGCAATGCTCCTGACAGCATTCACTCTTGTCTGTGCATCTCCTTGAGTAGCTGCTTGATCTTTGATTTCTTCCTGCCACATCCTCAACAACAGATGTGAGCAGCTACCACTAGCACTATACTGCTACTTCACGTCATCAGCATGGACGGAATTGGGCCACGTAGAAAGGTGTGCCTTACATACCTCCCATCGAGCAGCTTTGCAGAGCTCCTTCAAGATGACCTCCCAGGATGCTCTCAGCAGCTGGGAAGGAAGAGCACCCAGCGCCAGAGCTGCGCCCCTGCAGACCTCTGGCCTCCTCCCTGGGCCCTCCTTCAGGACCTCTATGTATCTCTCGCATATGTCCGGACCGGACGAAGGCGAAGGATGCAGCAAGTACGCCATAGCAAACAAGCTTAGAGCAGCTGCGGCGTTCTCCTATGGAAGATACAATTGGCTGCAATCAGAAAGAAGAGCCAGCATTGCCTGCACGAGAAGCACTAGGATCACAAGTGCAACTGTCACATTGATGTATGAATCAGATAAGCATTACAATCATAGCTTACCTGGACTGCTTCAGATGGGTGGGTAAGATTCTCGTCTAAGAGCTGCTGAAGGCCATCCAAAATGGGCGCTGAGAGGATCAAGGGCACCGCTGCCATGCTTGCAATATAGTGACAGGAAGCCTCGCGCATGAGCTCTCCACCCTTTCCCCTTAAAAGCCTCGACTTCTCCATCCTCGACAAGACATTTGCAACAGCGGACTGCCTTTCTGACAACAATGTACACATACGAATATCTCAGAGAAGTAGCTAGGTTTTGAGAATGGCACGTGTGCTTGCAGTCATTTATCTTAGAGTGACCCGCAGAAGAGTATGTGTCACTTACCTGATGATAGTGGTGGCAGAGCACGTAGAATGTGGGAGAGTGCCATGAGTGAGCCATGCCGCAAGCCTAAATCTGGAGACAAGGTGCTCTCACAGAGATGGTCTAGTGCGGAGCTCATGAAGTACGACGGATCCAGCGGAACCAAGAGGGCCAAGGCCTCAGCTGCCACCTCCCTCATTGCCTTGCTCTGCAATGGGAAATCGACTGGTCAAGACAAAGGCATGTGACCTACATTCCAAGTCAGCCTTTTTATCTTCATTTGTGGGGAACCTTTGCTTACAAACAAACTGACAAATGACAGAAAGCATGAGCTACCGTATATAGATCCCATAACAGAGAATTGGAAGAAGGTTAATGGCGACTAACTATGGAATAAATCCACATGTCCTATGCATTTGACCAGCCGCATGGTAGAAGTCAAAGCTTACAAATTGAACTCACCCAATGCTGTGTCTTCCTGAGCAGGAGCTCCTCAATGATAGCCAAGCGGAACTCTGAAAATTGAGCCACTGAGATTGCTGCTGACGTACAGGAATGGCGCACGGAGCTCAGATTGTAATAATCGACGATTGTGATAATCTCCATGCCGTGCTTGAGGCGTCCATGCTGTCGCCCTACTCCCTCTTGGAAGGCTGCTGCAGCAGCCCTACGGCAGTTGACCTGCAAAATCAATTGCATATGCAGGATATGAACAAGATCCTTGGCTGGGATGAAAAGAGGTCATGTGCTAGTTATGCTCAATGAAAGTATATTTTGATATCTACTTTACTGCTGCCTGCATGTTTGACATAAATGGCAACGTTGATGGGTGAGCTGGACACTACCTCCCGGTCGCAAGTGGCCACTGCAAGGAGAGCAGGTGCCAGGAGATGCAGGTGGTCGCCAATTGTTGCTGGCTCATAAGCACGCATAAAAGCCCAGCATACATATGCAGCAGCGTCGCGGACATGGGCTCCGATGCTGTGAGCTCCTCTTCGAACCTCATACTGCAGTGCCTGCCTCACACGGAGTTGGCGAAAGCAAGATAAGTAATCGTTATTCATGTACAAGATGTCCGCTTGTGTTATCACACCCGGTGCAGGTACTTTTACCATCAAAGTACCTCGCCAAGGTAAGACTTTGGTGCTTCCACATTACCTCTGTGACGAGCGGAATCACAGCCGCTAAGCGAGCTGGCAAAAGCAGGCCTCGACGGGCCAGCTCAGCCAGAGCCAAGCAGGCACCATGCCATGCACCATCTCCCTGGAGCAGATTTTGCATCCTTAGATATAGATTTCAATTAATTGTTCTACAAATAAGCCGGCTTGTTAAACTCAATATGTGGCCTCAGTCTCTTTTGCAGTTGGTGTCCTTACCTCGCTCGCCGAAAATAGCTCTTGGATTGACTGAACGATATCATCAGCAAGACGGACTGAAAGGCGAGCACTTATTCTGCCCAGGCCTTTTGCAGCAGACCATCTGACCCTTGTGTCCTGAGAGCAAGAGTGCGTAAAGTAAGAGCAGAGCAGACCCCCCAGTAATGTCGTTGTTGGTTTCTTAACATGCTCTGCAAGCCTTGGAACTGTGTGCTCTGCAAGCCTTGGAACTGCAAAATAGCACAATACCTTGTCCCGGAGTGCAATGAGGAGGTGATGGACCACAACTTCAAGTTCCTCGGGTACATGTGTGTCATCCCCAAGCTCATTACTGCTTATTGTAGACTTCGCATCTATCTCAGCAGCTAGCATGTCTGCACTGTTGCCTCTGACCGGAGTGGCATTCTTGACCAGATTGTGCTCCAGCATGCGACTGCCACGCTGAACCACAATTGCCTCGTGAGCAAAGATGCAGTCGATACAGGTGCAGTAACAACAGTGATGACAATGCATCAAAGCAGCCCGTGACTTGCAGTGTAAAATACACATGATACACACGCAGGTAGGATGGCCAGCGGAAAAATTTGCATACTAATGCTGTTAGCCCGAATTGCACCTGATATCGCCACTCAGCCACACGGGAGGGCATGTGTATCAGTGCAATCCGATGCAGCAGCTTGCTGAGCAGTCGCCTCAAGAGTGGACTACGCTCTGCCATTGGGGAATCCAGCAAGAGCAAGACAACATCTTTCCACACCAGCGGAGCCAATGTTGAGAGTGTGCTCTTCTCCCCCATCTGTAGATGCTCAGCACAGTTTCCCATGAGGCATGGGAGGCAGTGCAGGTCATGCAAACTTGAAGCAAGTGCCACAAAACCTACCCCTCCAACAAATAGTTCGGTGTTGTACAACCACTTGAGCACTTGCCAAGCAAGCCAAGGATGGCTTTCTCCAATATCTTTCCCTTAAGCAACTGCACTGAGCAAGGAAGTTAATGACCTTGAAGATTATGCTGAGGCAGGCGACAATTCCTGGTATGAGAAAAACTGATGAATGTTGTTTGTCGCTAGCACCTATCTCCGCAACCTTTGAAGCAGACCACCTCATAAATCTGGACAGACAGTCAGGCAGCTGACTCACAGTGCTGTATGTATGGCAGCATGATAGTACGCTTTGTATTTTCAGTTTACCACTTAGCTATATGTTGCGCTAGTCATCCGCCCAGGCGTGTGCTTGTCACAAGGGCTACTAAGCAGGTCCCTTATATGGACATGCAATGAAAGAACTACAGAGTCTGACCATGTTCAACCTCAGAAGAGGCCCAGTCATGTCCCTTCGGGTGAGGAGGCGGGCGAGGAGGACAACCGCCATATCTCGTACAGCCGCAGGGCTGCCAAGGCAGCTCTGACACAGGGCTATCAGCCTCTGTGCCAATGGTGGTCCCTCTTGCATGGGCTGTGCAATCTCTTGTCCTGCATTGGCCCACTTTTTCCAGCTGAGCTTCATTAGTACTGACTCAAAGAGAGGTACGACTACAACTACAGCGCAGTGCTGTTAACGGTGCCGATGGGATTGATGCTCCGACAGACCTGTGAGCGTGCTGTCCACTGTGGCAAGGTCAAACGGTATCTGGACCAGCATGGCAAGCCACAACAAGAGGGTGTATTCAGCCTGCCAGCTGCCCTCGTCGTCCACGTCCTTTGTTGCTTCACGAGTCATTTCAGACACCTGCATATACACCAGCAACATCAGCTCAAGCACTCAATTACAGCCCCTTGTGTGTGGCCAGATGTGCAGGGACTATACCTCAGTATGGCACCTGTTGAGCAGCGCCGACACTGGTTCCAGAAGCGATGCGTCCACGGGGAAGAACTTTGCGAGCACCTTGTAGCCCCTCACTGTTGCCAGCACGTACATTGTCCTCCCCACCTTCTGCAATTGTGATTGGCAATGGAGGCTTCAAAGGGTCAGATTTAGGAGTAAGACAGGATCTCACTGCAAGGGCAGCACAACTACAACGCAAGCTCAGCAGCTGGCTGGACCCTTTACCATCGAAGTAGCAAGACCAAAGGCCAAGGAGGTGGCTGCCTTTAGGGGTATGTGTGAACCTGGACTGCTTCAAGGTTTCCTGTCATTGAGGAGTCCTCCTCGTAGGCTGCATGCAATTGCACGCAGGTGACAAAACAGAACTTGCTGCCCACAAAGAGGGGTCTGGTAGCCTTCAAGTGCGAGCTCGCCGGACTTAAGTACTTGTGCAGAAGAGAAGTACCACAAGTAAAGAGTCGTCGCGTTCATCTTGTTACACTGACTGTATATGACTGTGAATGTGGGGACTCACATGGCTGTGCTGGCTCAGCTAGGGAGCGTAGGAGCAGCAGCAGTGGCTGGACAATGTCCTTCAGGTACGGATCCAGGAGCTGCGGCTGCTGCTGGTACTTCCCGAACTGCCAAGACGACGACAGCATCAACAGCTGCGCGCTGGCAGTGGCTCGCCTGCCGCAGCTCCGTGGGAGCAGCTGGCACTCACTATGGCATGAGCCCTGGCGTACGCCTGCGGCTCGAGGACGCCGCGGCGCTCGACGACTGCGGCCACGAAGGCCGAAATCTCGGCGGCCTCGCGCACAAGGCTGCGCGCCAGCTCCAGCTCCGGGCCGTCGTCGCCCGCCTCCGGGCCGTCCTCCGCCATGAGGCGGCGCAGCGGAGGCTGGCAGCCGGCGCTCAGCGCCGCATCTCGACGACGAGTGTTGCCCTGACGTGCTCAGCGCCGTCCTGGAGGGCCACCGCAGCGCCGGAAGCTGGGAATCCGTGGCGGGCGCGGCCGCCGCCTTCGCCGCCGCCGTCGCCGCCGCGGCCGCCGCCGCCGCGGCCGCTCGGCCGTCGTCCCGGCACGTTGGAGCTGAGCGGGTCGAGCCACTGCCGTGGGGCGCAACGGAACGACCCCACTCGCGCCGTCCCGTCGGCGCGGACTGACGAAAACCGGGGAGGATTAATTCTTGAGGACTTGAGAATAAGGGAATGGAGTGTGTATTGAGTGACGGAGGGTGACGGAGGGCCCAAGAGGCCGGAGCCGGAGCACCGCCAAGAAAGCCAGTGGCTTAGAGCGCAGCGCGCCCAGCAAGCTGATGAATGGCCAAAGCTTGGGAGCGCTGCAAGGCTACCGAGAGCCGGATTATGCAGCATGCAACTAGTGCCTGCAAAATCTTATGATCTTTCACGCTGCCTTCTCGGTGAGCCGGCTGACTTCAACGCCGCTGGCTCGTGGGCCCAGGTATACCGCATGCGATTGTCAGTCTCCCTTCAGCGGTCCGTGGCCCACGCCTTGCATCTGCGTGCTGGCCGTGCTCTCGCTGCGGCCTCAGGCTTTCGGCAGGGGGATAGTTTTCCGGCAGCTATTTTGTCGGATTGGAGGCTCCTCACTTGTAACTACTGAGTGATCCATCCTCCCCCGTTCTGACATAGCATCTTCAGGCCCCTTAATAGCTGCCCAGCGCTTGTTAGGCCCCTCCGTCATTTGGCCCCTTCGAACCTTTGTCAATTCTTTTCGGGCTGGCTTTTCACAGCCCTTGCGCCTATTGGGAGTGCCACTCCTCCAACTGCAGTGACGCACGTCAACTAGGGAACTGCGGAGAAGGAGCAGCTTATCCAAAGGGGGCGAGGGCTGTAAAGAGCCCAAAAGAAAGGGTCACTCTTGTAGGGGTGAGGGATGTAAAAAGAAGAAGTGGCACTCCCAAGGGGGGCAAGGGCTGTGAAAAGCCAGCCCGAAAAAGAACTGGCAAGGGTTCGAAGGGGCCATGATGGATGTAAAAGGCCAGCCCAGAAAAAGTGGACAAGGTCCAAGGGCCGAGAGGAGCTAAAGCGAGCTCTTTCATAGGGGCGGGGGCTGTGAATGGTTACCAAGCTGAAAGCATACAGCTATAAGAAAGAAATCCTCTTACAGTAGAGGGCGATGGTTGTAACTGGCCAGCCCAGAAATATGAACGAACAAATTTTCAAGGGGCCAGAAAAGCGTTAAAGCATACAGCGACTCAAGTGGCCATTGGGTGCTCAATATCTCGTTGAGCAGCCGCACCTCAGAGAAACTAGTCTCCCAAGTAGCGGGTCTCTAGCTGCTGCAGCCAAAGCGCTACCGGCTCGCAAGCTGCTATGCAAGTGGCCACAGCAGTTTGGATCCTTGTAATCAGCAGCCAAATCAGCAGCCGCAAATCGGAGTAGCTTGCTCCCCTAAGCGAGCACCCAAAGGTTCGAAGAGTCAAAACGGGCCCCTGAGATAACAATAGAGAAGCGGCTCTCCCAGAGGAAAAGGCGTGTGTATTACGAGATGGAGGGCTTGTGTAGCCAAGTACAAAGGCAAGCACATTGACAAATGTACATCGCCTGCTGCTAAGCTGACCCGCTCAGTAATCACGAGTCAGCACATAGAGGTCGCTAACTGATGCCCGAGTACCGGACGGCAATAGACAAGCTCTTGATCTACCAGCTAAGGCTCGACCAGCTTTCTGATGCAACGCATGAGCCTGAACTCGCTGCAGACAAGCTGACACTCGACGACGCAAGAATGACAAGTAGGCTGCCGGCATGTGTCGTGCCATATCCCGTCAATGGCTCATTTATGTCGATCTGACTAGGACAGCTGACTTGGCTTGACACGTGGCTTCCTCGGCTGGGTCATATACTTCTGGGTGTGATTCAAGCTAAGGATGGAGGACCACTTCTCTCTTCCTTCCTCTCTCTCTCTGGCTTCCTAGGCTGAGTCATACTCTTTTGATTGTCATTCAAGCTAAGGATGGAGGACCATTTCTCCCTCTCGACAACCGCTCATCAAATGCGGACTACATCAACAACGAGCGACTACAAGGGCCAAAGCGCATGCGCGACGCCGACCGTCAGAAGAGAGCAAGCGCGGCCAGATTAACTGGTGGCTGGGAGAGGCCAGCCCAAAAGAATGGACAAGGTCTGAAGGAGTCGGAGTGCTAAGGACTGAGACAGCAGTAAGCGAACTCTCAGTAACCTCTCG
>WELB01000132.1:264312-284003 GCA_009602725.1 Spirogloea muscicola
GCCGGCGCGGCGGCGGCGGCGCCCCGGCGGCGGCTGCCGTCGTCGGCGGCGTCCGACGGCCACCGGTACTTCCCGGGCGACCGCGTCCCGCTCCTCGCCAGCAAGGTCGGGCCGTCCCACAACCCCAGGTCGGCGCCCCCCTACCGTTCAATCGGCCGCCCGTTAGAGCCCACTGGTTCGACGCACGCTAGCCAGTATGCCTTGATGGGAGCCTCAGTGGGAGCCCGAGGGGCGCCTCTCACCATCATCAGCGCCCGCGCCGCAGCGAGACGTACCGGTACCACGACCTGCCGTTCTGCAAGCCGGCGCTCTCGTCGGCGCCCAAAGCTGCTGAGGGCTTCCTCGAGGTGCCGGAAGGCTACCGCATGGTCGAGACCCAATATGACGTCCGCTTCAACGCCAGCCAAGAGGACGTGCTCCTCTGCGACAGCACGCTCTCGACGGCCGACCTCGAGAGTTTCCGAAAGGCCATCGAGAAGGACTACTACTTCGAGGTCCGCGCGCATGCAGCTGATCTGCTGAGCTATCGCATTGCACTTGGCATCAGACGAATGCCGCCAGGGCCCTGGTGTGGGTAGGACTTCTTGCCAATACTGCTCACGCACACTAGCTGGCAGTCGGGTTCATGGCGAGATGAGAGAGCATGGCCGCTCTGCCCCTGGCTCGTCTGGCAGATGTTTTTTGATGACCTGCCCATTTGGGGCTTCATTGGGAGGATCCTGGACTTGGACGGCAAGAAGATGTATGTGCTGTTTCCGCACGTCCGTTTTGACGTGCACTACAACGACGACCGTGTCATTGAAATCAACCTCTCGGAATACAACAACGAGATGGTGGACATCAGCGGGGATGGTCCGATGACAGTCAGGTTCTCCTTCTCCACGGAGTGGAAGGAAGTGGATACGCCGTTCGAGCGACGCCTGGAAATGTATACCAAGGACTCATACCCGCCTCAGCACCTAAACATTCGCTCAGTCGCCATCATCAATTCCTCCGCCACTATCTTGCTGCTCACTGGCATCCTTGCCACAACCCTCCAGCGTGTCCTCAAGAACGCCATCATCAAGTGGTACTCCTTACTTATCCCCCCTGCCTCATAGGGTGGTGAAGCTCCACTGCAAATCACTGATCATCGTCATATGTGGTGAATAAAAGAAATGATGACGTCTGCACTCCAATAGTAAGTCCTCAATGCTGTGCAGCCAAGCCTGTCCAGCCTGCACCCTGCTACTTGCCTAGCAAGCATGAGACTATTCAACCCGGCAATGAGTTTTATGCTTGCTAGGCAGGTAGCAGGGTGCAGGCTTGACAGGCTTGCAGAGGCTGCAATGCATTGAGGACTTACTAGTGGAGTGCAGACTATATCAAATCTTGTACACGCCACGTACACTCCTCGTCTCAGAAGTATGCACTACCAGTGCTGCTGAATCCATCTGAGCTGCCAAGGGCTTTGATGCCCGTGCCTTGCTGGGGCTTACATAGCTCGTTTTACGTCTCTTTTGCCGCATTTGCATGTACACTTTGGATCGGGAGAACGACAACGAGCAAGAAGAGAAAGGGCAGAGAAGTATCCATGAGGAAGATTCCAGCCTTCCGCCCTGTGCCAGGTCCATGTCACGGCTCAGCAGGGTTTGAGCTGAAAGCTGACAGCTTGGCTCTCAAATGCAGCTGATTTCGTATTACTTACCCTGTCACGATTTTATCCAAGAGAAAGCGCAACTTGGCTGATTCTTACAACTCATTGTCCCTTTTGCCGCTTGTAGCTTGTTTGCGGCGGTCATTGGCACGGGTGCACAGCTCCTGGTTTCAACCCTCTGCATCTTCGGCCTTGGTCTGATGGGTGTCATTCACCCGTACATCCGGGGGTCCATGTACACGGCTTCAGTCGTCCTGTACACGCTAACAGCAGGCATAGCCGGCTATGTCTCTGCCAATCTCTACCGTCAGATGGGCGGAGACAAGTGGGTGAGCTCCGTTGCTTCACTTTACAGTAACGGTGAAAGTGGAGGTGGCTTCTTGGCTGCTAACCCTGTCTCTTGCTGACACTTCTGTTCAACATCATTGCTCGCTGCATCCGGAGTGGAACTTTAACAGGCAAATCTGGCAAACCTTCGTGGGTCTGCCGGGTGGGAAACTGCAGCTTCTCGCATTTTAACATTGGCTCCTTGTACGACGGCAGTTCTACAACATTGTCCTCACCGCCTCTCTCTTCTGCGGGCCTCTCTTCCTGACTTTCTGCTTCAACGACATGATTGCCATCATCTACACATCTAGCCGGACACTGTCATTCAACAACATTGTTATCATCTTTGTCATCTGGGCCCTTGTTACCTTCCCACTAACGGTGAGTGGAAGCTGTTGTTGGTACTTGACTGTAGTGGCCTAGACGATGAGGAGATATATTGGATACTGCTGCATGGCCAGCATCCTCCTGCCTATCTCTGGCTTGCATATGCTAGGGGCGGAAGTAACCCTCTGCAGGGGCGCAGGTCAGGCAGAGACGAGCACGTAGGCAGATTAAGGTCAGGGTGTGCAATTTGCAAGACCTGCAGCTTGATTATGCAGCTCAACGTGCAACTGCTAGTCTAAGAATAGACTGTGGGCCTGCACCCAGGTCCTGGGTGGCATTGTGGGAAAAAATAGCGAGAGTAACCTTTGGGCATGTCACAACATCAAATATTCACGCAGGACTTCCACCCTGCCATGGTACAGGCGGGCCGTGCCCCAGGTATGCCACTTGAATTATTCTTTGCACGGCACTAAGGGATGAAACGGCAAGGAGACTCCATGCAGCTGTTGTCCTCAGCATCTTCACCGCAATTCATTGACCTCGTGGATGACCTTCTCACAATTCTTACTGGGTGGCTGCCTTGAGATGGGAGACACATCTGCATCTACATTGACAGGAAAGGCCTGTACTTCTTGCCTAATGCGAAGCACGTCTGCTGCTTTGCTCTCATCGCGGGCAGATGGTGATGGCGGGCTACTTGCCATTCGGTACTTGTTACGTTGAGCTGTACTTCCTACTTGCAACTGTGTGGGGCCTTGAATTGCGCACCATCGGCAGTATCCTCTTTGTCACCTTCATCATACTGCTCATTGAGACAGCGCTCATCGCAGTTATCGCATTGCAGTTACCTACTTCCAGCTCGCAAATGAGAACCATGAATGGCGGTGGCGCTCGGTACTGTGTGGAGGTTCCGCTGCCATCTACATCTACGGCTACTGCTTCTACGACTACTGTGCACGTCGCAACATGCAGGGTCTTATGCAGATGTCCTTCTTCTTTGGCTACATGGCATGCCTGTGCTACGGCTAATTCCTAATACCCGCTTCAGTCGGCTACTGTGCCTCGTTCCTCTTCGTGCACCATATATACCAATATGGCAAGCGAGGAGCTCACAAGGGAGACTGCAAGCAAGTACATGATGGAAGAGCACTTGCTGCACACAACTGAGAGGTCTGAATGTTCCTAAGTGTAAGTTTGCTCAGCTTAAGTCCCTGTGCAGAAGTGATGCAGAAGTGACATAGCACCTCTTAAAGGCAACCACTTGAACCATTATTGCACAACATACAGTGCTGTGGGGGTGGGGACTCTTAGTGCTGTGTTACTTCAGCTTGCCTGGGAGGTGCAGCATTGGCTGGTCCATCTCTTTCATGTACGAGTCTTGGGGGCTGCAAGTTCGCTGGTACTCGTCACACTACTCGTCACACTGTGATCGCCACAGCATCAGCAGCAGTATGCTAGCATGCTGGCAGCAGCTCACCTGCCGCCGCCGCTCTGTGCAGGTGCCCTGAAAGAGCAGCTGGCTCTTCCAATGGTGCGTGAGCCCTGGCATTACACCTACGCTTGAGGACCCTGCCGTGTTCGACAGCAACACCTGCAACACGTCTCTTGCAATCTTGACAAAGTCAATGGTACTCCAGCCCCTTTGTACAGTGCCCATGCCTTTGGGGGCTGGCCTTTCCCAGCTTACCGTAAGAGCTAGGTTCTTTCATAGCCGTCGCCCTCGCCCCCATTTGTATCAGCTTCTTGTACTGCTGAGCAGCAGGTAATGTATGTTTAGTGTATGTGCTTGCCTTCGTACTTGGCCACACAGGCCCTCCATCACTTGCTACACACTCCTTTTTTGTTTGTAATGGATTCTCGTCTTGCTCTTAACGCAGCGGTCCCTCCGCTTGCTTCGAGCTAGGGGCAGGTCTTCAGTGATGCAGGGCCTAAGTGTCCAAGTCTGAAGGCAAGCACTGCAGATAGATGTACACCTACACTGCAGCTAAGCCGACCCGCCCAGTAAACACGGGTTGGCAAGCACAGATCGCTGAACGGTGCCCAAGTACCGAACGGCCCAAGGGGGAAACTGGGCTTAGGGACAGCCGCGGGTTCTTCTCGTGGCAAACATGAACATCCTCTGTATGCACCTGGCTGACTTTCACAGCCTTTCAGTATCAGCAGCCGCATACTTTCCCTCAGCTCATCTGACTTCCTATTGCGGACACGGGGGTACTAAGAGAGAAGTGGCTTTCTCAAAGGGTGCAAGGGCTGTGAACAGCCAGCCCGAAGATAATTGACTAGGTCCGAAGGGGCCAGAAGAAATTGCCCGCCCATAAACAAAGAGGGACTAGCAAAGCCAGCCCAAAAATGAATGGACAATAACCGAAGGCCACAAAAAGGTGCCAAAAAGACAAACTACACAACCAGACACAAGCTGATGCAGATGGAAGCTCAGTACCCACGAGTTGGCAACAGCAAGTCAGAATGACTCGAAGCTGGGAAAGAGGCACTCCGCCGAGACCCAGATGCAGCAGCCATAGCGCGCCCGGCGCGCGTGTGGACTGCGTAAGCCAGAGAGCGCTGGAACGAGACCGCCAGCTGCACGCAAAATACTTGGGCTAGGGAGCCGGCGGCGTTGAAGGCGGGCAGCTCCCCTGGCAGACCCGGCCGCCACTCGATGGCCTGCCGGGCAAGCCGCTGAAGAAAATCCATCCAGCCACTGCCGAAAGCCCCGTGGACGTCCATGGCCAGGGCCGCGAAACCTGGAGGGTGGTCGGCGTACTGCTGCTCCTTGCCCCGGGCTGCCAAACCGACCGCGTGCCCAGCGGTCAACGCCGACTTGGCAGGGTTGGTGGAGTCGACGCAGTCGGCGGTCACCACATCCGCAGTGATACGCGGACCTCCTCCGAGCGGGATGGCGCAGCGCGCCGGGTGTAAAGCTGACCGTCTGCGCCTAGCTGGATGGGCATTAATGAGGTATTTTCCACGGCCACCTTGTAGCCCGCCTCCATGAACACTCCCTGCATGCCGTGCTGCAGGAGGTCGTGGGAACCGGTCCTCTCGCCCCCGTGCGCGCAATGGAGCATGTGTGCAGCCAGCTCCGCAGGGTCGGCATGGCGGACACCGCACTCGCACTGCATGACACTGACGAGGCAGGGAGGGAGAAGGCCCAGGAGCCGGTGGGCCGCCGTCCTGACGACCTCGTTGGGCATGGTGAGCGCCGTGTATATTGGGGGCGTTGATAACCACGCCGCCGCCCAAGGGGAGGAGACCAAGAAGAGCCGGGCGCGCCCTCGAAGGTCGTGCGGCGAAAGGAGCTCCACCACCTGGTCAAAGGCTGCTTTCTCCACCAGCGCCGTGTGGCGTGCCTGGGCACGCAGGTCGGGGGTGTGCGCAAGGTGGACAAAAGGGACAACCTGCTCCGACAGATTGGTGTGGGTCGCCAGGAGCCCGTCGCGGGCAGCGCGGAGGGCAGCCTGGAAGGGCAGCTGGCCGGTTTCCACTTCAGCTGCCGCCCGCTCCAGGGCGCGATTGCAGTGAACTAAGGAAGAGCTGGCAGACGGGGGCGGCGACCTGAGCCAAGCTGCCCAGGTAGACGGCCTCACAGGCGCGGGCAACTGGACGGCAGCCCAAGCCGCCGCGGCCCAAGCCGACAGGCAGGCTAGCCTGCAGCACCGCGGCTGGTGAGGTGAGGAACGCGGGGTGTTGAATGAGGGTGGCCACGCTCGCCAGGATGCTGGTGTCAAATGCCGCGTACGCCGCCTTCACCGCCAGTGAGGGAGGAAAGGCGCAAGCCAGATAGTGCGGCCACTGTGCAATACATCGAGTCAGCATAGCGGTCGCCAGCTGCATGTCTTGCAGCGCGTGAAGGTGGTCCGCCGGCCGGAGGTGCTCCTGCAGCCGCGCCTGCAGCTGCTCCACCACGAAGGCAGGTGAGCCGAGGGGGACGCTGAGGAGGGTGAGGCCCCCGGCTGGTGTCTGGCAGCCCGAGGGCAGGCGCAGGTGGGCAGGCAGGCCCTGAGGGGACCAGGCGCTCCACTCGTCCGCCCGGATGCCCAGGCCGATCTCGCCCAGCTGCACTTCGAGGGTGGCGAAGGCGGACACGACCGCATCTGGCAGCCCCACCAACGTGGTGTCATCGGCATACGTCCGCACGAGGACGCCAGGGGGAATCGCGGTCGTTGCCCGGAGCGCATGGTTGTGTGCCAGCACGTAGTAGAACCCTGCCAGCGGATCCCCTTGACGCGCGCCCCTGGTGGAGTGAAGGATCTGCACCACACCGCCCACTGTCCGCCACAGCAAGTCGCATGGCTGACCATACCCCAGCCTGAAGAAGGGTAGGAGGCTGGGGAAGGCCTCTCTCAGCTCCTCCATGATGACATCCCGATCTAAGCTGTTGAAAGCTTTAAGGACATCAACAGCCATGGCCATGCACTCGGGGTGCAGGTCCAGGGCGTCATGTACCCGTGCACGACCTTCTCGCCGCCACTGCGCAGCCCCGAGCCGAACTGGTGAGGCGCCAGGTGTAGCTGGGCCTGCCCCGCGTGCTGTTGCCATAGCGCGCGCCCCACCAGGCGGTAGATCACCTCACCAATGGCAATGGGCCTGATCCCCCCGCTGGCCTTGCTGAGGGCCAGCAGCGTATTGGTGCACAGGACGCCGCGAATGCTGGCCGGGACCTGGTCGCGAGCGAGGAACTGGCACACCTGATGGAGTGCCTGACAGCCAGCCGGTTCCCCTCCAGAAAGAGTTCCCGGAGATGCTCGGTGAGCATGTGGGAAGGTCCTCCAGCGGCGGCGCGGCGGCTGCTCTGCAGAGCCTTCCGCAGGGCGTCGAGGACCACCTCCTCTGGCGGTGCATAGGTGGCCAGCCACGGGGGCCGGGGGGTGCGAGCCGCAGGGTGCAGGGATTCCAGGGCCGCCCTGATTGCTGCGTTGGTGGGCGCCAGCACCGAGTCGTCCAGGGCCTGGACCGCCCTGGACAGCTCGCCCGCGTGACCGAAGCGCAGACCCCGGCGGACGTTGGCGGCCCTGTCAGGCGCTGCCCGCGCGTCACCTCGATCAGCTACCGATGCTGCCACGGCTGCAGTGTGGCGCGCCAGAAGCTCCTCCCAATGTCCGTCCAGTTGTTCGCTCAAACAAGTGGACGCGCTCCAGGAGGGGCTGCTGGCCGTGCCGGCGGCCTTCCTGGGGGGCGCGCCCGAGCAGCAGCCGGGGGAAGAGGAGAAACAGCTTCCATGCCGCCTCGTTCCGGTGGTCGGTGACGATCCGCTGCATCGCTGGGCGGACCGCGCGACGAACGTGCGGGTGCACCCAGCAGGAGACATAGCGGAGGAGCGGGTGGGCCGCCTGGCGGTGGACGGCAGCCAGGTCGAGGCCGGCCAGCCACTGCCAGTGTTGAGGCGTGGGAGGGGTAGGCGTGGGAGGGACTGGCCTGCCTGGTCGACCTCGGCGGCCACCAGCGGCCGCCGCGCTCCGCGCCTTCTCTGCACGGTTGCCGCCTAGCGCGCAGGCGCGCTCGTGACTGGTCAAGCCGGACCGGGAGTGGCAAGTCGGCTGGCAGTGCCTGCACAGCAGCGGCGCGGGCGAGCCGGGTGGAAGGCGGCGACGGCGGTGAAGCTGGCGGGCTCGGCGATGGTGGAGGCGTCGGTGACGGTGGCAGCGGCGAGGGGAGCGGCGACGGGGACGGGCTGTGCGGCTGCGGCGGCGTCGGCGGCGAGTGCGGCAACGAGGGCGAGGGCAGGGCCTGCGGCGGGGGGGGGGCGGCAGCGGCGGCAAAGGCGGCGGGGGCAGCTGCGGTGATGGTGGAGGCGGCGAGGGTGGCGAGGAGGAGGACGGGCTTAGGGTTTAGGGTTTAAGGTTTAGGGCTTTAGGGCTTAGCTCTGCCAGCCCCAATTTCATTCATTTGTGGCTCCGCTAACAATATAATTTGAAAACCGTCAGTAAGCACCTGGCTGGCCATTACAGCCGCTCTTCCAATACCGGCAGCCGCAATATTTCCTGGCGGGCAGGGGCGACGCCGCTCGCGGCCATGGCCGCCGCGGCGGCGCGCGGGCCGCCGGCCGACGTCCCCGAGGCGCTGCTCCTGGCGCTGCCGCACCTGGACCTCCGAGGCCTGCTGGCCGTCGAGCAGGTCGGGAGTCAGGGTTAAGGTCCAGGGTCTAAGGCTGCCGCTGCGCTGCGGCTCCGCTCCGGGCTCCTCGGCCCGCTTCGCAGCAGCCATTGCCCGTCAGAGCTGGCGCAGCCGCTGGCAAGTGCGCAACTGGGTTCGCACTTGCTCGCGAGTTGAAGGCCTCTTCGGCCATGAGTCTTTGGCGCGGGAGGTGGGTCGCCTGGTTGGCCAGTCGGCGCCGCCTCATGGAGTGGAAGATTAGCTGGAAGATTGACAAGGGGGTAGCCATCATAGTCAAGCACATAATAAGGAAAAAATGTAAGCTATCTAGGCGTCCACCCAGCTCCGTCCTCGGAAGAATGGCGTCAGAGTCTGGGACTTAGGCTTCCATGGCTGGCGCGCAGGTATGTCGGGCGCTGCAGGCTGCCGTGCGCTCCGACACGTCCCTGTGGTGCTCGCTGGCGCTCCGGGGGGGCACACGCGGGGCCCCCCAGCTCAACGACGACCGCCTCGCGACCCTGGTGGCCCGCTCGCACGGCAGCTTGCAGTCCCTGCTACTCTGGCGGTGCCTCAGCATCACGTCACGGGGGCTGGCGGCCACGCTCAAGGACTGCCCACGTCTGGAGAAGGTGGGTGCACATCACTGAGCCCGCCAATCATGGCAGTTGTGAAACTTGCAAGGCCAATGGTGCAGCGCAGGCACTCGGCCTCAGGTTCGCACTCTCAAGCTGCTATGCTGCCGAGGGTGCTGACGGGCGGCTGGCCATGTACGCAGCTGCACGTGGTGAACTGTAGGACCTCTATGAGCGCCTGCGAAGTTCTTCTTCTCGCCAAGAGCCTCGCCCATGCGGCAGAGCAGCTGGGCCTCCGCCCGAGCTTGCGGCAGCTTCGCCTGCAAGGCAGCCTCATGGAGCAGTGTTCAGGCACCGACTTGCTGGAGCTGCGCAGATACATGGCACCAGATGCAGGAAGAGTGAGCCCGCCTCAATCTCTCCGTGCGCGCGCGATGTGCTTTTGGGACCTGGACCTCATGTCGCCTAATGGCGCCTTCAATACGCTCCACAATGGCCTGCGGGAACTCAAGGAGCACGATGAGTCTGGCCGAGCCATAGATGTGGGGATCTGTGCAGGCTGCCATGAATTGCATGATACATACCAATGCTCGCCAGCAACATGTACCAACCCCCGCAAGCATTTGCAAGGCGACCAATCCAGTCCTCCATTGTGGTGCTGGTTGTGCGTCCCACGCTGCGAGTTCTGCTATGTCTGCAAGGAGCTCGATCCGGTGCAGGCTGACACGTTTGATCCAAGGCCGACCTGGAGGCTGGACGTTGGTGACCAGAATTTGATGACGATGTGCCAGATTTGCGAGGTTTGCGAGCCCTGCTGGAAGCGCCTACCCAGGTGCATTTACTGCAACCAGGCCTCCTGCCCATACGGTCTTGATCAATGGGCGGGAAAAATCCACAACAAAACCTCATTTTTGTGCCCTTATTGCAATGCCACGGAATACAGTGACATGCCCTGGGCTTCAGACAACGAGGACAACATATATCCAAAGGACTACACTGGCTGAGATGACTTGCGCAACTTTCTTTGCTCATGTTCGCCCTTGAACTAGATTGAGGTTAGGAGCCTGGCCACTTGCTGCTGGCTGTAATCTCCTGTATACAAAGTCAGGCCTCCAGGATTCAAGCGTGTGCAAATACAATCAGAGACGGGGTGCTCTAGTCGATGGGTATTCGACGAAAAGAGAGGCGGTGCTTTTTTGGTGCAGTGGCCGGGAATGTTCAATCTCGCAAGGAAGCATGTCTGAAAGCGACATGCTTGTCAAATAAAGAGCTCGCGGTGGAGGCGCACTCAAAGAGCAGTCACAGGGTCCATCGTCTCCAGTGATAGCAACAGCAGCATCACTGGTCTCAGATTTGTGATAACATTGCTACATTGAAAGAACTCCTTCTCTTTCCATTCGGTTGTTATATGCATAAGCTGACCAACATACATCAAACTCCAGGAGAGGGCGGTGGCTGTGAGAGGCCAGCCCAGGAAAGAATGAACAAACTTCGAATGGGCCAAAGAAATGTGCTAAAGCACACAGGGAATGTGGCCACGAAACACTCAGTAACCCCTGTTGAGCAGCCGTAGGTCGGAGAAACTAGTCCGCGGGAAGCTGGTCCCCTGACCAGAGCCAGAGGCTGCAGCTGATGCGCGACCGGCTTGCAGATGCAGCGCGCGGGCCATTGACCGCTGCAGCGAGACTGACAGGCGCATACGATACACCTGAGCGAGAGAGCCTGCTGCGTTTGACATCAGCCTGCTCCCCGGCGTACCGGCAGGGAACAGCGCTGCAAAAGAGCTGATAAAGTAGCTCGCGCTACCGAGCTCCAGACGCCCCGTGTACATCGATGGCGAGCGGGAAGAACTCGTCCTCCAGCCGGTGATCCGCATACTTCAGTTCCTTTGCCCGGGCGGCGCAGGCCACCTGCGCCCAGCCTTGGAGAGAGAAGGCGCGCGAAGCGCATGAAATCAAAAGGAGGCCAATTCAAGCCAATACATTCTTCAGATGGACGCAGATAGCGTGGAGTGGGCGTCGAACGAGTAGTTTGTCACGTCCAGGATGAGGCGCGGTCAGAAAGAAAGAAGAAAGTGCTCGCCCATAGAGAAGAGGAGCTGGCAAAGCCAGCCCAAAGAAGAATGGACGATGTCCACAGCCAAAAGGAAAAGGTGCCGAAGAAGGACTATTCTACAATACACAAGACGATGCAGAGGGAAGTTCAGTACCGGCGAGTGAGTAACAAAAATCAGAGTAGCTCGCTGCAGGGAAAGACGCACTGCGCCGAGAGCCCGAGGCAGAGGGTTCCGCCAGCCAGTGGAGTGGCCAGTAAATGAGTCGACCCGCCTGGCGTTGAGAGCGTCACCCTTCTGCTCCTTCTTCTCTATGGGCGAGCAATTTCTTCACAGAAGAAAAAGTGGCTCTCCCAATGGGGGCAAGGGCTGTGAGAAGCCAGCCCGAAAAGAATTGACAAGGTTCGAAGGGGCCAAAGTACGAGCTAAGCAGCGACTGCGGGGCCTGAAGAGGCTATGGCAGAACGGGGGAGGATGGACCACTCAGTAGTTACGAATAAGGAGCCTCACATCCGACAGACTAGCTGCCGGAAAACTATCCCCCTGACGAAAGCCTGAGGCCGCAGCGAGAGCACGGCCAGCACACAGATGCAAGGCGTGGGCCGTGGACCGCTGGAGGGAGACGGACAAGCACATACGATACACCGGAGCCCACGAGCCAGCGGCGTTGAAGTCAGCCGGCTCACCGCGCCTGCGGGATACAGCGCGCCGTGCAAGCCTGGCCAACAGGTCGAGCCAGTGGAATCAGAGAGCCCCGTGCACGTCCACAGCCAGGGGGACGAACTCATCGGCAGCCGGGTGGTCGGCGTGTTTGGCCTTCACAGCCATTGACGAAAGTCGAAAGAGCTCTGCCTGAGCCTAGCTTCTCTCACTTGAGGCTGCTTAGCAGGGGTTACTGGTGATACGTAGCTGTCTTGATCTTTTGTTGTGCTTGATTTCCCTTAGCGCTTCCCCTGGCCCCCTTCTCGTACTTTGTCATACTTTTTTGGGCTGGCTTTTCCAGCCCCTATCCTCAATGGGCGAGCCCTTCCCTTATCTTTTACTGCTGAGGGGCAGATGAGTAGTGCAGTTGACGGGCCAACGTTAACGCGCATTCGGTCGTTTTCCCAGGTTCCACTTGGCACTCTGACCGCCGCCGCGACTGCCGCCGCCGCCGCCCGGGCAGGCCCCGCTGCCATGGCGACGGCGGTGGCGCTCGCGGACGGCCTGGCGGCCTTCCTGCGGAGCACCGCCGTGGGCGACCTGGTGGTGGCCAAGCAGCGCATCGCCGAGGTCCCGTACACGTCCACCGGTGCGATGTCCAGCCGCTGGTCTCGCCGCTGCAGCAGCGCTCTCAGACGTGAACTCTTGCGATTACATAGCTCAGTCAGTTGGCGCTTGGAGCTGGCTGCGGGACCTCAGCGCAATGGCGGCCATGCTGCGCCGCCGCCGCTGGATGCCGCAGTCGGCGACGTGCTGCAGACGATGCTGATGCGGGACGTGACGGCGGTGCCGGTGGCGGCGCCGCCGGGCGAGTTCATCGGCGCCGGCGGCTCCAGGTGGGGCCTGCGAGCCGCCCGGCTCAGGCGGCCATGAGGTGACCGGGACCGATAGAGCCGGCTTAGATGGAGACCGATAGACATCTGACAAGGAAGGAGACCGATAGACATCTGACAAGGAAGGTCACAGGTCCACTGTGCCGCGCTTCACTTCATATCCATGGCAATCAGAGGGGAATGGCGATGGGGCTGTCGTCTGAATCGTTCCACTTGCGGCACCGCGTGCAGCATCCTGGAGTCGGACCCGCGCACGGGCATTGTGCGGAAGCAGGCGAGTGCTTGCCGCAGCCGGAGTGGCAGCTCATACAGTTTCTGCTCATAGCTCAGAGTCCAGCCGGTTAAGGGTGGTGCTCCAGCGTGACCCTGGCTTTGGGCTGTCGTCTGCGCTCGGTATGCGCAGTCTCGTTTCCGTGGTTAGCCCTGCCAATGGTTGAAGGGGTTTGGCACCTGTTGCAGTACATTGGCATCGTGGACATGCTGGATGTGCTCATCCACCTGGCCGAGATCACTGGACAGGAGGCTGGCGAGGAGCAGCTAGAGACGCCAGTCGAGAGTGAGCTTCATGGCTTGACCTGCTCGTCGCCCTCCTCGCCAGGTCGAGCCAGACGAAGCCAAGCCGCTTGCCTCACACGACAAACAGTGACTCCAATTGGCGCGCAGGCATCATTGGACACTCGATGGAGGGCCTGAGCCTCTGGGCCATGGGGCCCTCAACGTCGTGAGCTGCCACCCTCTCATTTGCTAGGCCCTGTTCAGGTGCTTGCTGGTGCTGGCTGGGTTCCGGGCCCTTGCACTTGCTCTCCTTCCTGGACATGCTGAGCATCAGAATCTGAAGGACCGCTTGTAGCTTGCAGTCTATCCTGGCGTCTGTGTTTGATGTTGCTGGAACAAGAGGCTAGGCTTTTGGACATGGCCAAACTTTTGGCTTTGCAGAATAGGAGCCTAGTTGGAACCTTAAACTAGTCATCCCGAAGGCAATAAGCACCTATCAAAGGGTGCTGGTGGATTACCTAACCTGATGTGAAGTTGGCCTTTCCGATGTCTTGAGCTGGCAGCATGCTAGGCCATTCATAGAGGCACTTACTTTTGCAGGCTGTATGATGCACTGGAGCCACTGAGTAAAGGGGTCCACCGCATGCTCGTTCCCTTTGAACCCACAAGCCCGCAGGTGTCCCACCATCCCTCTGCCGTTGTTATACTGAAGCACCCACATGAGCTTACTTAGCTTGCCACTACGAATGGAGCTGACTTAGCTCGCTACCACGGTGAGAAGCTTGACTCACGCCCTCATGTACTGTAAATACAAGCTGCTTGCAATGTAGGAGCGAACAGGAGGTATAGAGTTGAGCGAGACTGCGACGAGCTACCGCATGGTCACGCAAACTGACGTCATCCGCAGCCTTGTCAATGTGCGCTCCTCATTATTGTACCCCTTCATAATCCTTTTGAGGGAGCAGCTCATGCTGTGGTACTAGCTTTGGGAGTAGCTTGAGCATGGGGAGCACTTGACCTGGCATAGCACCATTGGCTCATGATGCTCAATTTGTCTGATCTTTCCAGCAAAGCGGTGAAACGGCTCCCTTCTTGTCGGAGGTGTGTACCTGATGCTGTTCCTGTCAGCTATTAATCATAGATGCAGATCTCAGAGGCGACGGTCTCACTGTCTAAGTGTGGCTAATGCTTGGCTTGCCACACCAATCCGCAGACTATTGACAGCCTGCAGCTGGTTAACCACAGCGTCTTTGCTGTCCCATCCACCATGCTGGTCCTCGACGTTGTCAGGGTGAGGATATTGCCATGCTGGCATTGGAACTTCATTTTGATAATTGCAACCCTGCAGCTCCAATCTGCTCTTTCATCTCTCTCTTCTCTCCTCATGAATGTTGCCCTTGACACCGAAAGATTCTGCTGTCTTTGTGCAGTGCATGCAGCAAGCATCCATACAATCCGTCGCTGTTGTTGAGCCAACCCCAGACATCACGCGCGAGCCAATGCTGGCCAAGGTCATGGTACCAGCAAGCCCTGGCTAGGACTATTGTCTCAGGTCATGAGTAGGACTCTCATCCACTTTCTATCCTGTGTTGATCCATCAACTGCATTTGCCTGTCACATGAAGCGAGCTCACTATGGAGTCAACGGTCGCACCTTGGCTCCTGCAGGGGCAGGGCAGACGATTGCTTGGCAATTTCTCAGCCAGCGACCTTCGTGGGTGCACTGCAAAGTCCCTGCGCTCTCTTTCCAGCGTCACAGTGGAGACCTTCTTCCGCAGAATGGAGGCAGAGACTCGGCACTCTCAAGCTGGGGCAAGTGAGGGACTTGGACCTCAACCTTTGGCATGCCCCCACATGTTGAAAATTCATCTTCGCCTTGCTCTCACAGACGGCTGCATGCCATCTAACATAGACAGTATGCAACTGTCTGCCATTGTCTCTGCTCAGGCACAAGGAGGATAGCAGTAGTTTGTCAGCCTGGCAGCCAATTGGGGGCAGTCCTTCAGGAGGCCTTGACACGGCGGGCGCACAGAGCGTGGGTGGTTGACGGCGCACAGTGCCTGCTTGGTGTCGTCACGTTCTCGCAAGTGCTCAAGGCTGCTCGCCAGGCTGCCATGACTTATGGGACATCCGTGTAGGCTCGGCTCCTGTACAGAAACTTGGTAGATCCACTTTGTCTGAGACCCGCTGCAGTCTCAAACATCTTGTGTTGGCAGCTTTTGATATTTTCATGGTACTCTCTTGCTGGCATTGCGATCGCAATTGAATGTCAGCAGTTGCAATTTGGTGCTGGCACGTGATTGTCTCGCCTGCAGTACCTTTTGTTGTTCAAGCTCACCAATCAAGCAAGCTAATGACCTAGCAAGTGAAATTCTACAGCTGAACGTGTGTGCTTCGAGGGGCTGCACTTCTGCTTGTAAGCTGAGCAACTCGACAACATACTTCAGTCACCATCGTTCCTGTCTGTGGCGTGCTTCTGAGAGCGTCTCGGAGCGCTCCCTGAGAAAGGGTTGTCCGGCACATAGGGCTTTTCTGAAAAGCGACCGCGCTGCTACATTGCGCCCTAGCTATGGCTGCCACCCCCTAGATGCGCGCAAAACCATTCCTAGCCTGCAGAGATAGGGGCTGTCTGCTTGTTCTGCTGCTAGACCGCGCCCAGTATGCAGATGCAAGGCAAACGCCTGACATTGCGCCTCTAGGATGGTGACATGAATGCAGAGGCAAAGGAGCTTGGCAGACACAACCCACAGCTCGCAGTTCTGTGCCTGTCCCGCGCGCCATGGTAGCGGCAAGATAATAACAAAGGGCCCAGGGACGCGATGGCCAGCGGGAGACGGTGCTGTGTCAGGCTGCCTCCCGAGCTTCCATTGAAGGGCTGCTAAAGCGGGACCCGTAGGCCTGTCCCTGTTGTTGAAGTTTCACAAGTAGCCAGAAGCTAACACAGAAATTCGTATGAAGAAGTCTGCTGGGTGCAGTCGACAAGCAGCAAGCAGCTGCGAGCATTTGCCATCCCTGCCGTTGATCAAGGTCACACAGTTGTTGGTGAACTATGTGAACAAACGCCACACTCTTCGCAACGTGTGAGCAACATGCTAGGCAATACAATATCTGATGTCAAAATCAGGAGAGTTGCAACTTACCAAGTCACAATTTGACACAAAAGCTCTTCACAACCTTTTATCTCCAGCTTGCGCACACTGTTCAAACAACAGTCACTGATGATGATTTCTCTTCCACTGCATTGGCACTACCTCAGCCACAAACCCTGCTAAGAAAGAGTAGCAGCCCAAGCCCCTCAATCAGGACACTAGGCTACTCTAGTCAACCAGTGAATGACCACAATACACAAATTTGGTCACTGTTGACATGAGCCAGGGTAATGAATAGCAACTAAACGGGGGCAGAGCTAGAATTCTGAGGAAAGACCAAAGCTTAAAGCCTAAACGCTAACACACTAAAGGCCAAACAGGACACCAGGGCGCAGCTTTCAGTGACAAAAGCTTAACACAAGACCTGAGCCAAGCTGTTAACAATTGCACGTCCATCTGGGTCGCCAGTTGGTGGGTCATCGAGGGGAGGGTGCAGCCAAAAGCCAAGCTTACCTTTATGTGCCACCCCAAGCAAAAGGCCAAGGATTACGTGTTGGGCTCACTTGGTGAGGTCAATAGTAGCTATCATCTTAGCTTGCAATCAACGGGCTAAACAGAAAAAAGTGCACAGTGATACTCCAAGTGCATATTGACACTCAGGATACCGCTGTTAAGTGTATGCGAGGCTTCTTCAAAGTGCTGTTCGGCTCTTCTTCTGCTCCTGTCTCAGATTCTGAACATGCTTGCGGACTACTACCGTTGGGCTGCTCATCCTGTGCTTGAGCAAATGCAACTTCGGGTGATAAGCGGAAGCTCAGGCACAGCATAATCTGTACAGCAGACAGAGCAATGCAATCAGCAGGTCTGAAGTAGCTGCAACATGAGAAGCCATGCTGACCGCAACCAGCCTAGCAGGAACTACTGCAGACCTTGATTACTTAAACACAAAAGGTGGCCTGAGCCAGCAATTTGGCGGGCTCACCTTGTTGGGAGCAACATCACGAACAGTGTGTATTGTGGGGAACGATATCTTGCCTCCCAGGTGAGACTCAGCACGCTGCTGACAAGTAGCAAATATATGAGAAACTTTTTCAAACTCTTGCACTCTGACCTCCAATGCATGGCGTCTCAAGATACCAAGGTCATAATATAATGAGGGCATTTGCTAACACTTTCAAAGCAGAAGGCCTTCACACGCCACCTTGCCCAAAATCTAGGCATACGTGGAAGGCTGTGTGACTCATGTGTGTCACATGGCAGGATAATCAGCAGTGCTGTGCACACCCAGGCTGTAGTGTGGGTGGTCTGCAATACCTTGACCACATCAGCTTGAGTCTCGTGGGAACGAGCAAAGCAGTAGCAATGTATCATGGGGAGCTCGCCTCTCCAACAAGAGGTGCTCAGAAGCCCGTTGAAAACATCTGGCAGCAACAGGCAGAAGTGGCTCAGCATTTCCAACACCACGTAGCTCTTGTGCAGATTCTGGAGGATCCGGCCAAGAAGATGTTTACAAGTGCAGTGCTGCCTGGCAAAGCTTCACATGAGAAGGGCACTGCTGCTGAGCATAACCTTTGAGTGACAAAACAAGGGCAGGACGTCCTTACTGACCAAGAAATTCCAGCGCCGATGCAGGAAGATTCATGATAGCATGGTCGAAGTGCTCCCAGGGCCTTGTGCTCGCAGCCACGGGCAGCTGCTGCTGCTTCCGCTCCACAGTGACAGTCCTCCTCCTTCCACCAACGTGCTGTGACTCAACTTGTGGGCCTGCGGTGCTGGCCTTGGACTCGTCAATCGCTTTACTACTCACTCCAATTGATGTTGGTCTGGCTCCATCACTTGAATCACCTCTAACTTCTGTAGCATCTAACAGTGACGAGCCTGATCCACAGCCTCGGCTATAGTCATGTTGGCCAGAGCTTGCTTGGCCAACCTCCGCTGTTGCCACTAACAACGCATCCGAGGGCCTCTCATCTATGCTCGGAGTGACATTGTCGCCGTTGAGCGCCGCAGCGGTAGCAGCCTCGGCGGCTCCCGGCGGTGGCCGCACTGTGGACCGCATGAAGTCCCTGGCATCTCTCTCGTAGCATGCCACGGCGTTTGGCACCCGATTGAGCTCAGCATTGAGACGCAGGTACCGCACGCTGGCGGGATTGAGGTCGTTGGCAAGGACTGCGCAACCACGTAGCGCGGCCGGTATGGCAAACGGCCCTACGCCAGCAAACATGTCAAGCACCAGCTGGCCCTGCTTGAAGAAGGAAAGTAGGCGGCGGTGCTCCGCCTCGAGCCGCGAGTTCCAGTACACTGAGCCGTAGTCGAGGCGGAAGGCTGCGCCGTGCTGCTTCACCTCCGTCTCCAGCGACGGGTCGCCTGCCAGTACCTCCAGTTGCGGGACGCGGAACTCGTTCTCAATGACGCCGATTTTGTTGACCACAGTGCGGATGATTGGGTTTTTCTGGGCAAAACAGCAACAAGTGCACAGCAAGTAGTCCTGCCCAGATGAGCTCCAGACTTATCTAACCCAGCGTAACAATGTAAATGTGTGAGGAACCCCCAAGCTTGCATGCGGTGTACAATTCATGTACTGTGCAGTTCGCGTGAGGAGCTGATTATTGGGAGAGGAGTAACATCCTGACCTCAAGAAGCACCTGTGCGATGACCTTTTTGTAGGGAAGCAGCTCATCCCTGAGGTTCAGGTGCGCAACATGGCCTGCCCAAAAAGCATGAAAGGTGGAAGAAGACCTGGTAAATGATCAACCTCATACTGTGTGCGCAAAGGACATGCATGCATATGGCATAACAAACTGCTGCTTGCGCCTAGACACCAATCCAGATTGCATCAACCTGGCAGCAGGAGGCTGCACCTATGGTCTCAAAGGAGGATGGAACCTCGCAGCCGGCTGGAAGCAACTCCTTGAGAATGTGATCTGCATGCATGCATGGTGGCGCAAGGAGCACCACAGTAATTGCAGCACCCACTTTGTAGATGTTGCTGAAAGCCCAATCCACTGCATACTTAGCCTCTCCTGCCGTGCGACTGCTCCCCAGCGGGGCGAGATGGGAGGCGCGAACCGGCTGAGAAGTGGGAGTAGTCGAGGAGGACATCGTGGGCGACGACGTCGACGGGCCCCTGCTCTCGCAGCACCTCGAGCGCCTTCAGCGGCAAGCCATCGAGGCCTGCAACCGGAATACACTGCCGCAGGATGAGGCGCCTCAAGCGGCGGCTGAGCAAGCCATGAAGGCTGCGACTGCACACAGGGCGAGCACACCCGGAGCTCTAGGTCTTACTGGTGCTGAGCCTCAATCTACAGATCACGGTTCAATACATGTTGGGGCCCCTTGTCGAGGGTGGAGTTTTTGGGGGCTCGGGGGGAAGCCACGGCGGCGCTCAACTGGCAGGCGTGGGCGCGAGGTCCTCGCGCAGCAGGATGAGGCGCGTCGCGGGCCGCCCGGGGTCCTGCACCACGGTCCGCACCCGCGGGCGGTCCAGCAGGAAGCTGCGCCGCCGGCGAACATGCTGCGGTCAGGGGCTCGGCGGCAACGGCGGCAGCGCGGCGGCGGCGGCGGC
>WELB01000132.1:287326-316186 GCA_009602725.1 Spirogloea muscicola
AAAAAAAAAAAAAAAAAAAAAAAAAAAAAAAAAAAAAAAAAAAAAAAAAAAAAAAAAAAAAAAAAAAAAAAAAAAAAAAAAAAAAAAAAAAAAAAAAAAAAAAAAAAAAAAAAAAAAAAAAAAGCCGCGCACGGCGGCTCGCCGCTGGCGGCGCTGGAGGCCGCCACGCTGCGGGCGCTCGGCGCCCCGTCCTTCGCGGACCTGGGCTGCCGGGCGCAGGACGTGCCCACGCTGCGCCGCTCTGCGGCGCTGGAGGCCAAGGTCTACTAGCGACGCCGCCGTCCCGCCGCTGGCGGCCGTGGCAGCTGCCTCGTGATCCCCCAAGCATATGATGCTACAATACGATAATTATGTACTTTCCACAAAACATAAAGAATAGTTTATTATAATGCATTGTTAACATTTAATTGAGCACTGCGCTCTCCCACGCTTGTGAAGGTGAACGCGTCCATTGACAGCTTCGTGGCTACGCGTAAGATCGCCACGCTGCACGACTTGGGCCTGGAGCTGGCCCGCCTGGAGGACGTCCCCGCCTTTGCGGACCTCGGCCTCGGGCCGCTCGTCTCGTATGGCCTTGCCGTCGAGTACTTTGCTCCTGCTTCGGTGCTGGCGGCCCCTCCGGTGATCACCGCCATCGACGTGGTTCGGTCTCTGGCGGACTACATGGGCACGCTCGGCCGCGGCAAGAAGGTCGAGGCTGACCAGTTCCTCCTCCACATGGCCCGCCAGCGCGGCTTGCCGAGCGCCAGCCACCTCTGCGTGCGCGTCCAGAGCCTTGGGTGATCTCAATGTCGTGACCCTGAGCTCACCGCTGCAGAGCCCTAGTATGAGTCAAAAACCATAAACCATAACCATAAACCATATACCAAAAACCGTAAATGCGTACACCTAGTTGTAAGAAATCATGGAGCTCAATAGCTGGCCATTCACAGCAGCCATCGCCCTCTTGTGGAAAAGTCGTTACTCATTTTTCTTCCACCACCTTAAGTTCATCACCTATGCATTTTCTCGCTTCGCGTTGCAGCACTAGGTTTGGTGCCTGGCTCCTGGCATGGGAAGCAGCAAGTACTGCGCCATGTGATACTTATACCACCCAAGGGTTGTTGCAGTATGTACATTGCAGCAATCACTCGAGCAAGGCGCGAGGAGCAACGGCTGGTGGCGGAGTGGGAGAAGGGCGCCAGTGGTAGGGTGCTTGCGAGACAGGAGCTAGACGTCCTGCAGCGCGCCAAGCAGTTCCTTGCCGGCATTGAGGCTGCAGATCACGAAGGCCAGCAGCAGGAACTGTCCACAGGGCCTGTCGAGGTCGTGAGGCCCAAGGGGAAGGCCAATCGCCTGCTCGAGTCGGATTCGAGCTCCTCAGAAAGCAATGCAGAGCTGGATTGCCATCGTGCGACGGCGCCTGCTCTTGCTGCGGCGGCACGCCGGCCGGGCTTCTATCCATCGGAGGTGGAGGAGAAGCGCCGGCTACAGGCGCGTAAGGGGTCTCAGAGGCTGGGCGAGACGTCACGCTCAAAACGGAAAGCAGCTGGCAAGCATGACTTGGCAGCAGGTGAGCTTGGACTACCTTGGGAGATGGCGGAGGCAGAGACGCGGGAGTTTGCATCGACCTGGACAGAGATTTGCCGCTCCACAACTTCGCTACATGACGTAAGCCCGCGCACTCCCTCTCACGTTCTCTGGCGAGGCTGCATAAGTTCTCGCTGTAGCCTGCTTTGGCACCACTTTCATCTCAAACCTGTTGCGGTTGTCGTTTGTGATTTGTCTGACACGATCAGCTTGGATATGGACTCAGTTGGCTGCCACCTCTTGTCTTAAGTGTAACTAGCAGAGCCCTTCTATCATCCAAGCTGCAAAGCACAGGCCTCAGAAGGGTCCATGAGAATACTAACTAAGCGCTTGGTGCATATGTAGGTCCTTAAGAGGTTGGGCGTCCTCTGCGCCTCCCATAAGAAGCTCAAGAAGAAGGCGTGCAGGAGGCAGGAGCTGCTGACACAGGCTCTGCAGGAGATGCCTGCCCGCGGCATTCTAAACGTCGCTGTAAGCTTACATCCTCAGTTGCTGCTGGCCAACAGGAATGCTATCGCTCTCATGCTAATGTTCTTGTAGTGCGAATGCAGTGGTTGTCGTAGATTGTGAGATATTCTTCGACCCAATTGCTTGTGTGAGCCGTCTTGAGCAGGTCATGTCCATGAGACTGGGTCACTGGGGCCCAATTCCCAATCACGCCGGGGCCAGAGCACCCGCTTGCATTTATACCACCGAGGAGATAAAGGGTGTGGTGCAAAGGACAGACGATGACGCTGCAATGGCTCCCTTATCCAGAACAGCTTCAGGTCAAATCTTAGAATGTCGTTACTTCTTATACACAGAGTGCTTGCAGCTAGCACTGCTCCAATGGATGCATTAGGCCGACTTTGTACATAGCAGCATGTAAGCTGGCTGAGGCGTGTTGCTGACAAGAATGTGTTTGCTGGCGTTGTGTGTAGGGGTGATGATGCTGGAAGTATGTGTGGCAGAAGCGCTGGAGCGCAGCCTTCATGCAGTGCCCTTGGACTGGACTGCACCAAATGACGCACTGGCCATGCTCTCAGAGTGGACGGTTACGTGCCAACAGATAGCCTGTCAAGTGCAGGGAGGCGAGAAACTCAAGAATCTCGATGAGCGTAGCTTCTCCACCTTCCTGCGCGGCAGCCCTCGCCTCGCTGCCCTCAATGCCCTCAGGACCTTGGTCACAAGCCCAGCAGGCGTGCCAACAGAGGCAGCGTCCATCCAAGTTCCAGCGAGGGCCCCGGTGTTGGCTTTCATGCGGCAGGCGCTGTTGGCCAAAGGGCTCGAGCTCAATCTCAAGTTGGCCTTTAAAGAGCAAGTTCTTGAGGAGCTGCGGTTCCAGGCCTGTACGCAGTTTGGAGTGGACTATATTGATGCCCTCAAACTGGGCAGCCCAGAGGACATCCTCAAGCAGCTGGAAGGTGAAGCCAGCTTGAAATCGGAGGACTCGCGGTCAGGCCACGTCGTCTTTCTGACAGCCGTCATGGCTGAGACAAGCAAGGATGTTGGCTCCCTGGGACAAGTCACGGATGGGGAGGCGTTACGGCGCTTGGAGGTGGCCCCGGCTCTGGTGGACTTGGGGGCCTGGTCCTGCTGGCGGCAAGTGTTTGAGCCGTCGCTCGGCCCTCTGCCAAAGTGGGCGCAGAGCCTGCATCAGGCACACGGCCGAAAGCTTCCGCGCCTCTGCGTCACGACAGACGGGGGCGTGTTCAAGATCTGCGAGTCATCCACGGCGGAGGACTTCCTGAGAGCCTGCATGCTGATGGACGCGGTGCTCGCTGCTCTGCACCTGGTATCTGTCGTCGTCAACGTCGGTGGCCCCCTCCACTCTCCGCTAGCCCTTCTCCGTGCCCATGCTGCTCGTGGCTTGTCCATCCTTCTGGCAAGCTTCACCCCGGCGGCACCTTACAACACAACAGATACTGCCAATGCAGCAGTGGCACGTTTGCAGGTCGAGTTGAGTAGCTCTTCTGCTGATCTGGTCTACAAGGAGGCAAAGAGTAGACTTGATACTGACGTTGGCAATGAGCACGATGTACAATCAAACAAGCGGCAGCGTCAAGCAGCTGCACTTGTGGAGCCCGAAATGAGACCAGGCAGCAAGTGTGTCGACGGGAGGCGCAGGATAGCAAACTTTGTCCTCGGAGTCCTCTGGCATCTGCCGAGGGAGTGTAGAACGCTGGGGATGCAGGTCCTTGTGCCTGGCTTCGCCTTGATCACTCCCACTGCCCACCAGCACCTCCTGGAAGCAGCAGTTGCGGTGGACAGAGCAGAGCTGGCATCGAGGTCCCGCGTGTCCATGCTCCATGCCCTGGGCCTTGAGTTCGGGATTGAGCCGTGGATTGCTCACTACGAGCAGGGTATGCAGCCGTCTGGGCCAGACACTGAAGCTGCTGAATGGCCGGCCGAAGAGGATAAGTCACATAAGGCCACGGTTGGCGTTCCTGAGCAAGCTGCTGATGCAAAACGACAGAACAGCAGCCACATGGACATTGAGATGAGCGAAGGAGGAAAGGCTTGTAACTCTCTTTGCAATCTAGTGCCGGAGACTGTAGCTGGTGAGCTTCAGCACTTCTTGACTTTACTCACACTTGAGATTCTTAGAGACTCGTTGAAATATGTTATTCTGGTGCTCCTTGATCCTTGTATCTGAAAGCTTACATGGTGCTGGAATGGTGCACTGTAGACAGTGGCGTCCTTGAGTCTGATGCAAAGCACCTCGTCTCAAGGATTCGCAAGGAGGAATTTGGCATTGACTGCGATAATCAGCCGCTCACTGGCCTCCTTGAAAGGCAGCACGCGCGCATGGGCCGCGCCTTGCAGCGCCTCTCGCTGGACTTGTACTCGTCCGACACCCACTTTGTCCTTGAGCTTGTAAGCCCTGTACTCAACAACTTGATGATCCTGCCATTAGAAACTCGTTGGTGGGACTCTCATCCATCTCCTCTGCCCAGGTGCAAAACGCAGACGACAACTGCTACGTGGATGGAGAAGTGCCGGAGGTCGCCTTTCTCCTTGACAAGGAGCAAATATCTGTCCTCAACAATGAGCGTGGGTTTACCTTTGCCAATCTGCAAGCCCTGTGCGATGTTGGCAGGTCCACAAAAGTTGGAGACCTCCATGACCTTTATACTGGGCAGAAGGGTATTGGCTTCAAATCTGTATTCAGAGTGAGCAATAACCGCAACATTCTAAGCAGAAATTTGAATGTGTAAAACACTATGCTTTGGTTAGTATTGGCTAATTACTGGGCAGAAATTTGAATGAAACATCGCCAGCGCGGAGGCCGTGCGATTCGAGGAGTTATTATGATTCACCGCAATACCGGGCAAGCCCGCATTGGCCTTTTATCTAATACTTTACCTTTACGAGGTCATTTACCCAAGGATTTGTTCCTGTTGCAGGTCACAGATGCACCTGAAATCCACTCCGGTGGCTTCCATGTTCGCTTTGATCTTTCCATAGGACCCCTGGGGTATATCCTTCCATTCTGGATAGATGAAGATGGCACGCTGTCATCATCCACTGAGAACGTGTTGAGCTGCATACCTTCCAAAGGTGTGACATGGCGGACGCACATGAAGCTTCCGCTCAAGCCATGCCTACGAGGCGCCAAGGCATGCGCTTTGGCGGCCAAGCTTGCAGACCTGCACCCCTCCTTGCTGCTATTTTTGCGTCGCTTGCGGCGTATTCACGTTGCGGATACCGTGACAGGCAGCCATCTCTTACTGGCACGCCAAGAGCTCGGCAATGGTCTGGTCCAGGTGTTTGACAGCCAAAGGCACCTTCTGTACCTTTTGCACCAATGCACCATCACTGTGGCCTCTGCTTGGGCTGGTTTTGGCCTCCAGGCATCAAGGGGGTCAACAAAGATCTCTCTGGCGTTTCCTATGAGGGAGACCCCAGATGGGCATGTGGAAGCAGCGCCCGCAAGGCAGCAGGTCTTTGTGCTCCTTCCGGTGCGGTCGTACGGCCTTAAGTTCGTGGTCCAGGCGGACTTCGCCCTGCCGTCTTCACGGGAGGATGTGGACCGCGACAACCCCTGGAACCAGTGGCTGCGGCAGCAAGTCGCTGACACATTCGTGGGCGCAGTCACCACTTTCCAAGCACTGCCAAAAGTCAGGTGAAAGATCTTGTCAATGGATAGACTGACTCCATGCTGTCTGCAATTATCAAAAAATATATATCTAGAAAGTACTTAGACAGATGTATGGTATAATTTGTTGATTCAGGGGTGCTTACTGGGGCCTGAGCGAGTACCTGCAATTTCTGCCTGCGGAAGGAGAGGCCCTCGGGTTCTTTGCGCCGCTGCCGCGGATGATCTTCTCCCAGCTTAGCACCACACTACGCCTCCCAGCTGAGGGTGGCAGCTACAAGCTACCGTGCCAGCTGGTTGCTCTGCCAAAGGCCCAAGCCGAGGTGGCCACAGTCCTCCACGTTGTCACACCCCAGCTTCTCCAGCAGCACCTGGGGCTCGATTTCCTGGACCACCGCATCCAGGTCCCTGAGGGCGTCTCTGCTGGTCTGGGCATCCTGAGCTTCAGCGCCACGACGCTCGTGGCGCTCATGGAGGCCCTGTGCACCGGCCCCCCACCACTTGTGCACCTGCAGGCACTGGGCCGCCACTGGGTTTCCCACTGGATGGCCCTTCTACACAGTAGCCTGCAAGCAAGCTCGTCTACGAGCCTCACGCAATTGGCGAGGCTGACCAAGCTCCGATTTCTTCCATTAGCAGATAATTCATTTGCTGCCTTTGAGGATGCGCCTCTGTGGTATATGGATGGGGATGCTCTGGAGAACCTGAAGCAGTTCCCAGCTTTGTCGGCACAGCTTCGACTCATACATCCGCAGCTCCTGGAAGCTTGTCGCTTGGCAGATGGTTGTCCTATCTATAAGAGTCCTGGACAGATACGGGCAGATCACTATGCAGGCGAAGACGAGGTTGCTCAGGCGAGGCATGAGACTGATGTATCTGTTGTAGCCGACATGCTCAAGAAGCTCGGAGTCCGCAAGCTCGTGGACCACGACATCCTAGAGCTCCACATTCTGCCTGGCATGGCGTCAGGGCGAGGCATGAGCCAGAGCGAGGACAGCCTGTTGGAGCAGGCTGCATTCTGCAAGCGCCACTTTGAGTCAGCTTGCCTCAGCTGCAGCCAGGCAAACCTTGCAAAACCTACAATGCGTGTGCGGTTGGGAAAGGCCATTGTACTTGTGACAACTGGCGGTCTGGCGAGGCCCAGCCAACAGCCTGTTCACTTTCCAAGGGCATGGCAGAATCCGGTCGATGCACGTCTTATATACAACGAAATAAGTGCGACTATTGGTTTCGAGTGGATGGAGGTTGACGACCGGTATTTACGGCTCGGTGTTGCTGCTGATGAGGACGGAGGTCTTAGATCTTGGCGGGCATTCTTCACCAACATTGAAGTAACCGACTTCCTCCAAGTGCAAGAGGTTTCTGATGCACGGGTGGTGGACTGGACAAGCAACGAGCTGGATAAGGTTTTGGACAGCTTAGCATCTGCCAAAGCCTCAGGCAGTTCATATGCTAGGCTGGCAGAGGCGCTTGACTGCCTGTGGGACCAGTGCTACGCCAGATATGCCTACAAGGCAGCGAGGGACTCCAGAGTGAAGTTGTTGCCAGAAGAGCCGTCCACCTTTATGCAGACCCTTCAGAACTCGTGCTGGCTGCCTTGCACAATCGATGGAGCTCTTTGCAGGCCCATGAATTTGGTGGTGCGCAGCCCGGCAACAGAGCATGTCCTTGGGCCGTATGCTCCATATGTTGCTTGCAAGGTACTGTCCTGAACAACTTAGGATTCTATTCGAATTTGACATATGAATCTCAAGTGACTTGCCATGATGTTGTGGCATACCTAGAGGGGGGTGAATGATCCTGTCTGTGCTTGTCAATTTGCAGATTGCAAGCACCAAGTTCGCTGCGTGTCTTCGACTGCAGGAGCAGGTAACAGTTCGTACTGCTCTCTGCACTTTGAGGAATCTGGAGTCAAGATCATCAGAAGGGGCCAGGTCAGTGCTGGACTTGGGTACACTTTCTCTCGTCAGTGCTGCGAAAGAGTCACTTAATTGTACTTCTCTTTGATTTTATAGAGTGCCTGGTTGGAAGCATCTTTGCTGATGCACCGTTCCTGATTGGAAGAATTTCGCTCAAATGTATGCAATCTGCTCAAGAACAATGTAAAGAAAAGTTTATGGCAGATTCGCCACATCCATGTCTCGTAAGCTTGTTGTCAATGCTGTTGTTGAAGCTCTGCAGGATTGACCAAATGAGCCATCTATACCAAATGCTTCAAAGAAGCATCACCGAAGACAAGTGCGGAAAGGTGATCAAAGAGTTCATAGAAGAAAGCCCGTTCATCTTTTTGCCTAGTGCAAGGAGCATGGTAGTCGACCGTGGCCTCCTTCAGCGTGGTCGTCTGCTTCCAAGTACGTCTGTGTTCTGGAAGGATGCTACAGGGCTTTCAGACAAGCTGAGGAGGGCCTTGAAAGACCATTGGTGTAATGACAACGAAGTAGAGGCAGGAGAGTGCTTGGTGGAACTTGCGGATGTTTATCCGGATCTCCGGTCCTTTTTCCTAACAGAAGGACACGTCAGTGATGCCCCAAGCTTCGAGCAGTACGTGGGAATGTTGCAGTGTCTCTCCTCACTGCAGGCCCCCAACGACGCCTTATTACAAGTGAGAACCTTACTACAAACCTTACTGCCATTGATAACTTGCTCTATTGGGGTCAATGTCAGTTCTGAAGCTGCTATCAATGCTCTGCTGATGCCTTGCTTATTTGCAAACTTAGTCAAGTGTATCTTGATTGTTTGAGCAGGTTCTGTCTGTGCTGGAAAAGTGGGCATCAGAAGCTCCAATGTCTCAAGAAGAGCTTCGACGAAGGAGGGCCATTCTTGCTGAGGAGCACTGCAAGATTTTCCCAACTACAGATGGTCGTTGGACTTTTCTGAGAGTACTGAAGCCTGCTGTGATATACGCATGTGATGATGCTAATATAGCAGCCTCTTTTGACTTACTGCCTGGAGTCACACTCCTGCAAATCTGTGGAGCTGGGAAGAAGCAGCCAGAAGCTGCAGTGCTTGCTTTCTTGGAGCAACTGCAAGTGCCCCTCCTTTCCAAAGTATGGCTACTGAGAGGATACCCTATGCTGCTTGTGACACGGATGCACTTGCCTGATCAGTATTGTTGACATTAGTTTGACATGTCTATCCCTTGCTTTCTGATACTGGGAGGTTCACAACTGCTTATTGCTCGCCTAAGCTCTGCAGGTGGTGCATAAGGAGGTAGTGACCTATGGCGACAAGAGTGGAGACTGTGTCACTATGGAGCTCCTGTCATGGACGCTCCCCATGCTGCAGCGCTACATGGCATTCCACCATCCCACCCGCTATTTTGAATGCCAAAGTGGTACTGGCATGCAGACGAAGCTGGATGACTTTAACTGCATCTTGGTGGATGGACTGTACGTCTCAATGGCGATTCCTACGGCTGCTGGGCTTGTTCATGGCAAAGAGCCAGTTAGCCACAGCGTCCTTTTGCACGTAAGCTCCCCCACCTTGGGCAAGTGTGCACGTTACTTGTCTCTGTATGAATACTTATTCCATACATGTTACCTTTTTCAGTACTACAATTTGTTCGGAAGAGCATGCTTAATCCTGGCTCTGTCTGCAGGGTACTGTGCTGTACACAAGTGAGCATGCCAAGGATGACACGGCTGCAATATGGATGGAGTTTACCAAGCTATTTCTCCCAGACCACAAGGACCGGCGGCAGCTAGTCAACTTCCTCAGGCTCCTCCATCTGCAGTGCTTCTCTGCTCTGTCCTCATCAGAGGACTTGGAGAAATTTGTATCGCTCGACCAAGGTATACCTCCTCTGTCAGAGGACGTGCTTTGGGTTTTGCCAGCGAGCACAGACATTCATGGCCTGCACAATTGGCAAAGCACGGAAGTGAAGGATGTCCATCCAGCCACAGATCCTTTGCTGAACTCCAGTCCTACTAACTGTTGGCCACCACCTAATGGGCAGCGGGCAGCCCATCTCTGCCGAGCAGCAGACGTTAGGCAGCTGCCGGCATGTGTAGAATATGAGCTTCGTGGGCAAGCTTTAATTCGGGACTCCACTGTGGAGAAGGGGTCGAAAGTTGATGCTTTGACCACTCACGATGCTGCATGGTGTGCATCATACTCGGGTCCATTGAAAGATGCCGTTGCTGGAAATTCCAGAGGTGTGTCCTCCACCAAGCTCTGCGTCAAATGCAGTATGTCGTGCCGTGTTACTATAGCAGGTTCTGCTTCCTCTTAGAGGCATGTCTGGTCTTTTTAAACCCGTCATAGAAGGCATGATGCTCTAGGGTTGCCAGCCACTTGGACACCAGTAATAGTATTGTGAAGCTGGCTTAGGTAGGTAGTAAGCATGCTTGCCTGAGGGTCAGAGGTAGGGACTGCTAGAATGTCCTGTCCAAGCTGATGATACCTTGGTAAGACCTGCTTCTCAGTTACACATTTGCTTAAATGAGGTGTTTGTGCTGTTTTTGCAGGTCAACCATGCCAAGTTGGCTGTCAAGAGCTGCTGCTTGAGGTTGACCATGCAACTCAGCCCAAGAAGGTTGCAGCTATTGAGCAGCTTCTGCAGAGTAAAAAGCTGAGGTTGCCTAGCTTCCTGAATGAGATGGATGAGAAGCAACGGAAAGTCACTGGAAGATGGGGTGAGGAGTTCGTATACAGGCAGCTGGTAGCCAAGCATGGCCCCGAGAATGTGCAGTGGATGAACGAGCAAGTAGAAAGCGGCGCTTGCTTCGACCTCATCTTGAAGCCAGAGGGTGGTGGAGCATTGCACTTCGTGGAGGTAAAGTCGACAAGCTCGGATGATAAAGAATGGTTTGACATCTCACCCAAGGAATGGGAGTTTGCGAGGACTCAGAAGGACCGGTACCACATCATGCGCGTTTACAACGCCGGGCAAGGGAGCGAGGGCAAGGCCACGATTGTGACACTGCCTGACCCTGCCAGCCTGTGGGCTCAGCGCATACTTAGGCTTTGCATTGCCTTTTAGATAGTCGGCTCCCATTACAGAGTCTTCATGTACAGATTGACAACGTCTCCTGATAGTATCAGGCTTATTCTTTTTGGAATTGCGGCCGCTTTCAGCCACTTATTATGATCTCCTGGGGCTTCAAGCTGGTCAGAGTGAATCCAGCTGCACTTTGGGTCCACGCTTCTCGACTCTTTGCAACAGAGGATGCGAATACTAGAAGCCTGAAAAGGGTAGCTTGGTGGCAAAAGTCATTGCATTGCCCAGCAGCACATATCAGACTCGATGAAGCAGAGCCAATCCCAGGCTGCGCACTAGACCTGCATGTTACGTCCCCAGCTCCAGATATGGACGAGCAACTGATGATGCTGAACAGCGGCTTCACTTCACGGCAGCCAAGTGCGTATTCCTGTTCGGAGCTCTGGTCTGAAAACAGAAAGCCAAAGCCATGTACCCGTGCATGTGGGCCTTTCCATGCAAAGTCCATGGGCCTGCTGCTTACGGAAGGGGCTACTCAGGCTTCGCAGAGAGCTGCTTGTTCAGCTCATTGCCCCCCTTCATTGGTGGTACTTTTTCTGCTGACCGTCGTAACCCCACGTTGACTAAAATTTCTTTCTACTGGAATAACACGTTGCAATGCCTCTTCATTGTGCTAATACACCTGGCGTGCACAGGGCCAGGCTGCTGCAACTTTGCTTCATCAACAAGGTGGTGAGTCCCCAGGGTTGAAGTGACTGACAAATTGTGAGCTGGTGTAGGCCAAAGTCTTGCAAATGATGAAGCACGTTAAGCATGTGCAAGTACCAAGTAAGTCAGCCTTAGTCACGGATGCTTTGGCTGTCTTTATCATAGCATGGCAACTTTACGGGAGGTGTGGAAGTTGTGAGCCGAAATCTTGCAGAATAGCCCCCCCACAGCATAACGAGCATCTGTATGTGCACACATGTAGAAAATCTATCCAAGTGCATGACATGGGCAACGTTATTTACTGTGATGAATGATCATAACAACTTGCCAGCATGGCCATTGTCATGAATTGAATGTACTGCAGATCTGTTTGTATTCGCCAGTTTGCAGTTTGCAGCTCTTCTTTGGAGCTAGAAGTAACCTTTTATTTGGGGCACATGCTTCACCATGTGGCTTATCTGGCATGGAGCCTCATGCGGCCTAGGGCAAGCTGGCACTGGCACTGGCTCTGCTTGGGCTGACTAATCAACATATCTGAGGCTCCCCAGAGGAAGGCGCGAGCTCAAGATGAGGGCGTTCGGCCATGAGCGCAGAGTCGGGTAATGCGGCCTTATCGTCCGTGCGCTTTGACACAAGGTGTCCGCTAACCTTGGATGACCGCAGATAGACGAAGTGACATGGCAAAATTGCGGCGTGAACAGCCTTAACTGCCCCCTCCATTGGTGGTGGGGAAAACAGCAATGCCACGGGGGTTGTAGACCTTGTCAGGAAAACGAGTGGCAAGATCCAACTTGAAGCGTGGGTCAAGGTATACAGAGGTGGCATTGAAAATGATAACGTGTATTTGCTTGGTGCCAGCTTCTTGGACAACGCCGTATGGCTGGGGCAGGGGTGCCAGGTTGCCATTGGCCACCGGCTTGGGGCCTGCGTGAACGACAGGGACTCAGCTATTAGTGTGGGGAGACGTGCAAGTAGACATCCTTGACAACATGGCTTGTCACTTGATGTTGCCACAGGCCTAAGCCATGCAGAAAGCATGGACGGCATGTGGACTGTGGAAAGAATGCAGGCCAGGTTGCCTACCGGAGTATGTCTCGTCGAGAGAGTAGTCGGTGATGATGACGCGGTGAGAGTCTGGCGACCCTGTGCCCTGCGTACCGCAGCAGAGGTCCACCCTCACGCTGTTGGGCGCAGGAGGGGCCCTGCCTTCCAGCACCGGGAGGGTGAACACCTGCTTGACGACCAGACTGGCGGGGTTTGTCCAGTCGAAGTACACCACCTGAGACGAGCAGGCAGGAAGTTGTAATCAGCAGAATGGCCAGTGGAGGCTACTGTCAAGGTCAGACCACTGCTTTTGCCGCAAAGAGGCCAACTTGTTGCTGCTGTAGTGGATGCTTGAGGAGATGCAAGAGATGAGTACCTGTCCGGTTCCGGTCAGTGTGAGGAACCCAAGCTTGTACAGGACAGCGGTCTGGTTGAAGTAGCGGCCAGTGATGAGCTCCATTTGGCCGGGCTTGGAGCCAGGGCCAACGCCGGGCAGTGTGTTCAGGTCAAGGGCCACGGACACCACGCCCGTCTTCGTTGCAAGATAGTAGATCTTGCCTGAGAAGCGGCCTGTAACAAGAACAGGTGGAAGATCTCAGCATTGACAGTGAAGGCTACAGCCACACATGCGGGCAACGACCAAGCTTACGATGTGTGCACAGCTTTACCTCAAGTAGTCGAGTGGAAGTGGCACTCACCAACAACGAGGGCCTTGGCTTGGCTGTCCCCTGGCAGGAACTTGACTTGCAGCAGACCGGCAGCAGCGTCGGGAACTGTGACTGTGCTCAAGATCGTGCGGGTTGTGAAGTTCCACACACGAATGGTGCTGAAGGCAACAATACCTGCAACGGGGGGCATCGTTCTCGGGTCAGGCGCTGACGACAATACGGCCACCGGCAGGCACAGCAGAGCACTAGCAAAGGAGACTTGGTGTGATGCCTGGTGCTCACCGCTGGAGGGAGTGGGGTAATTGAAGGTGGAGTTGAGGACGTAGTAGTCGGTGGTGAGCATGAAGCCAGTCTGGGTGTGGACGGCGATGCCCTTTGGACAGAAGCCGGGAGGCGGAACATCGGGGTACTCGGCGATCACGTTGGTGGCATTGTCGAACTCGGCAAGCCGACCACCCTCGCCACCTGAGACATGCTTGTGTGCAAGGTGAGCTATGACCACCTCACCGCATCAACTTCCAAGCTATGTACTTAGCGACCACCTTCTTGACACCTCTGCAGCATTCTGAAGACAATTACATCATGTACAGAGTGGCACTGAGACGCCGTACCATAAGGATCGGCGAGCATGGTGACAAGGAAGCCGCCGTTGGCGAGGGGGTAGAAGTCCTGGGGCGAGGCGGAGAGGGGCGGGTTCTTGGGCGCCAGCGGCTTGATGTTCTTGGCGTCCGTCATGTTCCAGAAGAAGACCTCGTTGTTGGGCTTCTTCTGCTGGCCCGTGTAGAAGCTCAGGCTGCCCGCGCCCGCCATCAGGTAATTGAAGTTGGCCAGCGACATGGAACCCGGCTGTGCAGCCAGGCAAGCACACGAGGCGAATTCCGTCCTCAGTCATGGGCAGAAGGGGCAGCCGCAGGGCCTTTAGTAAGCGAGGATCCAAGTGATCCAGGAGCTGAGGCCATGCGGAAGAATTGAGGCTAGCCGTCCCACTCGTGAGTCCGGAAGCGCGCGCTGACCTCGTTGCCGGTGGGGCTGTTGAGCACGTTGTAGGTGATGATGGTGCCGTAGGGGTGGCCGCCGACGAGCGCATTGTTCCAGCCGATGACAAACATGGTGTCTCCGAGGGTCTTGTTGGCCTCGCCTGCAGCCCGGCCGGGCGCGCAGCGCAGCAAGCTCAGGGGCTCGGCACGGGTGGGCCGCCAGGAGAAGCCTTGCGTGTTTTGGAAAGAAGGTAATGGTCAAAGTGGCCAAGCACAGCGGGAAGCACATCCGACGACGTACATTACCCACTGCAGCTCGACCCGCTCAGTGACCAAGCCAGGAGGAGAAGCTGGGCGCGGCGAGAGAGGCGGGAGGAGGTGGGCTCACCGGCCCAGATGTAGAGGTAGTGGCCGGCGGCGTTGTTCTGGACGGCGCCGGCGAAGCCCGCGAGAGCGGTGAGAGCAACGAGCGCGGCCGCTGCGAACGCCGCCATGGCGGCGGGGGCGGAGAGCCGGGGAGCCGGAAGGAGGAGGAAGGGAGGAGGGAGGGAGAAGGGAGGGAGGAGGGAGGGGGCCTNCGCCGACGTGGACCGGGGCTTGCCACGTGTGTTGTGGTTAAGCGTGGGAACGGAACCCTGACCGGGCAGCAGCGGCCTGCAACTAGTGTGAACGGGGCTACCCCGGGGGCCGGCCGCGGAGTGGCGGCGCCCGCCACGTGCAGGCCTGTGGGGTCGGCTGCCGGCGCGCGCGGTGCGCCGCGTCTATCGGCGACGGCTGCGGCGCCCCTTGCGCCGAGCGAGCCGCCGCCAAAGCCCCGTCTGCGTCGGCACCGGAGACAAGAAATTCCGGGATTAGCAGATTCTTTTAGTAGACTGTGGTTGGCCAGCTCAGAGAAGAAAGAATACACGAGAGTCGTAAAGGAGCAAGGAAAGCGCTAAAGATAGAGGGATTCTTCCAGTAGTGACCGATGGCTGTGCTTGGCCAGCCTAGATAAACGAATGAACAAATTTCGACGGGGCCAGAAAGCACTAGGGCACACTGCGAATCGGATGGCCGCTGGGTGCTCAATATCCCCTGCAAGAAAATGACGGCTCTTCAATGAATGGCTGGAAATAGTACAAAGGAGGAAAGAATCTTAGTGAAGAGGGTTCGGGGCACTTTACCCAACTGATAGTCAGCAGCTAATGGATTGATGGAGAGCTGGCACTTATGTGCCTCAGCACGCACGGCACTGCTCAAAGTAACACGATCTTACTTCACCATCACCTCATCCTAGCAACCTCTTAGTGCAGGCACTCCGACCTTGTCCGCCTTTCTTTGGGCTGGCCTTTCACAGCCAGCGCCCACTTCGGGAACGCTTGCTTTCTTCCGACCAGTAGGGCAGCCACTCGTCCAACATGGAAATTCTTTCTGAAGGGGCGATGGCTGTGAGAGGGGGAGGCCAAGCCGACCTCATGCAATGGGCAAGGAATTGGAGAACAAGCATATGCGCAAGTGGCTACCAAGAGTAGGTGCTCGATGCTCCTAGTTAACAAGGGCAGACGGAGTGTGGCCACACAGAAATAGCTCTACTGCAGAGCGGCTGAGGAAATAGGGCGAAAACACGACTGGAGGGGACATGTCATCCAGGAGTGAGCACAGGGGACATGTAGGGGCCGTTCAACGAGGGGAGACGATGACTATGTGGTAGCCTAAACTTCATCTCGGCAGCTCGAGAACACCACCTCAATGCGCTTTGACGGGAAAAGCTTCACATGGGGTAATGCCGATGGTTGCAAACGAGCCGTCGACACAGTCTTGCCACTAGAGTGACAAGCCGGGGACGTGCTGGTATGATGTGAAGGGTTGACTGTTTGATGTGATCTATGCTATTAGAGGCGAATGATAGAGACAGCGCAGGTATGGCCTGAAGCATCTGGAAGTAAGCATGTCAGATTCAAATCGACTTGATTTGGAGCCAGGATTGATGGGGAGTAAAGTTAGCTTTTCCTGAGCTAGTTCATCTAAAGGGCGTGTTGAGCTGATTCCCTTAAGGGGCGTGTGGAGGTGCAATGGAGTGCCAAGAGGTAAGGCCATCTGCTTCAACCCGCTTACAATTGAAAAAGTGTGCAGCGGTGCAAAAAGGTGAAGCCATCTGCATTCGCTCCACCTGTACTTGGGAAGCGTGCAGCAGGAATTCCGCCCGGACCAGCATGAAGAGCAGGCAAAGTATTTGCTGTTCATGCTGACCACACAGAAAGTTAGGCCGTCTTACCCCACATAGACGCCACCTCGCTAGCAAAATTCATAGAAGTCAACCACGGCATACTGTACAACAGCCCTCGACCCAAGCAATGTAAGCGAGGCCGTGCCGTCGGTTGGCTAGGCACAAGCTGCCAGCCTCCATGCGGTAAGCGAACTCCTAACCCCTGGATGACCTCCGGACCCGAGAGCAACATGCGCTGTGCTTCCGCCTAAACGAAGGAGCTTGCGTGGTGCTTCGCTGCCGCATCCTGCGCCAGGTACGTCAGGACTGTCTCAAGCGCTTGGACACAAGACGGTTGTCATCGGTGGCTGGACTCGCCGAGCCCAAGCCTGCTTCACTCGCCTCCCTGGCAGCCCATGCTTGCCCAGCGGCCTTCTCGGCCCCACTCCTAGGAGCCACCCGGATGCCACTCAGTACGTAGCCCCCGCTGCCGCTCATTAGCATGTGCGGGTGGCTCCTTGCGGGCAGGATCTGCCACGCCATGCCACATGCTCTATAATCAGGCAATGACTGAGCCAGGTGATTCTAAGTGTTGTGACCGTAACATAGATGTTGAAACAGAAAGCGGGGGTGCTTTCATCAGAAATTCAGTGAGGGCGGGCAGAAGCACAGGGCGATGCAATCGTCACACCTGGTACTCGCGGAGCCAAGGCTCTGCCAGCTGGAGGGCCACGGCGTGCTTGCTGCTCTGGAGCCAGTGCATGCAGTCTGCCAAGGGCTTCTCAACCACAGCAGGCCGTCCACAAACGAGATGGCATACGCAATCAGTCTTGATTGTACAATATGAGCTTGCCTATGCCATCTCACACAGAATAGAGCAATGTTGCGTGTCGCCCAGTGTCACCACCAAGCGGCACTCACCTGAAGATGTGTGTGGTAGATGGCAAATGGACCCGACAACTGCAGCAGCAGAAGGAGGGGCTCAACAATGGCAAGTGGCTGCAGGCTTGGTGCAGCCACAATGAGGCTGCAGGTCACACTAGCAATTGATGTCAACAGCAAACCCACATGCAACGCACAGAACTGCAACACCTTCAGTGCTATGCCATCATGCTGGCAAAACTGGTCTGAACGCCTATTGCTGCATCACACAGTCTCGCTAGACATTGAAATCTAGCTGTCTGCTGAAGATGCTACACTCTGGAATCAGCTGGTACCTTGTGAAGCCCCGCTGGGCCCACCACTGTAGCTGCTCCGGAGGAGCTCGCCGCCCCGCCTTGCCAGCCTTGCCCGCTTGGAGCTCTGACCGAGCGCTCCCAGAGGCTGCCTCAGCGACCTCATGGGCCAGTCGATGGCTCTCAGATCTGTCCTCCTCGCTATTCTCCTCTTGCACTGCTGGAGCCGCACCAGCCACCGTGCTTGCTGACATCTGCAGCACTGCTTCGCCATGGGCAACAGGCACCGCAGGTAAACGACCTCCTTCATCTGCAACAGCCTCGATGGGCATCTCCTCAATAGCAGCTCTCTCGCCTTGCTCAGTGCCCGCTGCCATGCTGTCCTCATTGCACCGCCCCGGTGCCGAAGGCGATGCCATTGGAACAGCTGCTTGCTGACCAACCTTGGGATCCAACGCAGCAGACTGTCTAGCAGCGATCAACTCTGCAATAGAGGTTCTTATTATGCTGCGCATGGACAGGACAGACGTGTTCTCACTAGTTGTGCCTGAGGAAAGTAACGGAAATGAGATGCTGTTGCAGTATCCAGCATGCTCAAGGAATTCTAGCTATAGAGCAAGTACATACTTTGTATGCCACCAGTGCAGCAATACATCTAACAACCACACTCTCACATTGACCACGTATATTTTGGCAAATGTTTTTTAATAAAGCACATCACCAGGCTTGACAGCATTCAACTGTCATTCTAAAAGTATTACCCATGCAGGATGTCAAGAGCCCTGTTGTCCTGCAGACTGTGCAAAAGAAACAACTTACCAGCTGGCAGAGCATGGATCGAGGTTGAAGAGGCGCACAATATCAATGGAAGCAGGCCTCGTCCCCCAGTATGCGCTGCAAACTGACCCAAACCCTGTGCAAAGTGCGAGAGTGCAACAAGAAAAATTGAGGAGCTCCATAGGTAGCCATAATCAGGGTTTCATGTAACACTTGTTAATGCTGTGGACAAAACTTCGGTAATGTGTTCTGACGACCCCGCCAGAATACGCTTGTTTCAAGATTGATGCATATATCAGGCAGTGGTTTGTCACCAAATCAGGAAACTCTAACAAACAATATGCAAACCAAAAAGGCACATCGGAGACGGAACACCTTGACTTTGCAACTTGGCATCATACCAGTGGGCTGCCAGTGGGCCTGGGGGAGTGAGCACCTCCAAGGCGCTCAGCGACTGCTGCGGTCAGGAGGCCTCCGCAGCCGTCTACTACAAGCACCTCAGCGTGAGCACCCACGTTCGCAAGATTGAGGAGGAGCGCCAAGCTGTCAACGCGCAGAAATCTGCCGCAGCATTTGGCAATCATTGCAGCAGGTCAATAACTCTGCTTCAGTATCTGAGTCAAGACCCAATGTCCGTACTCGTGTCTTTGCGACCCGTCACAGTGCCTGTGTGACCAGTCTGTGAGAGGAGAATTGCGCCTCGATGACATCATGCTTCTGAGAGCTGACAAAGTCATGGACGCTATCGAATGCAGGGCATTAGATGAGGCTGCCGCAGCATAGTCAGGTGCACTTCATAAGTAAATGCTTGTCTACTCACTGGTCCAGACAGTCACGTACAGCCTACCCAGTCTTTGAAGGCGCCTTGAGGAAGTATGCCGCACACAAGCTGGCAGCAGGCCACAAGGGGTGAAGGGGGATGTCAGGCAGTCATCTCGGCAGCTGCATTGCAATTGGACACCATTGCAACTGTCGTCATGGCCAATCTTCTGACTAAGCACCCAGGTTAGGGAGCAGTCTGATATGGCCTTGTCGTGTACCATTATCATGCTGAACATAATGACTACATTGCATAGGCATCCTTCAAGGATGTGAGCGCAACTGCCAACACCAGGACAGGCTGTCCAAGGCCCACATGAAGCTCGCTGCTTCCACCAAGAAAGCTCACCTGTTGGCTGTTGGCCGCCGCACTGTGACCCGTGGTGCATATTTCTTCTGCTTCCGCACCCGGTACTTCTCCTGCAGGATGCACAACGGGCAGGGTTGCTCAATGTGAGTGTTCGGCTATGCTAAGGCCAGCTAAGGACCACTGGACTTGGCGCTACAAGTTGCGGCCTTGTTGCTATGGGTCTGTCAAGCACAAGCTGCAGCGGTCATTAGCATATGCTTAGCTGACTGTACAACCGTAAGCTCGTCACCAGAGTGCTCTTGACAGCAGTGAAGCTCAGCCTTCCCAATCCAGACCCTCAGGCATGCAGCACATTCAGGGCCAGACCACCAGAAGAAGAAGGTAGTGGACTCTCTGCAGCCGGCTTGACCTGAGAATACTCAGTCTTTGCGTTGAAAGTGGCACTGTTCTCCACAAGCGCCTGCACAATCTCACCGCCCGTTGTGCCCTCCCTGCGCTGCTGGTGCGTGCATCAATCAGTCTCCGTGCCTGAAGCCAGGCGTCCAAATTGGCTAGACAATGAGGCTTCCAGCAAGACACAACCCGCCAGTGTCTATCCAAAGAGAATGGACAAAGAGAATGCAAAGCCTGCCGATAGCAGCAGAGACACGTGCACCGAGAGCCAGGCTTGTATATTATGTGAGAGCTCTGGAAACTTGCAGCCAAGCACATCCCAAAGTGCAGGCTGTGGCGTGCTTCACCTCCGCATGCGCAAGATGTCATCCTCTGTCAGCGCCTGAGCCGTGTTGGTGTCAGAAAGGGATCGGTTGTCCTTGTCCTGCATATCGGCATTGGCTGCGGCACTGACGCCTGCGCCCTTTGGGGCCTCGTTGCTGCCGCTGCTCCCTGAGAGCAGATTTGCACGACGCGTGCAGACGACCCTCAGCACGTTGGGCACTCAGAACAGCTCTAAGTCAGTGCGAATGGCAGGAGGAGATCTACTTAGCGACTCAGAGTGAGCGTCTGGCATTTAGTACGTGAACAGTCTGCGGAATGCAAGGTTAAGAGCTATGATGGAGATGTCATGCAAGCAGCCTTGTAGCCCTAAACCCCTAAACCCTACAATCCTAAACCCTACAACCAAGACCCTAAACCCTATCGAAGTGACCACGGAACATGGCGCGAGGCACAATCGCCGCAGCATCCAGCCACAACTCGCCCAAGTCACTCAGCTCAAGCCCTGGACCGCCCTGGCCCCCAACATGAGCCCTCCTGGGGCACAACTCATGTCCTATTTGGGAGCTGCAGTAATGGACACCCCTTTCCTAAGAGCTAAGGCCCAGCGGTGGCAGCCTCAAGAACATGGGAAAGCCGACTACTTGCTTCCAACTGGTGGTCTCCAGCAATCCGGCTGCAATCCATGTCATGCAAGCCCGCTTTGCCTCCAGCCGGCATGGCCTGCCGGGTCTCGTATCGCAAGGACAGGAAAGGTGACGCACCGTCGAGCTTCACCAAATGAGCTCTGCCGTCGCGGTTGCTGTCGGCGGTGCACAGCTCAAAGGTGGCGCCGAAGGGGCACCCGACGAGCTCCACGAGGTCGCACGACGCCTTGCCCACCCTTAGCTTCCTGCAGCCGCCGGCGCTCATCCATCAGAATGAGACTCAGCTAACGAGGGCTCACACCGTCTCAGAGGTTGGCAATCTGGCCATTGAGTAAGTAGGAATCTGTTTGATGTCAAGAATAGGGTTTAGCATGGGGATGCGGGATACACGCCGGGACTTGCGGCGGGATGTGCGGCGCGGGTGGCGGGGGCCAGACCCGCCGCGCCGGACGGTGACGAAGGACTGCCGCTCCCCGTTGACGTCGACGAGCACGGTGGAGCCCTCGGTGATGAGCGCTCCCGGCGCCGCTGCCGCCACCGCCGCCGCCTGCGGCGCTGCCTCTGCCGCCGGCAGCTCCTCCGACGGCGGCGTCGGCGGCGGCGGCGGCGGAGTCTCCGTCGCGGAAGCCGCCGCAGCGCCCGCCGCACTCGGCGGGGCCGCCATGGCGGCGGACGCGCGCTCGAGACCTGAAGTTTGCCCTAACCCTAGCCTCGGACCGCACCCGGCAAACGGCGGACCGACGGCGACGGGACGCTGACGACTCAGTTCGTCGCTACGTTTCCTGGGAAGTCCAAACGCCGGACAACGAGCCGGGCGGGGAAGTCGATGGGGCCGCAGGGCCGGGGAGGTGGGTGGCGCCGCCTCCAGATCTGGCGGCTCCTGCTCCCAATCTGGCGGGGAGTGGTACGCGGCCCGCCTCGCTTTCACAGTCGAGCATCCTGTTCAGCCAATGTGCACCGCACGGCGAGCTGAATGCGCCGTAGCCAAGTCTGTGGGCGGCGGCACCGGGCTCGCCAGACTTGGCGGGGGCAGGGGGCCTGGCCGAGCTGCAGGCGGCAGCTGGCGCCTCCCCCCCGTCCTCCCTCGCTTGCCCGGCCGGCACACACCGCCGCCCCTCCTCTCCGTCCCTGGCCCCTTGCCTTATTCCCTCCCCCCCCTCCCCTCTCCCTCCCTCTCTCTCTCTCTCTCCCTCCCTCCCTCCCTNCTCTCTCTCTCTCTCTCTCTCTCTCTCTCGCTCGCAGACGCCCTCTCACACCCTGGGCCCAGGCGGGAGCACCCCGAGCACCCTCTCGAGCCCGCAGCAATGCCTGGAGCTTGGCTGCAATGCAGGTGGGGAGTCATTGATATCAGGCAGTCACTGCCCAGTCTGCCGTAGGGTGCTAAGTGCCCCTCTTGCTTTCCTCTCGCGCGTGTTTTGACAGTCTAGCCAGCCCACTGCCGCAATGTGGCGGCTGCATACGAGGTCCGCCTCTGCCCCGCTCTTAACCACGTTCCACACTAAACCTGCAACTTTCTGCTCTGCTAGTCTTACAAAGAGGTCCTGGCACCCTCTTGTCACCTGCTCCATGCACAGGTCAGCCACAGCCGTTGCCGGAGGCACTCTTAGGTGAAGGTCGTGCCAGTGGACCGCTGAACTTTGTCACTTTGGTGGAGTCTGGCTGGATCTAGAGCTGGAGCATCTGCAGCCATGAGGATCATGAGGCCAGATCGCGAGGTCGCAGCTGCAACGTTCTGCATGAGCAAGCATGGGGAGCCGCAGCATGACTATGAGCTGCAGCAGAATGTATCACCGAACTCGGCCTTGTCCCAAGTGGGCCTGGCAAGAGACAGTCTAAAGCCCCACCCCAAGTACGCCATTATCCCCTGGACGAATACAGAGCGTGCCTTGAAAAAGGCTGGAGCAATGGGCATTCTCTGCACCTTCAGGGACCTCGAGACCAAGGAGAGAGTCGTTATAAGGATGATGTGCGACGCCTTTGGCAACATTGTTGCTGCCCGCCGACTGCTTAGGTACTAAAGTATCACACTTTGGCATGTATGACTTGCTTGTAGAACCAGCGTATTGCACAGCATATATGGTGTCATTGCTACTGCCTGCTATACATGTCGTCATTACTGTTTACTGATCTCTGACTACTGCAAGTCGCGACCAGAGGCCTCAATGTTTTGCTAAGACTTGTTGATCAAGATTATAGTTGTCATATCGTCCTCTCAGGGAGGTCACCATATTGTACCAGGCGCAGCATGAAAACATCCTCGCCTTGAGGTGAAACACGACAGTCTTCCTGCCAGGACTTCATGACTGAAGATTATGTAAATTATAAATTTCAAAGCTCTTGAGCGAGAGCGAGTCAGTACATTCTTGAGCAGTAACGAGTCCGTGCATAGCTGATTGTTTAGTCAAGCTATTCTTCAGTGCTAGTAGTCTGGTCACATGCGAGTGTATGAAGGTCAGAACGCAACACATGCTGGAGAATGTGCTGAAGTGCCGTAAACAGTAAGCTGCTCAATCAAGTTACAGAAATGCTGACTTCCTGACGCTGCACATCTATTAACCTCATTTCTAGGGACATTGTGATCAAGAGCAAACATCTGGAGCAAGTCAACGATGTATACTTGGTCTACGAGATGATGGACACCAGCCTCCACGACCTGCTAAGGATCCGGAGGCTTGAGGATGACTACTGCAGGTTCTTCTGCTACCAGCTCATGAGAGGGCTCAAGTATCTGCACTCTGCAGGTGTTGCCCACAGGAATCTGAAGCCGAGCACCCTGCTTGTCAATCTTGAGACTCTCGAGCTCCGCATCTCCGGCTTCTTTCTTGCTCAGTCAGTGCACAGCGCTGGAATGCGCACAGGTCAGGTCTCCCTCATTGAATTTTAATGCATGTATCATGGCGAGGGCACACACTGATTCAGTGACAGTGCAGGCAATCACAGTCTGAATGGATGAGGGCTTGCGCAGCGATAGACATATCATGCTGGCCTCTCTCATCTAGTACGTGAGCTGCTGTCCCTGCACATGAGATATCATCTCATGTGCAGACGAATGGCAGGGCAGCCAACCATTAACTGACCGGCAATGAATGTGTGTATTGTGCTTGCAGAGTATGTTGCTGCAAAGTGCTATGACGCTCCAGAATTGCTACTTAGCTGCGGCCACTGTACCACAGCCGTGGATATGTGGTCTGCTGGATGCATCTTCCTTGAGATGCAAAGTGGGCAGCACATTTTCCCCAAAGCAAACAGTAACCTCCACCCTTTACACCAGGTGAGTCATGTATAATGGCCTCAGTAAGTCCGCCTACATAGGGGCAGCTGAGCAAATTCCACCCGCTTTAGTTCCAAACATGCAATGTGTCTCCAAGTGGTTACGTTAGTAGCCTCGCCAGCACTGGAAGGAGCCACTGCCTATGGTCAATGTTGATGCATGAGATAACTATCATTATCACGTGACCGTCAGAGCTGGCCAATCATGCAATATGAATAGTTTGCAGATTTCAGCTATTGCCAAGGTGATTGGATCCCCACAACATGGATCCGACCTCAATTTTCTGCAAGACTTTGAAGTGCAACATGATGTTCACAATTTTATAGGCGGCCATCCCAGATTGACACTTGCTTGTCAGTTTTCTGGCCTGTCCGACTTAGGTAAGAGGCTGCTCTGTGACGTCATGAATGCAGTGCCACCAGTGCAACTGTGAGCGTCAGATTCATGCATTAAGATGTGGGTGGCCTTTCGGTATTCGTGAGGCAGTGTATTCGTCATCTGCTGCTACGCAAGACTGTAGTGCCATCCCAGCTCATGGGCTGCAACAGTAAATTACAGGTCGAGTCAAACTGACTCGACCTGAAGATATCACATGGCTAGATGTCAGGACCACAACTCACAGAAATTGCGTCAGAACGTAGAATAAGTGACTGGCAAGGAGAAGCTCCCCTTCACCTAGCTGGCCGGCTCTCCACGTTGAGCCACGCCAAGCTAAGAGCACTTAAATTGCACAATACTGCAGCGGCTGACTTTGCGGAGAGGCTTCTCGATATCAACCCTTCAAAGAGGATGACTGCAGTGCAGGTGCACTTCGTATCTCTTTACTTCAGCCCAGCATCGCATATCCCGCCTGGTAGGAGCCGTGTATTCGATGGCATATTGAATTTGCTTATCATGCTGCAGAGCCGCTTTGCTCGCAATTTAATCTGGTGGCCCAACATCTTCAGTGCATGGTAATTGCAAATGCAAGGACTTCATTGGTGTCTTGCAAAGCTGCAATTATACTTGCTGTCCGAGTATGGTCAGTCAAATGTCTAGCTCAATGGTAAGTCGATCGTTCGAAAGAAGGATCGCTTCTTTCGTATCATGCACTCATTCATCTGATATTGGCCTGTCTTCTTGTCAGGCCCTGAGTCACCCATACCTGGCCAATCTCCGGGATCCCAGTGATGAACCTAATTGCTACACGGAGCTCGCAATAGGGTTAAGAGATGAAGGCCTATCAATGGCTCAGATCAAGACTCAAGTGTTTCAAGTGGCATCCAAATATCGGTGCAAGAGCTAGGTGACTTGCGATGTCACAGTATCTGCCGTGACTACTGAAAGTTGCCCGGAAGACCGATGTGCTGTTGCCCATCCCAACGCTGGAATGGGCAACAGCACTTCGGCTTTATCCATCTACAGCAACTGCTGGTCGAAGCGCCTCTTCTCTTTCAGAATATTCACATTCTTGCAGAGAAGCTACGCTTCAGGCTGATCAGCTTTTGCTTAAACTGTCTCTAGTTTCTTCGTAGTTGATGACCCAAAGACATTTAGCTGTGCCTTCTGCCTTCACAGCATGTGCAAAGTGAGGCACCTGCAAGCTACAGAACGGCAAGAAGTATGTTCTAGCTTACTAGCTCCTTACATACCCGACAATGCACGAATAGTGCATATTCCTGTGAGTATAAGTACGTGCCATCTTGACCTAGCATGTGTGGGTCACCAAAATGCACGGAAGAAGCGCCAATCAACCATTCATTATTCCAAGCTAAAAACTTACAGCAAGTAGATCCAGATTACGAGTGGCCGAATCACTTAAGCTTGCTCGTGTCTGCAAGTATACCATAAGTGACAAACGTAATGCTTTTGTAAGCATTACGTTGATCAAGTCATGTGCTGGAGGCAAAATTGTGAGCTACTCGCAGGAGAAGGCCTCCTGGCACACGCCTCGAGAGAGGTGAGAGTAAGCCAGAGAGAACGACTGGATCGCAGTTGGCTCAGGCAGACAGTCACTACTGAAGCCTCGAGCACCTGGCTCCAGGCTTTGAGGTTGTGAAGAAGCGGCCCTACAGTAACATGTTGGGACATCTGAACGTCGGGCCGTAGTAGTGATGGTTGGGGGCATTGGAAGGAAAGTTCGTGTATTTGAGAGAAACGAAGGCCAAATGGCCAAGTACAAAGGCAAGCACTAAAGACCTACATAACCTACAGCACATTGACCCGCTCAGTAACCACGGGTCAAAACAATAAGGTGGCTAATCGATGCCTGAATTCTAGATGGCAGATACGAAGCCCTTTCGCCACCAACTGGAGCTCGCCCAGCTTTCTGGTGCAAAGCATTAGCCTGAGCACGCTGCAAACAGGAACTCGTCATGGCAAGAACGACAAATATGCAGCTGGCAAGCCCATCTCAGCCAAGCATTGGAAGGGCTCCTCAGAGTCCTGCCTCAGCGCAACACTAAGAAGAGCATCATCAGAGAAGACTGTGAGGGCGAGGACGAGGACGAGGACGACGTCGAGGACGAGGATGAAGTAGAAGATGACAGCATACGCGACGCTGAGAAAAGGATGAGGCAGTGGCATAGGTGGGCATATTGTTGTGTTCATCACCTGCTGCCAGGCATCTTCGTGCTGTGGCATATGCGAGATTGTCTTCGTCGATGACATTCCTCAAAGATGGCGTCACCTATAAAAGTGAGGCTGGCTACTGGGGGCTTGTGGAAGAGATCGTTGGCAAAGCTGTCAAACGGCCATCATCAATTGCCCTCTCCTGAGGCTGTGTCGCGGCTAGAATTGCCTGCTGGCAGCGGACAGCATCTAGCTGGGGTGGCGGCTACCATATCCATGGCAAAAGCTTGTCACAATGCTCGCCTGCAGCGTCCTACGGCCGTATTATTAGTAGTTGCCAGTGGTCGAAATAGTGGCGAAGGTGGCGCCCGGCGACGGCGGCTGCCAAAACTCTGTCCTCTAAATCTTATGCAACCTGAAAGCCACTTCTGAACTGAAACAGCGGGCGCACTCAGTCGGCAGGCCGCGCCAGGGGGCGTGGCGCTCAGCACTTTGGCAGTATGCCACCGGCTAGGTCGGATGGCACATGGTAAATATACAAAAGAGCGTGGTTTGTGTGAGGAGCTAGTAAGCTAGAAGCTCGTTGCACTACAGTAGTTCGATTGTAGGCGCCTCTTGCGAAGGCGAATCTTTCGCCGAAAGCCTGGAGTGGAAAATACATATTCAGCGAATCCAATTTCGATCTAGTCGGCCTGAAGCGAGGTTCTCTGCATCATATGAGCATTCAGAAGGAGAAGAGGCGCTGCATCAGCGGTTTATGTCCCGGTCCACGTCCGTGTATTGCAAAGAGCTTCTAGCTGACTAGGTCCTCACACAGACCACGCTCATATGTAATTTTAACATGTGTACTAGCTTGCATTGCATCTGCATAACTGCACCATGTGAGTGCCAAAATCTCCTTCATATTCATGTGCATGCCTATTGCATCACAGCAAGCAGACACCGAAAGGATGATGCCAAGTGTCCCGCTTGCTTGTTTGCTTGCTATTGTTCGCGAATATGCTACAAGGTAACAACTGGTTATTGTTGGTGGAAGCTTGATCATGGAGTTGCTGGAGGCGAGGTGTTAGCTTGCTCCTTGACAAAGTCCGATCAGCAGGAGGCCCGAGAGAGAGGTGAGAGTAGGTCAGAGAGAAAGACGCTTCCATGAGAAAGCGGTGGCTGGGAGAGGCTCAGCCCAGAAGAAAGAACGGACAAAGAGAGGACAAGTGGACCAGATGTCAACCCAACCTGACAGCAAATCATGTCTGAGGAGGACATGTCAGCCCTCCTCCTACCTAAAGCGAACTGCTCGTTACTAACTACAAAGAGCGGCATTGTTAAGGATGAGGGCTTCGATCTCATCAAGTTGTTTGAAGTCGATAAGGTCGAAGTTAGCGCACAGCGGACTGTTGGGTGACCCCCACCCGCCACAATGTGACGGTTGGAGAAAGTCGAAGACGGCGAGGTCAATGCCGTTTTCGCCATATGAGAGTGAAGGGCATGCCTCCTGGCCGCCTGCGAGGGCCGCCACTGCCGGCACCGCCACGTCAACGGTGTCCGAGTTGACTGGAATGGGGAGGGCGCCCTGCCCGGCTGGGAGGGCCGCAGTCAGCTTGCTAGCATCCTTGCCGCAGTATGACGGCTCGAGAACCGCCTCCTGCCCGGATTGGAGAGACGCCGCTGCCGGCATCACCATAGCAGCGGCAGCGGCGGCCTGGGGTCCGATCAACTCCACAAGGCGCTGCAGCAGCGTCAGGTTCTCGGCCGTGAGCCCGGCGAGGCGACGCTCGGCGACCGCTACGGCGTTCATGATGCCAGAATAGGGCTCCACCTTCAGGAGCCTCGCCTCATCGAGAAGGCTGCAGGTTGCGATGCGCGTGTCACATCAGAGGCAGAGTTTCCGCCTACAGTCAGCGGCAGCAGAGGCCGACAATCGGGACGCAGCATATGCAGCTTGCTGCAGTGGCGGCCGGTCTCAGACCTGTCGACCATTTGGAGTTTGTCATTGTGGGAGTCGCCGAGCGCAAGCATCTTGGTCAGCTGCTTCGCCCCGAATGCCTTGTGAATGTCCACGAACACGGCTTCGCCGTCGTTGTTGTGCTCCACCGGGAACAGGCTCGCGAGCGAGCAGCCAGCCGTCTCAGCGCCAGTGGCCGGATGCACGGTGTTGCACGACTTCTTGAAATGGCGGCAGCGGCCGCAGCTGCGCCCCTTGGCCAGGGCCCGCGGCGGCGAACGGCTGCGCTTGCGCTTGCCCTTGCCCGCCGGCGGGCTCGGCCGCAGGGCGCCGCCGCAAGCCCCAAACTGGCGGCCCGCGAGCGGAGCAGCGGCGGGCGTGGGAGGGAGGCCCAGCCTGGACCGGCCCATGGCGGCGCGGGCTGCGGGAGGAGCGGCTCCCACGACCGCCAGCCGCGTGCCGAGCTTGCGGCGCTCGCAGCAGTGCGGCG
>WELB01000132.1:316234-328606 GCA_009602725.1 Spirogloea muscicola
GGGGGGGGGGGGTGCCTCCGACGCGGTCGCGCCATCTCGCGGGCGGGGGGTCACGTTGCCTCCACGTGGCGAAGTATGAGCGGCTCGACCGACAACGGTCAGGCTTCCCGCGCAAAAGGCTTCCCTCACGTGCGCCACGCGAGCCGCCACGCAAGCTCCGCAACGGCCCGCCTTCGCGCGCTGATCTAGATCGCGATCGCTCGATCCGGACCGCATCGCGCGCGGCTCAGGACCGTCCGATGTCCGGCGCCTCCGATGCCGCGGCGCCAACGAAGGGGCCCCCGCAACGAGGGCGCAGCCTTGCAGCTGGCTCGGAAGCCGACAGTCGCTTGACCTTATTCTGAGCCGTAGCAGCTACAGCGCCTCTTGACATAAAAGCAAGGCTTGCATGGCGGTGGCATACCGCCGACGTGCTGAGCGCCACGCCGCCTGGGCGTGAGGTGGCCGCTCGCCGGCCGTGCCTGAACGCTTGCTGTTCAGATTCGAGGCAAGGGCTGCCAGCTGCCGCCAATGCCAACTTTGCTGCTGCTTCTGCCACTGTCTGCTTGCTGATAGAACGGTCGCATGAGTCCGCTTCGCGAGCAGCGCAGCAGGTGGTGTCTATCGTGGAAAAGGTAGCGGCGAGGCCAGCTGCCAAGTGGTTCTTATACCATTGCTAAAAGCACGTCGTCTCTCCACCTTGACCTAGCCGTGCTGGCCCCGATGCCGACGTTGCCACGCTTCTGCCTACGGTAATCTGTGCTTCGCTGACTAAGAAGCCTACTGCTAACACCATGGACGCGGTGGTTACCGAGTGACGGCGTTCTCTGGCCTCACAAACGAGACTTTGCGCCTGATGCATCACAAGTCGGGGCAGGTCTGTCGCCCTCGAGGCTGCCTTTCTTACACAGGAGCTTGGTGGGCCACCATTTCCTGGTGAGCCGTGACTGCGGCAAAGGCTGAGACTTGAGGGCCACTGCACTCGCAGTTGGGCTGGGTCATTCCTTATTCTACGCGCTTCCCTGACTTTCCCTTCTGCACACAGCCACGCAGCCAGTCTCCTCCTGCACATCTTGACGACGTGAAGCAGTTCAAAGGCCAAGCGTGCAAAGACGAACCTGACGCGCACATGCTTCTTCATACAGCCTCTCCGAGGCAATATACGAGGTGGCCATATGTGGACCCGCATCATGCCCATCAACCGGGGGCTGGCACATCACAGGCCGGGTTGACCTTGTCGGTTGTTCTGCGAGCGCCGAAGCCCACAAAATGTTGTGGACATTGGCGTATGTAGCACACACACGTAGAAGTAATGTCCTATGGCATGTACAAAGGCGAGGCGCCGCTTGCTTCACAGCAAGTGGCATGCGTCGCCACTTTTAAGCAGAGGAAGCACACCTTTGAAGAACTTCAATGCCCTTAGCTGTCACACTACGGTGGCTCTGCCCACGTGTCGGAGCTGCTGAGCTCTGACACAGATGCGTAGATTGGCGGAGTGTAAATGAGGGCCAGCGAAACGAGTTTCTACATCCTCGACTAGGCAACAAGAGGATGGGACTGCCTCAAGAGGCAGTGACTGTGAGCTGTCAGCAGCCAGCTGCAATTTTGAGGACAAGCATTGGCGTACGAAGAGGGCACGAAGGACGCACACTCCAGATTGGCTGCTGCTTTGACGGACTCAATAGGCCCTAAATATCAGGGCAGGTAGGAAAAGCTAGGTGAGAACCTGCTCTCTGCCGGAAAGCTGGATAGAGCAGAGGACTAGCTGTCGACACTGGAGTTGGTTGCTAGCCCGCTCTGCACCAGTCACCGTGCGTGCGTTGCCAGCCGCAGCAGCAGTGCAAGTTGCTGACAGAGCAGGGAGCCTGACAGGTCAAAATCCGCATTGGCAAATGTCCTCCACGGCTGTTATCACTCTGCCATGACGTACTTTAATCTCGGGCTGGCTGCTCAGAGCCATGCTCAAATCGAAGCACGGACCGCCAAATAGTGGCAGGAAAGTGGTTAAGAAGAAATGACTCCTGCCATTCAGCGAGTGTCAAGGGCAGCAGCGCGAGCAGCCCGTCTTCAGGTGTACTAAGTAAAACTCTTCATCTCGCTCCAGCGTATACAGGCATTCAATTGGGGACTGCCGCCCCTGTGTTTCGGCGTGGCAACCTTCTTCCAGCTGCTAGATACTCCGGGTTGCGGCTGTTGACTAGGTTCACCGAGCACCCATTCATAGTGTCCATTTGCGTAGCTGTGTAAAATGCACGCTTTCTGATTCTGTTGGACCTTGTCCATTCCTCATGGGCTGGCCTTTCACGGCCATCGCCCCCTTTAGAAGAACAACTACTCTGGGTGTGTGGGTACTAATGTCACACTGTTACCTTGGTCACCTTCAAATCAGCCCGATTTTTTGTAATAGCTTTTGCCTGAAAGTATATTTTCGGCTTAAATCGGCCACCCTTCATTACATGCGCAGTGCGCGCCTTCTCTCTTACTCTACCCTTTTCCCTTCGGACCTTGTCACCTTCTCGGGCTGGCTGTTCCCAACTCTTGCCCCCTTTACGAGAGCCACTTTCTTTGGAGCATGGGTCGGGTAAAGGCGACTGTCAGCGGCTTCATCCCGGATGCATTGAAGGAGGACTAGCTGAAGGTGGTTGCAAATTGCCAGGGTCGGGCTAGCTACAGCGGCGGCTTCCGTGGACGCTGACGTGGCTTAACGCTGACGTCAGTGGGATTGAGAGTTGGAAGGTGGTGGGAAAGCGGTGGGCCAACCCCCATCGGCCGTCGGGGCCAAGGAAACGGGTCTGGACGAGATATGTGGCGATTAGATGGGCGCTACCACAACTACTGAGTGGTCCATCCTCCCCCCTTCTGCCATAGCCTCGTCAGGCCCCACAGTCGCTGCTTAGCTCGTAGTTTGGCCCCTTCGAACCTTGTCAATTCTTTTCGGGCTGGCTTCTCACAGCCCTTGCCCCCATTGGGAGAGCCACTTCTTCCAGAAGCCATGTAGCCAACCAAGCGGCGGGAACGGGACCGTACGAGCGCGAGTTTGGCAATGGCGGGCAATCAAATGGGGCCACCGAAAGCTATGTAGCCATTTAAGAGCCCTTGCCCCCTTGCCCCCATTGGGAGAGCCACTTCAATTTCCATTTAAGAGGCGCTCCACCACCCAACTCCCATCACTCGGTACACGCCTCCTAGCCTCCCCTCCGCGAGGAAGTTGCTGCCGCAGCGCCATGGCGGAGCCCGCGCCCGCAGCGGAGCCCGCGCCCGCAGCGGAGCCCGCGGTGGCGGCGGCGGCGGAGGCGGATCCGGAGGCGANGGTGGCGGCGGCGGCGGAGGCGGGTCCAAAGGCGGCCGACGAGGAGCCGCCGGCGTCGTCGGCGGCGGCGGCCGCGGCGGCGGCGGCAGCGGCGACGCTGGACGGCTCCAAGATCCGCGCGCTCGTCGGCGACGACGCGGCCTTCGCCGCCTTCGTGGACGCCAAGTTCGCCGAGCTGGACGCCAACGGCAACGGCAGGCTCTCCAAGGCGGAGCTCAAGCCCGCGCTGCTGGCGCTCGGGCCCACCTTCGGCATTCCACCGCCAGGTTTGCTGGCGGCTGTTGCAACTTGCTGCAGGCCCTCTTGCGGTGGTACCTACGAGGCCTTGTCGCCGGCGTACGATCAAAAGCTCACTCTGTGCTCATGCTAAGAGAACGAAGCTCGCCATGCCGCCATGTCCTGGCGGGCTGCATTATGCAAGACCATGTTTCTGTTACAGCTGAGCTGTTACAGACATCTGCAAGACGCCTCAATGTCGCAATCCATGTTGAATTATTATCACAATGCATGAAACTCCGGCACTTCAGTCATCTGATACTACCACGAGGGACACCTGCGGCTCACCGACGCTGCGAAGACTGAAGTGTGGACTGGCAATCTGAGGTGCCGTGCTCAGGCACAAAGGAGGAAGCTGATAAGCTGATTGACATGGTCTTTGAGGCGGCCTTCGCCAAGGACGACAAGGAGGAGGTCACCAAAGACGAGTTTGCTGCATTCAACAGGGAGATCCTCCTCGGCATTGCCGACGGGCTGGAGGGTACGCATGCTGTGCTTTGATTCACATGCTAAGTCAGGATGGTATGGAAGTCGTAAGAGATCGGTGAATTACAGGGTATTTCTTTACTGTTCTGTTGTCTCCATCGGGCATCATGCGTGGATTGGTGATGACTTGCCGGCTTGCAGACCAGAGCCTAAACAAATCACTACAAGGAAGCCCTGTTGGTGGCACTTCATTGTGCTGACGACTTAAGCCCGTTGCGCAGAGGATCCCGTCATGCTTGCCGTGCTGGATGGCTCCCAGTTGACCAGCCTTCTGGACGACGAGGACGAGTTCGCGATGCTGGCAGAGAGCGTCTTTGCTGAGCTGGATGCTGACAACAGTGGGAAGATATCAAAGAGCGAGCTGAAGAATGCCTTCTCCAAGTTGGGGTTGTCTGCCGGAGTGCCTCCAGTTGGAGGTGAACAGGCTGATGACAGCAACTCTCAATCTAACACAGCAGCTCACTTTCTCTTACTCTCTTTATCACACAAGCACATAATTGGCATACTGATATACAAAAAATTCTAAATGGTCAGGAGCAGTGTGAGGTCTAAAACATCTGAAATCCCAAGTGAAAGTACTTGGATTGGTTTTACTGCACGAGACATTGACTGAATCTCTTATGAGTGTTTTTTTTTGAAAGCGATTTTGCAGATGTGGTGCATTGAGGAGGATTGAAGAGATGCTGAGCAGCTGACATGGAGTTGCCTGTGGCTCCACTTTGTGCTTGCAGCAACACCCGAAGCAGATGAGCTCATCGATGGTGTCATTCAGAAGTACGGTCACGGGGAGGGGGAGCTCGGGCAGGCAGAGTTTGCCAAGCTGCTCCAAGACACGCTGACTGACATTGCCAGTTCCCTGGCAGAAAGACCTATTGTGATGGCGCATGATGTCAAAGTCCTGAACGGGGCTCGCCTGAGGAAGGTGAGCCATGAGATAGTTGAGCGCTTGGCTCTATGACTGTTACCCATCATCAGCAGCTCACACGTTCCAACAATGTCCTGGACAGATGTTGCTCACTGTTTCCTACATTGTGCCCTGCTGTCCATGTGCCCTGCTGTCCATGTGCTGCTTGCGCCCTTGCATCTTCATCTGGGTCCTATTGTCGTGTTGAAAGGTGCTGAACAACGAGGAGTTGCTCTTGGAGTCTACTACGAAAATGTTCGAGGAGTGGGACCTTGACAAGGACGAGAAGCTGAGCAAGGGTGAGATTGTCACGGCTTTCAAGACCCTGGGGCTCAGCTTCGGTCTCCCTCCCGAGACATCGCAGGCAGAGCAGGAGATCATCTTCGGCAAAGTCTTCGATGCCGCTGACTATGACCACAATGGCATAGTTGACAAGGACGAGTTTGCCATCCTGGCCAAATCCCTTCTCAAGAGCTTGGCAGATGAGCTGGAGCAGAATCCCATCATAATCGAGACACAGATTACTGTTCGGTAGACAGTTTCAGCTTTGACTAGGCTAAGGTCAGCTCTCGCACAGAGGTGATGAATAAGCATAGTTCAAGATGATGACCAAGGTCATTGACGAATGCCTTTATTTCTCTTCATTTGTGTGCGCGCACATCCATTGAGGTCTTGGGAGCCTCAATAATGTTGTTGTGCTTTGTACAGCCGAACAGTTCCACTTGAGTTGGCAATGGAGGTCATAGCCTCTTTCAAAAGCTTGAGATTGCAAGATCGTAGTCGTTAGAAGGGTAAGGTGGCTTTCTGCAGTAGCTCGATAGCTCAATTTATGCAAGGTGTCATCATGGCAATTCAGTTATCACAGAGCAGCAACGGATAGTACATAGTAATGACTGGCTCAGAGACTTGTGCGCTTCATAAGCTTTGTATGACTGCGTCCTTCAGGGCTTGTCAGCTCGTGTGGTGATCTGTCTTACTCGCATCCTCCCATCAGGAGGTTGATGTAAGTTACTGTCTCAAAGGTCCCAATATTCGTGCTTGTATTGCAGTGGTGCGTAGTATTACCTGGGTCTTAGTGGCCACCTCGCCAGGCAGGCGGCTGATTTTGCTGGCTTTGACATTGCCGCAACACGAGCCCTGCTCGAACGATATCCGACAGCATCAACAAGTGTCTGCGTCGAAACCCAACAACAGAAGAAGCTCATCTACTTGCTGCGATGTGTACTTTAGGCCAGCTCAAAGGGGAAGTAATGCTCTTCCAAAGGGGTAGATGGCTGTGAAAAGCCAGCCCAGATGCAATGTAAGGGTGCATGGCTGTGAAAGGCCAGCCCTGAGGATGGACAAGGTTCCAAGGAGCTGGAAAGTGCACAGCATACAGCTAAGCGCGTCAATTAGAGGTGCTCAGTAATGAAAGATGTGTCGAAGCGAAAGGTGGCAGGGCTGCAAAGGGCCAGCCCACAAGGAATGACAAGGTTCATGGTTACCACTAGCAGCAGCAGGTCTGACTCCAACCTGCGGCCGCAGGTCGGCTGCAGGTCAAAGTCATTTGCAGCCAAACAAGTGTCACCACGGCGAAACAAAGTAACGGCTCTATCGATTCAAGGCAATGGTTGCGAGAGGCTAGCTCAGTGGAAAGGAGTCTTTTCAAGAAGAAATTGCTCGCCCAGAGAGAATGTAAGGCAATGGCTGTGAAAGGCCAGCCCGAAGGAATGCAAAAGGTCTGAAAGGGCCGCATGGCACAAGAAGCAGGATACTTCTGTCGCAAGGAAAACAAAAAAGCATGTAACAGGCGCGGCAGGTGGGAGGAAACTCTTCCAGTACAGGGCGATGGCTGTGGTTGGCCAGCCCAGAAACAGAGTGAACAAAAGTTCGACAGGGCCAGAAAAGAGAAAAGCGCCAACGCACAAAGCGAGAGAAGGCGCGGCCAGATTGACTGGTGGCTGTGAGAGGCCAGCACAAAGGAATGGACAAGGTCTGAAGGAGCCAGATGGTGCAGAGAGCAAGGTGCGAAGTGCAAGCGACTCAAAGTGGCGATCTGGGTAGGGGGCGTCCCGGACGTCGCCGCCGCGCCGTCTGACCAGCTTGTCACCACTGGGGCCCGCCGCTGGGGCCGCATGGCGGGCCAGCTGGGAGCGGGCGACGGGACATCCGGGGCCGCCGGCGGGGGGCGCTGGCGCCGGCCAGGCGCCGCCCACGCCCGAAGGCCCGACGATGGGCCTGCCCGCTTAATTCGGGCAGCCTCGGAACGGAACACATTCATCACAGCCCGACCCCCCTCATCGAAAGTGGGGGGCCCAGCTGGGGCCATTTCGCTTCTCTGTTTCCACCCGGACTTTTTCGGCCTACCCGTCTCGGCCGGGCAGCACGGGCCCCGCGCGATCGGCCCGCCCGTGCCCTCGTGCCGGGCGGCGCCGGCTCCGCCGCCGCCGGCGCTGACCCTTCCCCTGCTGTTCTCGCGCCGTCGGATATGGAAGGACAGAGATGGATTGCATCTGCACCGTCCAGGGCCTGTCCCCGGGGGTGCTGCAGGCTGGTGGCCCGAGTTGGCGTGAGGAAGGGAGGGAGGGGGAGCGGTTGGGCGAGAGCCTGCCCATGGGAATAATTTGATAGAGGGGAGGGAGGGGGAGNCGGGCCCAGTCGACCTTGTGCTGGTGTTGCTCTGAGCGACGAAGGCCTGCTAGAGGTCCAAAGGAGCGCCGCGGCCCCTGGCAGGCCTTGCTTGACCTGCATGCAGAGCATCTGGTGCTGGCCCGCGACAGGCGGCGTTGGCACGGGTCACGACGCTCAACCCGACGTGTGTGCCGTCTGCGAGCATGGCCCCCACGCTCCTTGTGCGTACCACCGATGCCCTCTGCCTTGCTCCACCTACCACTAACACCCAGAATCCCTTAATATAAGCCTTGTTTAATACCACGAGCCCGAATCATCATAACCGAAGCTTTATTAATCTCAACTCTCACCTCCTACCCTTCTCCCCCTCTACCACTCTCCCCACCTCCACTCGCCCACCTTCTCCGTCTCCTGTTCATCTCTCTCTGCGAATCGCCTCTCCACCCCGTCGAGCTGGCAAGCCAACGTCCCCCATGGCTCACATGCTCGCGGCTGCCGCCCCCTCCGCCAGCAGCCTGTGGGCTTCTTGAGCTCGCAGCAAGCAGAACCTGCACAGAACGTGGCCAACATTGGCACACCTCTTCGAGCACAAGGGCAACTCAGTGCTGGCCTCCGCCGCTTCCACCCTTGCAGCCGCCCCAATGAGCCCCTTTGCCGAGGAGAGCTACCTGCCAGGCAGCTGGACCCTCTCGGCGTGGCTCGCCGAAGGCGGCAGCGGCCCAACTGGCGGATGCAAGGTGGAGAACGGCAGCAGCGACTTCCTGGCAGCGTGGCAGCCCAACTGCGCCTTCGAGGACGACCCTCCACCACTGCGGCAGGTCAGACTGCACTCAGAACCAGCAGCTTGCAAATGCGCATGCAATTGAGCAGGCGAGCGAGTGATGCACCTTGGCAGCACCTCCTGATGCTGCCGCCACTGCTTTTCATTGCGGAAGTGCAGGTCTATGAGGCACCGGCGGTCGGCATTGTTGGAAAGTTGCTGTGGAGGCCTAGCACCGAATGCGGAGCTGAACAGGAGCTCTGCAAGTTGGCTGCATGCAAGGACGGCAGCAGCGTCCACGGCGATATTGTCGAAGACGATGAGGCGGCGCTGCTAGCTGCCGAGCTGGAGGCAGTGCGGGCGCAGCTGAGAGCGGAGCGCCTGGCGCGGCGCGAGGCGCAGGCGCTGAGTGCGCAGATGGCCGACGAGCTGGCAGCTCATGGGGATGCACTGGATGTTGCATACACTGAGCTCGCAGAAGCTCGCGCTGCCGCCGCAACGGCAGCCGTGGCGGCCAGCAACATCAATGGCTGCCACGCAGAGTCAGAGCAACGTGGGATGGCAGAGCGGCGTTTCTTGCGAGAGGTGGTGGGCGGCCTCAAGGAGGAGCTCGCCGGCGCGCGGCGGGAAGCGGCCGAGGCAGCTGCGCGCCAGGCGGCTGCGGCGGAGGAGGCGGAGGAGGAGGCTGTGGGACTGCGCCTGCGCGAGGAGTGGCGCATCCAGAGCTTGCACGACCGCATGGCGGAAGCGGCGGCCGAGCACACCGCCAGACTTGCCGTGCTGGCAGGCCGCGAGGCGGCAGTGGCTGCTGCTGAGGCTGCCGCTGCAGCAGCGCTCACTGCCCGCGCGGCGGCACTCGAGGGCCTCGACGAATTCCTGCGCCGTGCAGCTGCTGCTGCAATGGCTGTCGGGGCGGGTTCGGCGCCGCCGTCGCCATCAGGGGCCACTCTCAGCAGCCGGCAAACTCTGCCAGCGGCGTCAGAGGCTACAGCAATGGCTTCTGCAGTGGTCCTCGGCCGGCCGCCACGCGCCAGCGGGAGGCTGGCAAGGCTGGGCATCGCCCGAGTGACGCCATGCAGCGACGGCAGCGAGCCTGGCCTTGGTTGCAAGAAGGAGGCGGAGGTAGCCAGCCACGAAGAGCTCGTTGCACGCGTCGAGAAGCTGCTGCTATCGGTGCGGGCAGCAATGCTGGCCCTGCCGTCAGCGTCTACCACTGCATGTGCCCACACCTGCGAGGGCACTGATAGCGCAGCAAAAGCAGCGGTAATGGCAGCGGCCGCGATTATAGCGGATGGCAAGGACAAAGCCGGCATTGTGCCCTTCAACGCCATACAACCTTCGACGCCACCGCAACGCCGCGGCTGCAGCTTCCTGAATTGGTTCCAGGCGCCACCTTCGCCGATGCTTGCCAGTTGAGGTGGCCACCACGTTCTATTGGCACCACTCTCAGCACATTTTGCACCGGTGCCTGCTTCGCCGACACCAACCTCACCACTTGCCACTCGCTTTGCGCCCAGCCATGTTGTCTGCTGCAGTACTTGGGCACCCGGTTGCCAGCTCTGGCGTAAACCCAAAGTTGTGATAGCCCGACCCTCACTCAGCCTCTCACCTTGTGGCTCTCACTGCTCAAGGTTCCGGTAGAGATGCAGACCCCCTCTCCACCAACTTTTGAGCCCACACTCCTGCATCGCCTGCTTTGCAGCGCCTCCCCGTCGCTCTGGACCTTTGAGAGCCAAGCGGCACAATAATGTCCACAATTGCAGAACATTACTGCATATGGCAATAAGGCTGCACCTCTGTGTGCCGTGCTTTGAGTCTTGTTCAATCATACTATCTCAATGCTGCTCTCCATCTCTTTTCTTCGACTGAATAGCTGGGGTGGGTAGCCGGCAAAACGTTGGTGTGTTTTGAAGACAACGTAGTAGTCGATCCACGGGCGCAATGGCCCCAACAGCCGCCCAGGAGCGCACAGCAGCCTCCCACAGCTCAAGAACAGAAAGGATCCCAGCGAAGCACACGGCCAGCTATGGTCACATCGCACTAACTCAACCAATTACATTCAGCTAGCCGAGAGCTCCCGCTCCTTGCTCCCGCATGTATCCTCCACTTTTTTGGTGAAGCTGTTGGTTAGTTCCTGCACCTGCAGCGCAGGGCAAATGTGTGAAGAATAATAGAGGCAATCTTGCCAGCAACCAATGCCACGGCATCTGCGGGCTGTGGTGACGCCAGGGCTGCCTTCTCAGGTACACTGTGCTTAGTGTTGCAATGTATAATGCAATGAGGCCCACGGACCTCCTTGGACTGGCGCTTGACCTCGTCCTCCGACATGCCCTCCTCGTCCTTGGCGCCCTTGAGCTCCTCCAGTCCCTGTTAGGCAGAGGACATGGCCCCACCACCCTTATAAGCAAGCAATTGAATGAATGTATAAGCAATCCCCCGTGAGGCTTGTGAAATGAATCTGCATAAGATGTGCATGCCCGTGCATGGCGCAGGCCATGGTTGATGCAGCCCAAGGAGGACCTTGGGTCTAGCATAGCAACACACTCAGGCTTTTAGCATTCTGTGACATGAAACTGACCTCCTTCCTAGCCCGCCTGATGCTGACCTTGGCTGCCTCGCCAGCCTTGATGGCAAGCTTTATCATTGCCTACACATTGTCACGCAGATCAAGCGGAGCAAGCATCACAACATGCACAAGAAGCCCCTGGTGTGGAGACCCCTCCTGGACTATCTGCTTTGCATGCTATCGGCTCTAATGGCCTGAGGCCTCGCCAGTCAGACTCAACGCCCCTACAATGAAGCAGCGCCAGCGCAGCAGCGAAGCGAGCTCTGCGGTCATCTACAAACCTGACGGGTTTCCTGCGTCAGCCTGCCACAAGCAATTACACAGGACTGCACATGTTGGAATCGCTTGAACGTTTTCGTGTTGCCATGGTCGTGTCACTGAGCTGCATTGCACAGTGACGTACACTCTGTGATAGGCCAGGGGTGGAGAGAAAGGGTATTACAAGTTGAAAAGGCCGTTGACTTACTTGGGCACGTTCACAGTGAGCGAGCCTCCAGCGCCCTGCGCCGGATTGAGCCCCATGGGCGACTCCGTGATGCCCTTCTCCACCTCGTGCAGGAGCTGCAGAGGAGCTCGCAAGAACAGTAAGCGACGGTCAGCAACGCTGTCCTACAGCGGTCCTCAACAGCACGTCGCTGCAGCTGACTCAGCCCAGCCGCGTCGGCTGAGCCGGTGGCTGTGCTCACGCTGGGGTCGTAGAGGGTGACGGCGAGCGTGTGGGCATCGGCGAGCGAGACGGTGGCGACGCGGTTAAGCGGAGTCAGGGAGCCGTAGGCGCTCACGACCACGTGGTCGAGCATGCCTGCACTGAACGCAACCAGCGGCCCCGCGGGCTCAGCCAGCAGCTCGTTCTGAAGTTAGTAAGTGCAAAAGTTGTTGGCACACCCCAAACCCTAAACCCCTGAACTGCAAGCCCTCTACTCTAAACCCTAAACCCTGTTGTTGCTTGTGAGTTTGCACACAGAGAAAACAGCATCGCAAGCCCAGGTGCCCAAACACACACCAAAGCTGTCAAGATGCAGACCAGCGAGTATTGACGGGCTGGGGCTCATCGACGCAGTTCCGAGGAGCGTCAGTAGAGCAACTCAGAGCTGAGAACAAGGAGCTGAGATCCAGGCCAAGTCCTGAGATCAGACATGGTCATCATCAGGGTTTGGGGTTCAAGGGTTCGGGTTGCTCCAGTGAGAGACCAACCTGGGGTGGCCCGCCCAGTGCGCAGCTTGCCGAGCTCGCGGCCCAAGGCCTCCACGGCGGCCTCCATGCCCTCCCTCGCCTTGGCGATCACGTCCCAGTCCACCGCTGCCTCCGCGACTGGCGCGCCCGGCGGCGGGCTGCGCCGCCGGCCGCTGCCGGCCGGGAAAAAAAAAAAAAAAAAAAAAAAAAAAAAAAAAAAAAAAAAAAAAAAAAAAAAAAAAAAAAAAAAAAAAAAAAAAAAAAAAAAAAAAAAAAAAAAAAAAAAAAAAAAAAAAAAAAAAAAAAAA
>WELB01000132.1:329432-370891 GCA_009602725.1 Spirogloea muscicola
CCCGCCGGTACCACCGCCGCCGCCGCAGCCGCCGCCGCCGCCGCCTCCGCCGCCTGCAAGCCGCTCGTGCTCGGGCGCTGGTCAGCGGCCCGGCTGCTGGGCCTTGCGCATTTCTGCGCCGCCGGAATGGCGCTGCTTTCGGCGGCCGTGCCGCCGTGGCTGGCTGGCGGCGCAGCGCCTCCCGGAAGGCCGACGGGGAGCTCAGGCCTGGCCAGCGATGGCCGAAAGCCGCCGCAGGGAGTTCGTGACGGGGTTCCGGAAGCGCAAGCAGCAGCGGCGGAAGGAGGCGGAGCAGCAGCGCGAGGCGCGCGACCGCCTCAAGCGCATACAGGCCCGCAAGGAGGTAAGAGGATGGCCCCCTCCCCGGTAGGTGGGCGGCGGCGCTGGCCGTGTGAGCTCGGCGTCGCGCTTTGCCATGCCTTGGAGCTCGCTGAACTCAAGCATCGCGTTGCGGGGCTTGCCTGGGACGGACTGTGCGTGGCGGCGCAGGCGAAGCGGCAGAAGGAGCTGCTGCTCCCAGCGAGAGCCGAGACCGCAGAGGCCGAGGCGAACGACGGTGAAGAAGACGGCCAGGGCGGCGCTGGTGGGGGCGACGAGGATGACGACCAAGCTGGAGCAGGTGTCGCAGGTGGGCCAACGCGCAGCCGCACGCCCTCCAGCGCACGCTCTGGCGGCACTAGCGGCGGCTGGGCCAGAAGCATCAAGTGGCATTGAGTTCCATTGGCACATTGCAGAGAATGCGGTGTCACTCTGTGCGCTTGCCTCGCCTTTGGCAGGGACGCTGGTGTACAAAGTTGGTGAGACGTCATCAATGGTCGTGACAGTGACGCCCATCGAGGCTGATGAGGCTGCCGGTAGCAGCCACGACGCAAGCAGGCCCGTGAGGGACGGAGGCACCGCCGGGGTGGCTGGAGGCCGGAGCGGTGGCGCGGTCGGCGGCGCCCCGGGTCAGGCGCCGGGGCAGCGGCGCTCGCCAAAGGCAAAGGCGGCAGCGGCAGCTGGGGGCAAGGCCAAGAAGAAGCGCGCCGCCTTGACGGCGCGTCGGCGGCCCAAGGGCTCCAAGGCGAGCGGCAGCCATGGCAAGCGCGGTAAGGGCAAGGGGCGGCCCGTACGCAAGCGCGCCAAGCGCTAGTGCCTTGGCCCCGCTCTTCGTGACCATATCCTTGCCAGTGCCTTGTGCCGTATGCAGGGGTCTGTGACATTCCGGACTATCCCTGTGCCATGATGTTGAAGCTGGTGCCATTTGGGGCCAGAGCGGGCACTGATGGCAGGAACGTACTGCGTTTGCACTCTCCATGCACCGTGAGGGGCTTGGCCGCAGCCGCGTCTTAGCCATGGATGGAATGCTACGCCCCTGCCTATTCGCCTGCGCGCACTCTGGAAGCCCAGGCCTGGCAGTTGAGACGGGTTGGTGCTGGTGCGAGTGCGGCGCCAGCGTCGAACGTGCCGGCCAGATGACAATCACGTCCAAATTGGTCGCCAGGGGCCCTTCTCCAGAAGATGGTCGACAATGGTTGCAAAGTATCTCCTGTGCTCAGGTAGTACTTCCGCGAGCTGCCAGAGTGGCGGAGAGAGGGAGGGAGAGATAGACACAGAGACAAGAGACATACAGATAGCGGAAGTGAGAGAAGGGCGGGAGGAGGGGGGAGGGGGGGGGAGAGGAGGAAGGGGAGGGGGAGGGGCCGCGAGAGCGAGAGCGAGAGCGTGAGCAAGCGAGAGTGAGGGAGAAACATGCGACTGCTGAATTTGAGGAGCTGCTATAAAAGCCAGCCAGGTGCATACAGAGGGTGTTCATGACTATATTCGGGAGGCTGCTGATATTAAAAAAAGAGCGGCTGTGAAAGCCAGCCAGATGCATACAGGTGTTCATGACGGAGCCACAGGCTAGACAGCCAGGGCGCTCTTAGTAACCCCGTGTCAGCAGTAGGAAGTCAGATGAGCTGAGGGGAGGAAGAGCAACCCCGCTGCGCAAGCCAGAGGCTGCTGCAAGGGCACGACCAGCGGGGAGGGAGGGGAGGGAGGGAGCCGGGAGGGAGGCAATTGGAGGGCGGGGAGGCAGATTCTGACGGCACCAACTGGACCATCTGGAAGGAGATGGTGGAGCTGGCCATGGACCACCTTGGTCTACTGGCCATTTCACATGGGACAGAGGCAGAGCCGATGTCGCAGGAGGACGACGCGGCTGCTTCGGAAGCGCTGCAGAAGTCCAGGCGGAGACTGACTAACTGCCTCTACCTTCTGAAGTGCAGCCTCAACGATGCACAGCTGAGGCTGGTGGTGGTAGTGTGGGAAAGAAGACGCCCGCAGAGACGTGGGCGACACCGTGCAAGGAGAACAGAAATGCTTAATGCGTATAGCATCTTGCTGAGGAGTTCCACCAGTATGGCGATGGGCCCACCAGAATCTGTATCCATCGTCTGCCCAAAGGATGCGTGAGAAGGCGCAGGAGTCAGATGCAGCAGGGCAGCCTTCTCACCGGACATGTTGGTGGCACACCTGTTTCACAGTCTTCCGGCAAGATACAATAACACCATGGAGATGCTGCAGGTTCACAAGCCACCACTATCTTTTGACGACTGTGTAGAGCTGCTTCAAGGAGTCGAGGATCCTCAAAGACGATGGGATCGGAAAGAGTCTAAGTTAGAAGGTAATGAGCTCTATGAACGTAGGGACCAGCAGCAGTTACAAACGTCCTCCCTTCTTGGAACAAGTTGTGTGCTTGGCTGTTGCTGTTACTGCTGCTGCGGCTGCAGTTCGTGTCACCAGGGCTGCTGCTGCTGCTGCTGTTCGTGCTGCTGGTGCTGCCAGGGCTGCCGCTGCTGCCACTGCTGCTGATCCCTACGTGCATAGAGCTGTTTTTTTACCTTCTAACCTGGACTCTTTTCGATCCCATTGTCTTTGGAAGTCTTCCTTGTAGATTCTCTACACAGTCGTCAAATGCTAGTGGTGCTTTGTGCATCTGCAGCGTCTCCATTGTGTGATTGTATCTCGGCGGGAGACTCTGGAACAGGTGCGCCACCATCATGTCTGGAGAGACGGCTTGCCCTACTGTGTCCAACTCCTGCTCCTTCTCACGCACTCTTTGGGCGCAGATACGATATTTGCTGGACTCATCGCCATAACGTGGAAACTTCTCCGCAAGATGCTGATGCTGATCCGCGTGTTTTCCTGTACTCCTTGCATAGTTTCGCCCACGTCGGGCGTCGTCTTTCCAATCACCAGCCTCAGCTGTGCAGCGATGAGGCTGCACTTCAGAAGGTAGAGGCAGTGAGTCTGCCTCCGCCTCTGCAGCGCTTCAGAAGCAGCCGCGTCGTCTGTCTGCAATACCGGCTCTGCCTCCGTTCCTGTAGAAGGGCCAGCAGACTAAGGTGATCCATGGCCAGTTCAACCATCGCCTTCCATATGGTCCAGTTGCTGCCGTCAAACTGCCTCAAGCCCTCGAGGCGTCCTCTGACACCATGTAGACTTGCGCCCTCCTGGCCTTGGCTAGCCATGTGAGTGGCGAGGTGCGCCGAAGCGGGTCTCTCCGCTTCGGCGCCCGGCAGCGGCTGCAGTGGCGGCATCGCAATGCAGCGGCAGGATAGCATGCAACCCGGTTGGGATATCTGCTTGTCAAAACAAGTGGTCGCGGTGGTCCCAGCTAGGCTTGTGACTGCTGCGCCAAACGCGACCATGCACGAATCTGGCGTCTTGGCATCTCCTTCAAGTGGAGAGAGGGAGGGAGGGAAAGACTCTTCCAGTAGAAGAAGTGGCTCTCCCAATGGGGGCAAGGGCTGTGAGAAGCCAGCCCGAAAAGAATTGACAAGGTTCAAAGGGGCCAAAGTACGAGCTAAGCAGCGACTTCAGGGCCTGAAAATAAGGGCTCGCCGATTGAGGATAGTGAGAAGTGCGCGCCCATAGAGAAGAGGGGCTGGCAAAGCCAGCCCAAAAAAGAATGGAGAATGTCCAAAGCCAAAGAAAGAGGAGCCGGAAGAAGGACTACACTACAAAACACTGCATAGGGGCTGGAAAAAGCCAGCCCAAAAAAGAATGAACAAAGGACGAGAAGGGGCCAGGGGAAGTACGAAGAATAACAAGCACAAAAAAGGAATGAAGCAGCTACGAAGCACTCAGTAACCCCTACTAAGCAGCCTCAGGTCAGAGAGACTGGGTTCCTTGAAGCGGGTCTCCTGGCCAGAGCCCGAGGCAGCAGCGAGGGCTCTGCCTGCACGCAGGTGCAGCGCGCGGGCCATAGACCTCTGCAGCGAGACGGCCAAGCGCAGGCGCTAGCGACTGCTGCATGGGAGTCCACCGGCTCCCCATGGAAGCGGCGGACAATGGCGTGGCGTGAGATCTGGTTGAGCAGATGGGCCAGCCCAGAAGAACGAGAGGGAGGGCCATCTTCGAGCAAGGCGCGCACGATCTCTGTAAGGAGGGAGGAAGGAAGAGAGATTGCGACTGTGGTTATTTAGAAGAGCGGCCATGAAAGCCATGCAGAGGATGTTCTTTATTATAGTAGCGGAGGCACGGGTTAGGCAAACAGGGCGCTCTTCGTCTCCTCGTGTTAACAATAGGAAGCCAGATGAGCTGGGGAGGAAGAGCAACCCCGCCGAAGAAAGGGAGGGGAGAGCTAGTGCCAAATATATCGCGGGAACGTTGGACATTACGTCAGGCTGATTCCGCGGGAGTTCTGAGTGGGAAGGGGGGAAGGCGCGCGGTGCTCATGAATTTGAAAGGGAGGCCAATTCTGGCCCTACAAATGTCCTTTTGACCGGGTAATGAGCTGGCTAAGGGGGACACTAATATCCCCGAGTGAGCACATGCATATCGGACAAGCTATACTGAGGAGCCAAAACACCACCACGGAGCCATTAGCCTGGGCTAATGCACGACCAGCACGCTGGTGTATCGCGAGGGATGGGGCAAAGCGCGCGGGGCACATCTAATGATGGGAGGCCAGCTTGAGCCTTACCGCCGCGGAAGCGCTTGGTAGGGGCCACATCTCACCCTAGTGGCGTCGACTTGTGGTATCCATTTGCACCGACAACTTCATTCTCAGCAAGCAGCAGAAGTACTGTATTCAAGTGTTATATGAGGCAAATCAGACTTACCCCTTCTCTATGCGTGAGGTGGACTGCAAGATCTCAATCCTGCAACTACTGATGCAGGAGTCGTAGGTCAAGACCAGCGTGCATTGCGAGTGGACACTGAACCTCAGATACTTGCCTTCTTCTGAACGCGCCTCTGAGGTGTTCGTCAGTGCCTTGGCTAAGCAGTCTATGTATTTCACTCAGGCATGCCACTTGCAGAGTGATATTGTCAGTTTCGATGTGGAGCTTCTGTGGCACACTTCTGAGCAAGCAGCACTTGCTGCTTGCTGTTGTGAGAAAGTACACGCCAGTCCTTAACAAGTAGGATCCCATCTTGAACAGATGGCCATGTCAAGAAGAATGAAGAGCGTCAAACCGTGAGAGCCAGTAACGATAGCATCAACTTGGTGCATGGCTCCTCCCACATAACATAGGTGTTAATACATTCCTCTGGCACTCTCGTTTCCTTGACAGATCAGCTCGAGAATAGCAGGCCAAAAATGTCAAGGCCAGGACATTTCATAAGGCACCTGCTACGTGTACCATGACGACTGGGATGACACGGCTGCCCTTGCTAGTTCTACTGCCGTGCTAGATCTCCGATGTAACTGGAATTTTAGCCTACACCGTCAGGACGGTTGGCAGGTAAATCCGCTGGTGCCTGTACCTTACATATCAAGCACTGGCCCCGGAATTTTACACTGATTTCTGTTGAGACGACCTAGAAACACTCTATGTTACCTTTGACTGACAATGCAGAAACAGATCAAGCCTTAATCAAATTCTTCCACTTCCTTCTTCGTCCGCATCGCCGTGCTCAATATGACCACATCCTCTTCCTTGTCATCATCCACGTCCTTGGGTTCTTCCTCATTCTCGTCCTCGTCTTCATCGTCCTCGTCCTCGTCCTCGTCCTCGTCCCCGCCCGAGACATCTTCGCCATCCTCGCCATCTTCGTCGTCAGCATTCTCGTAGTCTGCTTTGTCAATGCTGCGCTGGGGCAGGCTTGCAAAAAGCCCAGCCGATGGCCCCCGCCGCCTGCCTCGCGGCTCATCGATGATGTTGCTTGTGTCGATGCCCTCTAGCTCCTTGGCTGTATCCAGCCGCTTCCTCACTCCCTTCAAGTCTGCATAACAATGGCAGCCTCAAGCCAGGGGCCGCCAATATTGCAAAGATTGCCCAGTGACAAGCCACGTAACATTCTGCTTGCCCTTGACAAATACTCATGTATAGGGCTTTGTGTTGCGTTGTAGATGTGAGAGTAGACATTGAGTGTGAGTAGCTATGTAATTATAGGTAAGCTGAGATATGAGATTCCTCGAGAATCCTCATTTCAGCTGTTGGCCAAAGTCAAGCCATTTCATCACTAAAGGTCCATTGTGGACTGGCACCTTTCTCCGAGGCGTCAGGCGAGAGGCCTTCCTTTGCGAGCAGCTGCACGAGCTCTGCCACCAGCACACTCTCCCGCTCTGCCTCATTCGCCCGTTTCACTCTGGAGTACACGGCCGGAGAGATCCTGCACACTCGCATGAATGCAAAGTGGTGCCAAGGAGCATTGAGTCACAACCAGCGGAGCTGCGGGCGACAGCTCTTCTGCACACCTTCTCAAGCGAGGGCGATACACAGGAGGAAGCTGCCTAGTGTAATAGAGCACGAGTCAGTGGGGCAATCTCTAAATCCTTACTTCATGCCAGCGCTTTGGAGCAAGCCCTTGAGCCGCTCAACCTCATGGCCGTACGCAGCTCTGGGTGCCGCTGGCGGCTTAGCCTGCAGGCAGCGTCAGGACCACATTCAGGCTGCTGGCAAATCTCCCCGGTACGTTGCCGGCTATGCTATTGGTGCCAAGAAGTAGCAGCTAATCCACGAATCTTGAGTTGGCAATCAAGAGTTGTGTTGTGAACTGAAGAAGTCGTGTGTTGGCTTTAGTCTCAAAACTAGCTCAGGGTCAGACCTTGGGCTGCGGGGCTTGTCGTCGCTTTTCTGTATCTTTACTGACGTCGGACGCTTTCCGCTTCATCGGCACTTGCTTCCTGCTTGGCAACTCGCCGTCCTTCTGCCGCCGCCGCCGCCGCTGTGGAGCCGCCGCCTCGTCCTCTTCCTCATCCTCGTCCTCGACGTCGTCCTCCCCATTCGTTTCCCCCAACTGCGCTTCTGTAATATCAACACCTGCCGACACCACAGCTGGCTCCGCATCCTCGCCCACCGTAGACCCTCTAATTCCCACGTCGCCCTCCTCGGCAGCCTCCGCCTCAACATGTCCTGCTTCCTCCGGCGGCTCCTGCTTTGCAAGAATCTGCGCAGGTCCCAGTGCTGCAACTGTTGTGGGAAGTTGCAATACCACGTTGGTATCCCAGCAGGCCCAGTTGCCGGCTTCCCACGTTAGTGGCGACTGGGTGAGGGGCCCGCGAGCAGTGGCACCTGGTCCACGAGCTCGCCCACGAGCTGCTTGTGGGCGTCCAGGCCGCCTACGGGCAGCCCGAGGTCGTCCTCAAGGAGCCGCCGCACGGTCTTGAGCGTCAGCGACCTGCACGCAGGAAGGCGCCTCTCCCAGCCTCAGCGCCTTCCTGCAAGCTTGCAGAGGCCCTGCTAGTCCTGGGCCATCGATGCCGGCAGCTGTCAGGCTGCGCCTTGTCTGAGAGGCCAGCTTTGGCGGCCTCGTACTCCTTCTGGCGGCGCAGGTCCGCCGACCGCCGTAGCACAGCAGCACGCACACTTGCAGCGACCTCCGTCATTGCAGGACTGCGTGCTGCTAGTGTTGTAAGGCTGGCAACTAGTGCAAAGTGACTGATGAGCTGATGAGCTGCACTCTAGTAACTCGGCCTTGCTTTCGAGCACGGATACAAGAAAGCTGTAGGGGCCACTACTGCTGTAGATGGCCAGCTGTGAAAGAATGTACGAAGTGCGAGTGAGAAGAGAAAGGTTCTCTCAGAGGAACGAATGTTAAGGAAAGGCTAGGCTTCAAGGCTTAGGAGACGCGGCGTTCTGCATGCGCAGCAGGTGTGAGGATAACCCCGCACCTCCTCTCCTCGACCTTTATGTTTTGACCCGTGGTTTCTGAGCGGGTCAATCTACTGTAGGTTATGTAGGTCTTAAGATGTGCTTGCCTTTGTACTTGGCCATCTGGCCTTCGTTTGTTTCAAATACACGAATTTTTCTCTCCATGAGCTACTCTGCTCTACATTTCATATAGTCCCAGTCTATTGCTGTGGTTTTGCCTGAACAATGTATTGGCTTAAGTTGGCCACCCTCTCATTGATGCGCACCGCGCCGCTGTCCCTCTTCGGTTCTTTCAGACCTTTTCAGACCTAGTCCATTCCTTTGGGGGATAGTTTACCGGCAGCTAGTCTGTCGGATGTGAGGCTCCTCACTCGTAACTACTAAGTGGTCCATCCTCCCCCGTTCTGCCGTAGCCTCTTCAGGCCCCGCAGTCGCTGCTTAGCTCGTAGTTTGGCCCCTTCGAACCTTGTCAATTCTTTTCGGGCTGGCTTCTCACAGCCCTTGCCCCCATTGGGAGAGCCACTTCTTCTATTCCTTTGGGCTGGCCTCTCCCAGCCACCAGTTAATCTGGCCGCGCCGTCTTGATTTTTCTTCTTTGGCTAGCTGGCTAGTCACGGCCACTGCCCTTTTGAAAAGCCCCAGCCCCTACTCTTTTCAATTTGGAGATATGAAACATCGCTCTACAGGACAGAAACGTCACAGCACCAGCATCTGAAGCTTGCCTGCACTGATTTGGGCCTCGTCCCAACGAAGTGGAAAAGAGGCAGCCGAGTGACCCACAGTAATTAATATAGAAAGACGCTTCCAGGAGAGGGCGTTACGATTAGGACTCCTTCCTTGCTAGCTATTCCGACTTGCTCTCCTGACTAGAGGTTACCAAGAGTCCCTTTGCTGCTGTGTAAGTATTTAGCACTCCGGCTCCATCAGACCTTGTCCATTCGTTTGGGCTGGCCTCTCCCAGCCACCAATCAATCTGGCCGCGCTTTCATTTCTGTGGAGGCTGTGAGTATCCCCCCCAAATCAATGAAGAGAAGAAGAGGAGGTGGCTTTCCTAAAACTACATGCCAGCGGTGAATGGCCCTAAAAGGACGCAAGACTAGCCGCATTCAAGCCCATAAGATGCGCGAGAAGTGGTCCTTCATATTCTAGCTGCATGAAGAAGAGGCTCTGAAAGGTGTGATGGCTGTGAATTTGCAGCTGCATTGTATGAAATAGAGAAATCGAAGCAGAGGAAGTGCTTGGTGAAGCTTGGCTGTATGTCAAAATCCTACTAGTAGTCACGCCGTAAATGGAACCAAGCGCCCAATGGTTGAGGGACTGGGTCTACGGCACTGCATATGGCAGGAGAGCATAAAGTGCCCTGCAAGCTGTCTGCTATTCCACTTTTCAACGGGGTATGTGATCCCTTCTCTCGCCTGCTAGCGTTCTTCTCGTGTAGGAGGCAGTCTGCCCCGATCCACGTTCGGTCCTCAGTGGGCTGGTCCCAGACAGCCAAGGCCCTATTCAGCTGTTCTACCTATACTGCGCTTGATACTGCAATCAAACCTCCTCTTGCTTGTTAATAATGTCTTGCACAATCATTAATAACGAGCCTGTGTCTGGGCGAACTACAGGTAGCACCTTTGCTTGCTGGCCCTTAACAACACGTCCCTATGGGCTTCACAGAGCAGTCACTTGTTGCTCTTTGATAGAAGCTCTCTTTCCCCTCTCCTAGAGTACTCTGTCGGGCCGCAGCCAATGTCAGTGACCTGCCTAGCTAGCTCTTGCAGCGACATAGTGTCAGAGGAACATGAGCGGGAAACACCAGCATTGTGGCAAGTGTCAGTGAGCTGCCTAGCTAGCTCTTGCAGCCATGTAGTCAGAGGAATATAAGCGAGAGTCACCAGCATTTGCACTTCAACTGTGGGCTCGTGTGATGCTCAGAGACGCGGCTACTTGTTAGGATCGCTGCCCGCATCGAGTGTCACGCCACATCTGACTGTCATCCCAACCTAGAGCAGCAGCACCAGCAGCCGGGCTGTCTGAGCGCCTCTGCAGCTGCTGCATGCGGGGTACTAACGAGTGCAATTTAGCCTGGCAGATCAGTGGGCTGCATCATTGACTACCTTGATGAGGCCGTGTTTCCGGCCACTGCCAACATTGTCTACCCGTCCGTAAACTTCGCTGTTGTAGTTGCTCATGGCCATCCTTGCGCCAACTGTAAGGCATTCTAGGATTCACTGGGCGTCAGATGTCTTCGCCGCAAGCCTTGATTCAGGTTACGATTTGAGTCCTGCATTCAGCCCTTGGGTCAGCAGCACTCTCCACATGTCACTAGTGCGAAATGTTGGTAAGCAAAAATTCCCTGGCATCCCGTCTTCTTGGGAGTTAGGATCGTCTGTTTGTTAGCCCCTTCCGCATGTCACAAGCGCATTATTATTTTTTGGGTGAGCTGAACATTGCCTGGCATCCCGTCTTCTTGGGTGGTAGTGACGTCTGTGCTGCGCGTGCTCGCCTTGGGGAAATGTAGCCATTGCCCACCTGCTGCGAGCAGGGAGGCTGCCCACCTGCTGCGAGCAGGGAGGCGGCGCACTCCCGTGTCTGATATCCTTTATTGGACCTTGTCCAGTACAAGCAGCTCCCCCTTAAAGCACTTGCCCTTGTCGAGTCGTCTGGCTTGCGCAGCGGGGTTGCTCTTCCTCCCCTCAGCTCATCTGACTTCCTGCTGCTGACACGTGGGTACCAAGAGCGCCTGGTCTGCCTAGCCTGGTGGCTCCGTCATGAACACCTGTAAGCATCTGGCTGCTCTTACAGCCGCATTGGGAGAGCCACTTCTTATTCTTACAGCCGCTTTCAAATTCAGCAGCCGCATTCTTCTTTCATTTGGGCTGGCCTTCCACGAGCCGTCGCGGCTTTTGTTTCTATGGGCTGGCCTCTCACAGCCATCGCCCTCTACTGGAAGCGTCTTTGGCTGTTTTTCTCTCCGGGCTGGCCTCTCACAGCCATCGCCGTCTACTGGAAGCGTCTTGCTTCCATGTCGCCGGGTCCCTCGCCCAAGTTTACCGGATGCGCCTGGCCGTCTCTTTGCAGCGGTCCCTAGCTTTTGCGGTCCACTTGCGCGCAGGCCGCGCTCTGGCGGCGGCCTCCGGCTTCCGTCAGGGCGACGTCTTTCCGCCTGCTAGCTACTCAGACTTGCATCTGCTGACGAGAGGTTACTGAGAGTTCGCTTACTGCTGTCTCAGTCCTTAGCACTCCGACTCCTTCAGACGCTGTCCATTCTTTTGGGCTGGCCTCTCCCAGCCACCAGTTAATCTGGCCGCGCTTGCTCTCTTCCAGTGAGAGGCCAGCCCAGGAGAAAGAACGACTTCCAACTTCTCTGGCCGCTTCAAACATATATTCTTTCTTTGGAAGCGCTCTCAAGCCAAGCTTCAGCAGCAGCCACTGCCTTTGCTGTTATTGGGGTTCAGGTTCGGGTTCAGGGTTCACAATTGACGGCCACACCGTATTGGGTGATGGTAGGTCCACGTTGGGGTTGACAAATGTAGGGGTTTTTGGTGCACATCCAAGCCCAGGAGAGTCGAGAAGGAGATTCAGACTGGAGAGATTCGAGATTTATCTGCTTCCGTATCTGCCTCCACGGCTCAACGGCCAGCACGTAGCTGCGGGCGGGCGGGAGAAGCCGTGCCGGCAGCGTCACGTGGGCTTCGCTCAACACTGCCGCCATGACCACCAATGCCCGCGCCGTCCGCACTCACCGCCGCATTCTGCGGTGCGCTGCCACGCGGCCGGCTCCGAAGCGCCCTAGCCGCAAGCTGGACGGCACGCGATTGCGCCACGTGGACGGCCGCGATGCGGTGCGCGCCCGGCGGTGGCACGACAGCTCGCTGTCCGCGGGGCCGGGGGGGGGGTCCTCTGCGGGCTTCCGGCGAGGCGGCAGCTCCGATGCGCCCGCGGCGTCTGCTCTGCAGACGGCAGTTTGGCGTCAATTGCATTGGCCCGCCCGTCGGCAGGCCAGGCCAGTCGGCCGCCGGTGCCCCGCAGAGGACGGCCGTCTGCCCGCCCTGCCCGCAGGGAGAAGACTTTTCCCGGTGCCCGCTGGCGGAGGGCAATGGGGTCGCCGAGATGTGCCTCCCCCCACCATCTGACGTGGCGTCATGTCAAATAAGGTGGAGGCTACGGGCAGCCCTGGGACATTTTCCTCTCTGCCCGCCGCCGTCGGACCAGAGGGCGACCCCCGCCCTCACTCCCGCGCCCCATCCCGCGCGGCGCGGTGCCATTACCGGGCGTCATCACCGCCGCCGCCGCCGGCGCGACCGCCGCCGCCGCCGCCGCCGCCGCCGCCGCTGCTGCGGCTCAGAAGAGCTCGCTCGCAGCCGCCGTCGCCGCCCGCAGCGCCGCAGAGAGCGCCGCGAACGCCGCGCGGGTGACGGAATGGGGGCACGGCGCGGCCGGCGGCCTGGCCTGGTCCTGTNGCTGGCGGCGGCGGCGGCGGCGGCGGCGGAATGCCGACCGCGGCCGCGGGTTTGGCCAGAGCGGCGGCGGTCGTGCTCGTGCTGGCGGCGGCCTTGGCCTTTCCGGCGTGCGCAGAGGCCTTGACGCGGCCTCAGGACCTGGCCGCGCTCCAGGCCTTTGCCGGCAGGCTGACGAACCCCGGCGCGCTGCCATGGCCCGAGGACGCCGACCCCTGTGACGGCACGTACCTCGCCTACGTCCACTGCGCGGCCGACCCGGCGTCCGACGGCCTGGACGCCGTCGTCGGCCTCTACCTGGACGACCTGGGCCTGGAGGGCACCGTGTCCGCTGCGCTCGGCAACCTGACACTCCTCCAGGACTTGTACCTCGGCGGCAATGCTCTCGGCGGCGAGTTCCCCGCTCTCGGCTCAATGCCAACCCTCAAGGTTTGCAGCCATTACCACCGCCAATCAGCATGATTGCCACTTGATCCCCATCGTCCTGCAGTGCATGGACTTTCTTGTGGCAAGAGCGCGGATCGTTCTTAGCGCCAGTAGCCGAATCCTCACGAGACGAACTGGCTGGCAAGCGGCAGAGCGTGTTATGTCATATGACTGCACTGCATTACCTGCACTTCATGCATGAGAATTGGAGGAGCACTGATTTGATTGGTATGCTGGTGCCGAGCAGAAGCTGGGGCTGCTGAGCAACCAATTCTCGTCGCTGGGCAAGGGCCTCTTCACAGGCCTGCCGAATTTGGATGTGTGTATCTCACTTTGCAACATAACTTCCTGTTATCACTAGATTGCGCTAGTCTGCAAGATGAAGTCCCCACATCTTCTCTTTATTGAAGTTCTTGACTTTCAATCTTACGATCGTACGATCTTACGATTTCAATCGCACGATCGTACGAAACTTGTGGCTCAACGAGGAGCCGTCAACTTTGGAGCTCACAAATTCAAGGACGCTCCGCATCGTGCTCCCGCAGTACTTGGTCCTCCTCAACAATACCAACCTCGGCGGCGGGGCTGGTTTCCAGCTCCCGGACGACTTTGGGGCCCTCAGCCAGCTCACGGTCCTGGACCTCTCCAACACGTCACTCACAGGGCCCATCCCAGCGCTCCTCTTTGGCCTCAGCTCCCTCAGCAATGTCAGCCTTGCGCTCAATAGCCTCACTGGCGGCCTCTCAAGCAGCTTCGATGGCGCCCACTTTCCCAACCTCGTCTCCCTGCGGCTCAACAACAATAAAGTGAGACGAATCTTTCTGACTCCCGTCATACAACGATCTCAGCTTGAGAATTTGCTTTCTCAATCGGACAATTGTCGGTGTTTCTGTGCATCACACTGAAGTTTGTTGGTGGGCCCATGCTTAGTTGTGAACAGTGATTTGTTGTATCATGCGTGGTCCATCTCACGTGGTTATAATGTCCATATGTTGACTTGCGGTCACCACATGACCATCAAAGGCAAGCTTGGCCTATTTGCAGTTAAGCGGCCTCATCCCAAGCTCGCTGGCCACCATAAGCGGCCTCTACGAGCTTTTCTTGCATGGCAACGTTCTCACTGGGCCCATCCCTCCGGCGCTAGGCCAGCTGGTCTCGCTCCAGTCCCTGATACTGGAGTACAACAACCTCGTGGGCCCTGTGCCTGGATTCATGTCAAGATATAATGCAGCTTACTATCTGACTGGAAATGGCTTCTGCGGTCTGGTTGGCCAGAGTTGCGCCACTGAGACCATGGCCCTCCTCACTTTTGCGAGTGCTGTAAATTACGATACTCAGCTATCCAGCTGGATCGGCAACAAACCGTGTGTTTGGAAGTACGTTGGCTGCAACAGTGCAGGCCATGTCACAAGGTTTTCTCCATCGCAGCTCGATCTGCAGGGGACCCTGAGGTAAGCAAACTTGAGAAGCCGGACGCAGTGGTGATGGCGAAGTTGATGTGCGCTCATGTCATGCTTGCATGAGTGCAATCGGACAACTTGCAGGTCTGCAAGTCTGTGGTTGCTTGTCATACATTGTGATCTGCATCTTGCATCTCAAAGTAGATGTTGCAGAATGGTAAGCCTGCCATAAGATCCTATGGCACTTCAAACTCCACCAGCAGGCGCTTGTCAGTGCCAGAATTAGAGCAGGATCCTTTAGGATCGAGAGCTCTGGTCCAGATAGAAAATATATTTGTGCCTACGTTCAGCTGTCTATAAATTTCATGCTTCCACTGTAGATGTATGTTTCCAGTCGTGTATGATATTATTGATCCTTCTGCATGACGTTCTTTGCAGCCCGTCTCTGGCATCGCTCTCATATCTCATGTACCTCGACGTCTCCAACAACCGCCTCGCTGGCAGTGTCTCGCCACTGTTCACTCTGCTGCCGGAGCTGCTCGTCTTCAACGTTGCCAACAACAACCTTACCGGCGTGTTCCCGCTCTTCAATGCCACCCGAGTCGTTGTCACATACAGTGGCAACGGGTTCATCCTGCCCCCGAGCAGCCAGCCATCAGCTCCACCCATGACAACGCCGTCGCTAGCGCCGGTTGTGCCGAGCCTGCCGTCGGCGCCGCCATCTCCTGGCACGCCGTCCAGCCCGCCCTCGCCGTCCACCACGCCCAACAATGCCCCCGGCACACCCCCAGCTCCAGGCGCAGGGCCGCCCGGGCCGTCTGCCCCACCTGCGCCCGGTACTCCTTCGCCGACTCCCGGCTCTGGCTCGCCAAGCTCCAGCTCTCCTGCTGGGCCCTCGCCACCGGGCGTGCCCAGCTCGCCAGCTCCGCCTCCCCTGACATCGCCCAGTGGCAGCGGCGGAGCCTCCCCACTGCCAGGGCCAGCGTCTCCTCCCCCTGCCGCACAAGCTCCAGTCCCGACTCCAGCCCCGTCTCCAGCAGCAAGCCCTGATCCTGGTCAAGGGGTTGGCGGCCGCTCCAGTGCGAGCTCCTCCATCCTGGTGGCAGCTATCGTCGTGCCGTCGATCGTCGTCGCTCTTTCCCTCGTCGTACTCTGTGTCATTCTACTGTGCAAGCGAAGAAGGCGGAACCATGGGCTCCGGAGGGTCTCAAGCCCCAGCAACTCGGCAGGCCTGAACAGCAAGGGCGGCTCCGCCAGCATGTCCAGCCGCTCCCTTATCGGCACTTCAGCGCTGGCACTGGCACCGCTGTCGGGCAGCCTCACCAAGTTCTCCATCACCACGCAGGACGACAATGCTGTCAGCTCGCCGGTCAACAGCGAGTACGGGTGAGCTAGCAGTAGTGCAGCCTCTTCAGATGTGGACTTACACTTGTGTCTGCGTGTCCTGAGAGTACTACACTATTTCTATCAAGCTTTGCAGGAGGCTTGTCAGCATTAGTACAGCTTGCTGCTCATACATGAGGTGCTTAAGGTCTTATGGCTTAGCTCCACTGGATAACAGGGACATGTCAATAAAGCTTGAGGTCATCCAAGCAGCAACCAACAACTTTGCAGACCAAAACATAGTAGGCCGTGGAGGCTTTGGCACTGTATACTATGGTCTACTGCATGTAAGTCTCTGCCTCTTCTTTCTGCAGTCAGTGTCTTTGGCTTGTGCAGGACTGCAGGCAAAGGGCCTGCGCAAAACTTACATCATTATATGTGGTGGTAGAGTTGCAACATTCGATGTGAGCGTTGATTGGTTCTTGACTTCTTCCAGGATGGCACCAAGGTTGCCGTCAAGAGGATGGAAGCAGGCGCTCTGAGCCAGAAGGCTCTCAAGGAGTACGCTGCAGAGATCAGCGTCCTTGGAAAGCTGCGCCATAGACACCTGGTTGGGCTGCTTGGTTTCTGTGTCGACGGATTTGAGAGGCTACTTGTCTACGAATTCATGACACAGGTGACTGGCCACTATGCATCCTTGGTTCAAAAAAGGCCTTGAGCTACTCTTACGCCATCCCAGTCACAGGGGTTTGCTTGAAGTAGATGGCTCAGAGTGGTCATCGGCTCAACCAGGGCCACCAGCTCTTCATATTGCTGTCTGCAGGCATTGTAAGGACGATAGTCCACCTGTGGGTTGGCTTTGCGCGGCGTGCATCCTTGTCCTTCCTGACTCTGCATGACGTTTCCATGGACAGGGACCGCTGAGCAGACACCTCTTTGAGTACCGGAGGTGGAATCTGCAGCCCCTTGATTGGAGGACAAGAATATCGATTGCCCTGGATGTTGCTCGGGGCATTGACTACCTGCACTCCCTTGCATACAAGTCCTTCATTCACCGTGACCTCAAGGTATTGCAGGGTGTCTCAAGCGCATATGAGTGTAGTGTTGTGCACCAATAGGCAGCTACCACATCACTGGCTAGCTGCAATTTTCACCGCCTGTTTTCCTAATATGGTCAATGACTTGGCCGGCACTTATATGAAATTCCAACATGACTTGAACACTGTGCAGACCAGTAGCTCGTTCTGGCAGTTGTCACATGATGAGGCAACATGCAGCTGATACTCTTATGTTTTTGTATGTTGGAGTGTCTGGCAGCCTTCCAACATACTTTTGGATGACTCCTTCCGAGCCAAGGTGTCCGACTTTGGCCTGGTGAAGCTGGCCCCAGAAGGACTGCACTCTATTGAGACACGGATTGCGGGAACTTTTGGATATCTCGCGCCAGAGTATGCAGGTATGCGATGTACAGGATGTATAATCTGCCTTCATTTGCGATAAGATGGTCACTGTGTGAACCTTACTGTCTGCAATCAGGGCACAGGAAGATAAGGTGTTCTCTTCTGTGGACACGTGCTTCTACTTTACATACTCACTAATGGGTTTGGCTTGGCTGTGTTGGGTGAATCTATTGCAGTGACTGGGAGGGTAACAGTCAAGTCAGACGTCTTCAGCTTTGGTGTCATCTTGATGGAGCTCCTGACCGGCAAGCGAGGCCTGGACGAGAGTGCCCCAGAAGAGAGCATGCACCTGGCCTCCTGGTTCCTGCCGATCATCCAAGACAGGGCGGCAGTTCTGCAGGTTCGCAAACATTGCCGAAAATTGCCTCATGCGTTTGCAGTTTGCTTGGACCCACTTCCACGGCACTTGCTGTCAGTGGGACAGACATGTGTGTCTGCACAGACAGGTGCGAGGCAGTGTGACGTAGTTACAAATGCAGATGTTGTCTACTTAATTTGAGAAGAGTTGTCATGCAGGTGCTGGACCCATCTCTGAATGTTGGGCGAGAGGCACTGGAGAGCATGTATCAGATTGCCGAGCTTGCGGGCCATTGCTGTGCCCGCGACCCGCGGCAGAGGCCCCAGATGAGCGATGCGGTGGCCCTTCTAACACCCCATGTACAACAGTGGAAGCCTCAGGTATGTCTGTTTCACATGATTGCGCAATGACTGACATTAACAGCTGGTTCTTTGTAACCAAGTCCCTATTTTGGGTGCCACTCTGTCCACTATCTGCTTGTTGATGCAATGTAGGCTTGCCTGACAGGTACTGAGGACTGATTCTATCCTGTACTTAGACAATACCATAATTGAGAGTGCCACGAGACCTGACAGGATGCTGTGCATTTGGTGAACTGAGAATGGTATACTCACATTCGACAGAGTGCAGGGAGTGCAGATTAATCTGCCAGTCGTCAATGTAGTGGAAACATTGTCATTATGTATCATAAATCGTACTGTGACAAAACCCTTGTGGCTGTCCAGGACCCTCTGGAGGATGCCACAGGTGGCATTGACACCGGCATTAGCCTTGCGCAAGCGCTGCAGCAGTGGCAGGACATGGCAGAGGGCGACGAGCTGCCAGCCGCCTATGGAGGCTTTGGCTCCTGAACTCGATGACCAGTCCTGCCCCAGAGTGGGACAGTCTTCACTCAAGAATGTCTCCCATCTACATACTTGTCCATGTTTCGTAGCCAGGTGCTACCTGCACTGGCGGGCTCGAGCTCGAGCCAAAGCTCGTAGAGTATTTGACCATGGACAATCTCACTTCCTCAAAGGCCCCACCCCTGCCCCTGGACGATCGAGCCTAGCTTCTCCACTTACAAGCCAATCTCAGAACCGTGGACAGAAGATGAAGCCATTTGCGCTTCTGCCTTCTCAAGAACTCGCCTCTGCCCCCTTGCAGGGGGCGAACCTAACCAGGTGTGTGTGTGTGTGTGTGTGTGCGTGTAGCGCCCACTTACTTTCTGGATCTCCAGGTTTCTGGCCTTCGCTCTGCCGATGAGGGTGGAGAGGAGTCTCTTACCAGAACGTGACATTTCTTGTGACTAAATAGTGATGGTTAGCTGGCTCACTCAACTCTGACGTCATATGTGACATGGAGGGATGTGTACAGCATGCAAAGCAGTGCACATCCTTTGACTACACAAGGGCGGACTTGGCCATGAGCATAGCTTGTCGGTCGAAGCAAGCCTTGGAGTCAGCAGTGTCCGAGTCTGGTTGGACTAATCGGATGGACTCACCACAAGAGATTACACACTAGGCAGGAGAAGATACACCTCACACGATTGGTGGCGAAGGTCCAAAGAGGAGGCATAGGGGAGCGTGCAAGGAGCTACGTGCCTGCTTCTTTGTGTTTTTAATGTGAGGAGGCATAGGGGAGCGTGCAAGGAGCTACGCGCCTGCTTCTGTGTTTTTAATGTTTCTTTAGCAGACCATCTTTTACCGTTCATCAATTGACATGCTGCAGCTGCTGTTGCTTAAGCATAGGCTATATTCGTGGTCACTTATGGTGCATACGAGCTGATCTTGACCAGGACAAGCGTGGGAGGATAAGCTCAATAAGTCACCCCAGCAGCAAATGGCCCCCAACGCAGCAGCATGAGGGCTGGTGAGCAGGTTTATTGACTTCTCATCAACTCTTCGCATCTGACTCAAGCCACTCAGCTAATGGTTACTGCTGGACTGCTGCCCCACACTTACTAACAAGGTAGCAAACACTCACTGTACAATTTCCGTAAATCATGGACTACTTGTACGACATATCATTGCAACACAAGGGGGATATAGGAATACCTAGTGAGCTCAGACAAGGCTCTTGAAGATTGTCAAAACCTCATCTCAGCCACTACACTTATGTTCCTGCCAATATTCGTGTGATTGCACAATACACCAGCCTAACCCCCTATCCGTACATGGCACAGAGCCATTCTGCTTCTGTCAGAGATGTCAAGAGGCGTGAAAGACCAACAAATGTAAACGTGGTCTAGAGTACAATGCTTCCGGGTAGGACTAGCTAATAGGTTCCAGGAGTACAGGCCAATGGCCAAGTCTACACTGAGGGAGGTCAACCTACAAGCGCATGAGCTATGGGGCTAATTGAAAGCGTCGGCTGCTTAGCTTGCCTACCACTGCAGCAGGCACATGCTTTGCACTACCTACACTGGGAGCTGCCTGAAGCCTAACTGAATACATCCTCCCTATCACCTTCCATGGCATCGCCCTCCTCCAAGTGGCTGAACTCCAAGAAGTGTGTCGGCCTGTGCTCCTCATGGTAGTATTCCCGGGGGGGTGCTAGCTTAATAGCATACTTCATTCCAGCCGAGTGCTTCACCCCCATAAAATTGTAATTCCAAGGCCCGGCATCAGGAACCTGCCAGATGATAGTGTCAATACAAAAAGTCCTCAAATCGTAATTCAAGCAGCAACCAACAATTGCCTCAATTAACACAGGACATGTAAGAGGCAATCTGATCGTTTCACAAGAAGGCAGTATGACTTCAACGTAGGCTTGTCTTGCTCAGAGGCTCACCATGTAAAAACCAAGGAATCGGTCTGAAAGAAGCATCTGAACCTTCTCATAGTGAGTTGGCAGATAACCATGAGGGTTAGATCCACTGTCCTTGTTGGTTCGGCCCCACTCGTAGCCGCTGGGTGTGAGCTTGTAGGCTGTTAAAGAGCACGAGCCAGGTGTGAAGCTGCATGTGAGAATGATGCACTTCTCACCATCCCACTGCTTATTGGCCTCCAAGACCCGTGCATGTGCCGACAGATCCTGCAAGTTACGAATTCACAATCTAAGCACAGGCAAAAGGCTCACATATTGGGAGCAAAGAGAAAAGGAGGTAAATATCAGAACACAACCAAGCAGTACCACATAAGTGGGAACTCTTAAATTGATGCGAAACAACTTCTATGTAAGACTGTTGGCAGGATGATAGAAACTCTAAGAAAGAATACGTCAAGAACGTGCCATATAGATAGAGTAGCAGTATGCAAGTGAGCAAGAGAACAAGGACAAGCAGCCAAACCTGAGGAGAGAGCTGTGGGCTCTCATTCGGCTGCGTGTGCATCCACCCAAGTGGCTCCAGATCTTTCAGATACTCATGCTCAGGAAGCATAGAGGGAAGGTGTACTTGCTGGTGGGTGCCCCACTGGGGAGGCATGACCACACACCTAATCTCTTTCACTTGTGGGTTATCAGCCGGGCTGACACCATACAAGTACCCTGCAATCTGAGTCCTCAGATCCGCAATGCATATGAACTTCTTGAGGACATTCTTGGGCAAGATGTACGTGTAACCAGATTCCTGCAGCAAGATTCCACAGCCGCTGTCATGAGCGTTCCAAAGTGATCCGGACAATGTGAAGCTCAATGTACCAAGTGAGCACACATCACATGATTCCATGGACAAAGGCAGCACCTCTCACCTTTATGTCATCTGAGTTGACGTAGATGTGGTTTACACGCAGATGAAGATTAGTGGCTGAGATGGCTCGCACTCGCCAATCTGTCTTGCTGCTGAACGCAGCCTGTTCGTAGGGGCTCGTGGATGTGACAATGAGCTCATCACCGTGGACATTTGTTGTCCTTGTTGTCACAGCCGTGAGCTGAGAAGCCTCCTTCGCCTGTGAAATAACTCAACAAGGCAACATGAGAAACCAACAAGAAGCTGCTCCAAGCTGCTTAACAACCTCTTCGCAAGTGTTAGTACTGTGCTAGTCAGCTTTAGATTGCCAACTGAGATGTGAAGGCACACAGATGTGAGAAGGGAAGGCACACAGATGAAGAAGCAGCCAAAAAATGCAAGCCATCTAATCACCTGCTTCTCAATTTCAGCAATTTGCTGTCGCTGCTGGGATGGCGGTGTGATCTCAGCACCCAAGATAATATCTCTGATCTCAGATTGAGTCAGTGCAGACACGTTGACATTGTTCTTCTTCGCATAATCTGACAAGATGAGATCTCTGAGGGCCACCTCGACCTTGATCCATTGATCGTCAGTGAGGCTGGGCCAAATGTGGTGGGACTCGGTGACAATGGCTTTGTCAGGCTTGAGGAGCATCTTTGCTTTCTCGTTGTTCACATGAAGTGCTCGAAGAATGAGCACTAGCCTAGAGAAGGCCGTGTAAGACGATATTGTCTTCAGCCAGTCATCGTAAATGTTGAACAGCACCATCTGTGGCTCCGTGGCCTGCACAACAACCGGTTGCTTATCTTAGCCCAACCCAGCCACCCAGAAGCTTTTATGAGCCTCCCTCCCTTGTGCTACTACTGTGCCCCAACAAGAGATAGTGCTACAATTGCTGTGAACAAGCTTACGGAAGGAGAAATGAGCCATATAGTTGCAGAAGTGAATGGAAACCCACCTTCAATATGAGATCTCCAAACTTCTCAATCTTCAGGCAGGCCTGGAAAGGCAGTTGCAGCTCTGACCCCTTGATTACGATGTTGGGAAAGTCAAGAAGATGCACTTCCAAGGGGTCAAGCATGCCCTTCCGCGTCACAATGATTTGCTTCGGCTGCTCTTCCACAGGCAATGACCGCACCAAGGCAGCCACTTCCTCAGCCGTCTTCCACTTAGCTAGCTGACCCAGACGCTTCTGTCCGGCCCACACTGATGTGTGAATGACCTGTCATTGACCAACCAGTAGAGCTGCTAAGTTCCCAGAATTACACAATGGCAACAAGCAGTCATAAGCAACTTCTTCAGCAGTAGCGGGAGGGCAATAGTACCTTCAGGAAGAGCTGGCCGGTTCGTGGGTTGAAGATGAAGATGGCACCGTTGATAGGCTTCGTGGTTAGGTTGCCCTCAAAGGTCTTATGGATTGTCACTCTGTACACGTTGGTGTCATCGACAAACCAAATAATCTGGTTGCTAAATAGTTCACCATAATTTTGGGATGAGAGGTAAGGTTCAGTTGGCTCAGAAGAGTACAGTTGAAGGCCTTTCCTTACACGTTCTCGCAGGACATAGAGGGCAGGATTGGCCTGCATACAGGAGCAGCAACACCAACGTTGCACTGTAAGGAAGCTGACCAGAAAATCATGTACTCGAGGACATAATTCATAGCTTCAACTAATCAGAGCCTGCATCGGGCTTCTATCAGTCCCCTCTCCACATCCTCCACTACCTGAGATCGTGTTGCAAGCATCGCTACTGGATGCATGCTGCTACTAAGTGAAACAGAAGTAGGTATTGACCTTCATGATCTTGTTCATTGCCTGTGCAAAAAGTGGCTTCGAACCAGGGAACCAGTTGCCAAAGGCAGAGTGCAGGTTGTACGCCAGATCAATGCCAATCATGACACCAGTAGGAGACGGATAGATGGACATGTTGTCTGTTGTGTAGTCGAGGAACTTTGCTCTGGTATACCGCTCAATGTCATGGGAGTCATAATCACCCCACCTGAGCTGCACATCTATCCAATACTTGTTGCTCGCCTTCTGGTCAAAGACGTCCTTGCTCTCAGCCACCAGACTGGGCTTGCTCATTGTCCACTTATATGCTGCGAAAAGAAGAATGTCTGCGCAAGAGCTGTTCATCTTGTAACTCTTGCGAGGATGAATAGTCTCCTTCTGCACCGTCTCAATCTCCAAGGCATCCAACTCTTGATCCAGAACCTATGATACAAAAATACATACACACATAAGCCGAGTCCATGATCGAAGAACACGCAGAGCCTTCGCATCAAGTCAACGAGAAGTCATACGTGCAGACAAATGCTTGGCGGTCATGGCTAACAAAGAGTCAACTACGCTAACAGCCATACATCCGCAGCGATTGCAGCTACTGCATATCAAGAGTGGTAGCTGCTGCACACACCTGACAGAGGTCCATCACAACACTCTCGTGGACCTTCTGCCACAGATGGGCTCTGAATATCTGGATGAGTGAGATCTTCAGCGTAGGAATCTTGCCATGCATGAAGATGCCTGTCAGATCCAATTGCACCTGGAAACCAACGTATACGTTTGCACGATTGATGGTAGGTGACCACCACAGTGTGAACCTTCGATTGGGGATCTGATTGAGCCCAGATCGCTGGGCATTGGTAAGTTTCTTATACTTCATAGACTCCTCAAATCCAGACGCCTTCTCCCAAAACAGCCCCTCCCAAGTCGGGAAGCTGCAAGGATCACATCAACGGGCTAGTTAGCAAGGTCACTGCACAATTGGCCAAGTCACTGCCTGTGGACTGCAGGTGACATGGCTAGCTGCACAGCCATCAGCTACTATGCAACTTTCTTCTGGCAACTCAAATTGTTCAAGTAATGAATATAGGTAAAACTGCTATCACTCACTATGTGCCCTTGAAGAGAGTGTGCTCCAGAATTCCCTCCACGCCTCCAAGGGCCTGAATCACATCAGTTCTGTAATTGTTCAAATTCCAAAGCTTGCCATCGTGCCGCTGGTGTGTCCACCAGAAAGGATTCTGCTTCAAAACTTGATGCTGCTTGAAGTCCGTCCGCACACGCCAACCCTTGTCGTAAGCAAGAGTATGCCTGTCTTTTTGAAAGAGCGTGTTGATACGTGGGATGCCCCTGTCCCATGAGTCTTCAAGATCTTCAAGCGTAAGACGTCTGTTCTGAGCCTGTGCTTCTTGCCTCTTCAAAGCATATTCAGCCCAAACTCTCTGGGAGTCAACGAATTCGCTCTCCCAGGGCTGCACGACAATACACAGCCCAGGTGAGAACCCTCTTCACGTGCCACCTTGCGCAGGTAGAGCAGTGAGGGATGGAAACCATGCAACCATCTACTGCATTGTCACCCCTTCTACACGCCACAACTCACCTGAATATATCTATATAAGTTTGGGATGAGCTGCTCCTCCTCATGGCTCATGCCACTGCGGAAATGAGTGACACCCACATCGGTCTGTTGACTGTAGCGCAGGTCACTTTGTGGAATGAGGATGTGGCCAATGGAGAGCATGCCTAGACCACCAATTTCCTTAGGAGTGTAGAAAATGACAGGTGGGAATCTGCATGCCAGCCACGAGGAATAGACACGGAGCTGAGTATAGCAGACGCAGACTGTCCCTCATACTAGTAGGAGCCTAAATTCTAGCATCATTCTCTGCTACAGCTAACAAGGCCCCTGTCACTTGGGAAAGATCAGGCACCAGATACCCTATACTATCTGCCAAAACACATGCCACACCTGCTAGGCATCTTCGAGTTCAGCCCAATCTTGATTCGCGTCTGAATCTTGTTCTCACACTTGACCAAAAGATCCAAGAGCTCCTGAGTATGTACAGTTGCCTCACGGAAGTATGTCATGAGGCCTACCACATCAGAAGACAAGTATCAGTCAAAGGACCCCCACCGCGTGCCCAGAACCTCAGAAAAGCTTCTACTATATCCTTGCATTCCACGGTGCTGATCAACTGCACTGCTTCAAAATTACAACAACAAAACACTGCACTCACCAATAAGAGCTGTATTCCACTTGTTCACAATCTTGGTGAAAGTGGTGGAGCCTGAGGACATAAGAATTTGTCTCACGCGATTCTCAAACACCTTCATGTGATCGTCATCAACCCTCAGGAATGCTTGTGCGGTGCGCTCCTTTGTTGCCTCATTCTGGAGGTTCCAGACCCCATCCTTGCTTCCAAATGCCTCCTGAGACATTCGTATCTTTGGCAGGATTCGCACCTCAAAGCCACACCTGTCCATAGCCATGTCAAAGTTCAGCAGCGCTTTGTGACACGAAGCATGACAATCGTTTCCAGACTGGGCAAAGCAAGTGGGCAATGTCAAGCTGGCAGTCATGGATCCCTTCTGATTGCTCGAAATGGGCTCAACAATAAAGCACCACTATTTCTAAACTAGTGCTCTGTAACAGATGCCTACATGCTGAAAAGAAGGTTGGGATTGTCTTTGCTGTAGACAGAGACGAAGCTGTTCTCCCACTCCAGCGTTGTTATGCTTCTAGGCAACCTGTTCTTGATATCCCAGAACACACTTCGGCCAAGATTGACTGCAACATTGCGACACCAAGGCATCAGCGTCAGAGCCAAATTGCCAGCTGGTGACAAGCAAGTCAGCAGACAATCAAAGTGCAAGCAGTGCAAAAGAGATTCTGCAGCGAGCATACATCAAGAATCTGGAATATATATTGGCCAATACTCACCATCGTGCTTCATCAACCGCATCCGGGCATCACGTGGCCAGCACTTCTTGTTGTTGTAACCCACAATGTTCTCATTATTAGGATCTGGATGCTCCGTGAGGTACCTCTGGATGAGGTCCTTGGCCTCCTCGTGTGTGAAACGGAAGAGGATGTGCACCTTATCAATGTACCGGGAGTAGAGCCTTATGGGATGCCTGGCCTCAATCCTTGCATCTCTGTACGTGATAAATTCGTTTGGCATCTGGGGCGGCCCAGCTATCTCACTGGCTCGAGTTAGTCCCAGCACCAGAAGATCAAGAACCAACCCATAGTACTGAACAATGAAGGAGGCAAATTGCAAGCCCCTGATGAGCCCGTAAGAGTTTGTGTGACTCATGTCCTTGTAGGACAGGACCACATTGTTCTTTGCAGTCACATAGTCTGCAATATTGTGATCACATACCAACCGCAGCAATCTGCACCATGTAAAAGCAAACATGAGATGCTCAAGCCCCAATCTCACAAGCCCTTGTACGCAACTTGCCAATTGTCGACAACACAATGGTGTCAATAGGAAACAGAAGGCTGATGAAATGAGGTGCGACCACCTTACCTGTTCAGCATAGTCAAGTCCACCTTATCAAAGAACTTCTCAAATCTCGTCTGCAGCATTACAACACACTCTCCATTCTCTGTGTCCCAGATGTCAGTGAGATTGTTAATACCCTGACACCACTTGTAGACCAAAAGGGGAGGGGGCTCAGAGTCCGCAGGCTTGATCCAATTGGGAAAGAGCTGACGCTTGTCACCCTCGTACCACAGATACTGATCCAAATACGCATCTGTGATCTTCTCTAGCGGTTCAATATCATACACAGGTATAAGGTGACTGTAGAGGTCCATAAACTCAATCCCCACTTCCTTGAAGGCACGTTGTGTCAAAAGGTGTCGCTTGATGCGAGAGAGTGCTTCATGGGGGTTGTCATATGCCTGGACAAAAACAACAAGGACACCTCCAATACGTAAGCAGCTGCTGGTACACGTCAGTCAAACTCTATAAGAAGTACGAATTATAAAAGGAGAAATTCTACTGCATTGAAACAAAGATGTAAATTGTAGCAGATGAAGATACCTGCTCAATAAGTCCAAGCTCCTCCCTTTGTTGCTGGTTAAGGCGGACAGCCACACTGTAGCCCTCCTTAAGCCGCTCTAGCGCCAAAATGAGAAGCTTGGTGTCATGCTTGTAAGAAAGCGGGGGGAAAGGAATGGGAGAAAATTTGCGAGACTCCAGCCAATGTACAGTGGTGGTGTAAATGGCAACGGCTTCCTCAGGGGTGACGTAAGGCCCATCTTTCAAGTAATTGTGCTGCCTCTCCTGCTCTGCCTTCAGCCACAAGCGAGTCAACCTCCCCAAGTTCTTGCGACAGACTGTCTTGTCAACCGTAGCTCCGCGCCGAATACGCTCACGGTTATAGTGGGCAACGTTTGTCCACCAGTCAGCCTTCGATTTAACATATCGCAGAATCATGTTCTCAATAGGAGCCGGCAGACCAGGCACCTGCAGATGGAGCAGCCAGAAGTGATAGAAGACAAGTCAGAGCAAGTGGGGTCTCATTGACCACTTGCACCAACTTGCACACAAGAGTGTTGCCTAATATCAGGTTGACGCATTACTGCAAGGGGCGACCCAACCTTGATGTTTATACTGTATCATATACTGCACAATCAGTGCACAAAGGTATGATCTTACCTTCCATGGTATGTTTGCTTTCCAACACCGCCACGCTTCACTGAGGTGCTGTAAGATTGTCCTCGCCTTGTTCTGCTTGATACCCTCTGCACACAAAGGTCCGACAAAGACACATTCAGCGGCAGTCACATGTGCAAAAGACAAACCTTAAACCTGAAGGCTGCAATTGCTGCCAAGAATTAGCACCACCAGCAGAGCGAGCCTGAGAGAACTATTGGTAGCTTCAGCTGAGAGTGCAATAAGATTCAGTTTGGCTGGTTCTCTTGCCACATACCAGGCATTGCGTCCAGGACGTCGTGCATCACAGCAGCACGCAGTTCCAAGTCAAAGTGACTCTCTACACGCTGCTTGGTGACTGTCTTAGCAACGCCCTTTGAATGCCTGCCCTCAAATTGCCGAGCCAGCAAATTGCCAAGCCACCGCTCAAGAAGAGGTACAACCCCTCTGAGGAAGAAAAGCCAAACTCGCCACATGGGTGCCCAAACACCGCACCCAGGACCCTTGCCAACTGGGCCAGTGTTGAAGCGGTAGTATATCAAGTGCTTTAAATCTTTGCACATGCGGATCTGCCGCATAAGGCGATACTTGTACCGGTACATGCCTGTGAGTTGCCCGACGTGAGAGAAAGTGTATTGCAGACCATCTGCCAGCTGGAATGCGTCAACATTGCCCAAACGGAACTGCACATAAACAGCTCATGAAATCAAAATTTCACCATCCCTATCAAGAGGCCAATTGCTCGGCCAGTACTGCATGCGGTTGCAAATAAGTAATGCACAAACTCACCAAACACATAACACATACCTGGACATTGGCATCCACCACCAGCTTTGTCAGCCGCAAAATCTCACGGCAAAGGTGGAAGGCATTCCCAAAACGAGACTTTTTCCGCTCTTTGGTGGTGAGTGTCTTCACTGGCTTAAGATTGAAGTTGTAGTCCAGGTGAAGATAATTCAGGTTTTTCCTATGGATCAGAAGATTGAGCATATTGTACCCTTGCTTACAAACCTGCACGAAAGTTGCAGTTACTATGTAGTAGCTATTGAAATCTGAGGAAGTAAAGTAATAAAATAAGAAGGATACTGTGCAGTACACTGGTGACTTGCAATGCACTGTGGCTGCTCATGCCAGCATCTACTAACATTGCAATGCATAGGCAGGTGCTAGAAGTCTCAGCCCTTTTGCTACCTGCAAACCAGCCTCCACCCAATCGAGCTCCGTGGTTTGGAAGAACTTTGTAGCCCTCAAAGAGCGAAAGAGGTACTTTCGCTTCTGACCCTTGGGTGGTCTATGATGTAAGGCGTTGAGCACAAAGCACTTCAAAAGCTTCTGGTAGCTCACTCGCACCTTGACTGGATAAGTAGGAGGACTGCCACAGTGACCAACCCAGGTAAGCAGTGCATAAGTATTCTGCCCTAGGAGTTGCATGCATGAGCTCACTCATCAGGTAGAAGTCTGCAGTATTAGCAAGCTATAGCTTGAGCTGAGCAGCTGTGCCAAGTAGACCATGCAGAGACATACCAGTGCTCCTTGAACCAAGAAGAGACCAAAGGAATGTCCTCAGCACGGCGCGTTCTACCAGATCGCATATTGAACGGACGAGGAGCAAAGAGCAAGGCAATGCCAGCTGCTGTGGTGTCCGTGTACAGAGGAGTTTGCTGCAGAATGGTCAACAGCATGTAATCTATCAGTTTGTGAAGGGATGAGCGATTGAGAGCACCCTCATGTCCTTGCATCAATCTGCAGGACAGGACTGAAAGATTTGATGAAGAGAACAGCAGTAGCAGTGGCGGAGCTGAAAAGTCATACCTGCAGTAAGGGGTCCACACCCTCTGGGAGGCTGAAGTCGTCCTCATCCTCGCCTTCGTCCTCCTCTTCGACTTCTTTCTTGTCGCCTTTGCCAGTCTTGTAGAACGCAATGGGGTGGATAAGAGGGTCAAAGTAAAAAGCTGGTAAATCAGGATCCTCGCTCTTTATGTACATGACCATCGGCGTGTGATAAGTGGACAGCCGCACTTTCCGAGGTCGATTATTGTAAAGATAAGGAAACGCAATCCGATACTCCGTGCGCAGAGGAGACCGGATGATAAGTTTGTTGATGTCATTGAACTCATTCCAGTCCTCATCACCACGCTCCATGTCTCGGAACAGAGGCTCGAATTTTGGGCCACCTAATTTCAGATAACAACAGGTTGAAGTCAGGCCTGGAGCTTGAGCTCAAGCAAATCAGTAGGGTAAGCCACCAGCCAAGTGTCAAACTTGCAGCAAGCCGCATGCCATATTCAGCGTGTGAAAAGCACTAATGCTCATCACAGTCTTCCCACGGAAAGAACAAGGTAAATGAAGGCAAGCACCACCAAATATATGAGCTTGTATATCAAACAGGTGGGCAACTGTCTAGTAAGGAAAATTGATGACCTGGCATGCACATATTCAGGGCCTTTGCAGTGAAGAAGGAGTGCATGTCAAAGAGGTAGAAGTAGTTGTGGTCGGTGAGATCACTCAGCAACTGCCCCGCAAGTCTGTGCAAAGTGGCCATGATAGGCAAAGACAACGTCCACCTCTTGTAACTAGGGCCATTCATCAGCTTTGTGTTTGCCAGTGGCCTGTGATCATAGAACCACTCATAGACTGCTGAGTCCTCCTCCTCATCCAACTCTAGCTGAATGGGCTCCAAGGGATCCACATCCAGCAGATTATCTGCGTAGTCAAGGGGCGGCTCCTCATCATCAAAAGGGGGAAAGCGCATCCTCTTGAAGTGCCTCCTGTCTCGCTTCTCTCGCCTCATCATGATCCACATCGTGCCCCACTGTGTTAGGTACCAGCATGACACACGAATAACAAGTCTGATCAGAGCTTGCCCAGTATATTACCAAAGAATAATCACCCACTACAGCTCTCCCTGCTGGCATGAAGAGAGCTCCTCTGCTCAATCTACAGAGCAAGAGCGCAACTAGCAGTACTGCATGAAGCATCATTATCAGGAAGCAGCAGCTTTTCCCCCTGCTCCGCTCAGAAAGAGCCTGACAGAGCAGCTGCTAGACCTGAGCAAGGTAGATGGGCTCCACCACCAGTGGCACTTCATCCACAAAAGTGATAGCACCTGTGATGTGGTAGAGTACTCGCACTTCTCGCACCTGGGGGGCAGACCATCATGACATGAAGCGTAAGCACACGCGCCGCGAGAATGCCCACAGTTCAACACAAAAGCCCGGAGACGATTGAACAAGGGGAAAACACCACCACATCTGACGGATCCAATGGTTTCAGGCAAAAGGTACCTGCTCCCAGGGCATTGGCATGTTCTCCAGGAGCTTGTACACTGCATGTGGTACGAACTTCAGTGCTCCAAGATAAACGCGCTTGTCGTGTCGATACTTCTTCGACGACATATCTCCGTGATCCCTACAGAGGATACAGCAGCCACTTTGCAATTAATAAGGTCACTATGTCATGTATAACTGGGAGGCCTGTGCACTTGGCAATACTGCACCATGGATGCATCTCCTAAGGTGTGCAAGCGGCAGACATCCCTTCAATTGTTCCTCGCACTGTCAGACAGTACGAACGAATATACAAATGGAAAGTAATCAACATGCACTACGTGAATTCTGGCATGACAGATAATCTGGTTTCAAGACTCCTCACTTGATGATCTTGCGCACGTGCTCTGGCGGCATCATGTCCTTCTGGACCTCCACATAGTTGAATTTCCGCTTCTCGCCATAGCGCTTGGCGTTGAGCTGCTGCCACTTGCGGGCCTTCTCATCCAGCTTCGCCTCCATCTCCTCCGGGGTCAACGGCGGGGCCGCCGGCGGCGGCGCGGCCAGGGGGGGCTGCGCGGCGGCTAGGGGCGGCGGCGGCGGAAGCAGTGGCGGGGCAGATCGGAAGAGCGTCGTANGAGAGGCGGCCGCTGCCGCCAAGCCCTCGCAGGCGCACTCCGCCTCGGAGCTCGCGCCGCGACCCCCGCGCCTGAGGCGGCGGCAGCGGCGGCGGCGGCGGCGGCGGCGGCTGCGGCTGCGGCTGCGGGGGTCGCGGGGGGTCGTAGCTCGGGAATCGGTGACTGGGACTTGGTGAGACAAGGGTTTCAGTGGCTCCCCCCAGCATACCCCGCCCCCCCCTCCCGTAAGGGCGACCACGTATCCGTCAGTGTGTAGATTGTACCAACCAAAGGCAGTAGTAGCCTATGTGTCTCCACGTTACCCCCCCCTTTGCCAGTGGTGACAAAGCTGCTTATTACTCCACTACCTCTCCCAACCCCTCCCCCCCGCCGCCGCCGCAGCCCCCGCCAGCGCCTCAGGTTGCTCAGCCTGTTGAGGTGCGCGGCGCGGGCTCCGCGGCGGCGTGCGCCTTCGAGGCGGACACTCGTGCAAGCCCCGCGTTAGTGGTCACCGGTGGTCTCTGAGCCCCCCCTCTCTGAGCCGTCATTTGTGCACTTCGAGCCCTTCGTTGCTGTTGCTGCAGCAGCCGCCGCGGCGGAGCGCGGGCGCGGTGAACGGCGAGGGTAGGCCGCGGCGGGCGGCTGTGCCTGGTGCTCCAATGTACGCGCGTTGTTTCCGGGGCTCGCGCAGCGCTGAGACGGGGCGCAGGGGCGCGGGCCGTCCTCCTTTGTGGCGGCTCTAGCTGCGCTGCTCTGCCCGCGCAGCATCCTCCGAAGCGCTCGTGGCGGCGTGCTGCATAGTTTTTGGCAGGCCCAGACAGGTCTGTCGCGTTGAACGGCGTCGAGCAGCCGCCAGCGGCGGCGGCTTTGTGCCAGCATCCTGAGCGACTTAGGGCAGAGAGGGCCACGGTGGTGAGCTCGCTTTTTGAATGCCAAGGTTGCCTTGAACGCAGCGCCTGAGTGCCAAGCTGCAAAAGGTCGTCCTTGCTATGCGCCCCTTGCTGCCCACAGTCGTGGACTGCGGCCTCCAACCCCTTGCTTTCTTGTCGGCCTAATGTCTACAGCAAGTTGTCCAACTGTTGGCTCTTGCTGGAGCCATGTTATAGAGAAGAGCGACCTTAACAGCCTTAACCTAACCGTAAAGTTCGAATGTCATTGCTATCATGTTCTGGTAATCTTACTACAGTCTGATAGCCTCTGCTAGTCTGCCAGGTGAAGTGCCATCTGTAATATGACCGGTCTGCAGCATTGCCGGGGGGTTGAGTTTGGTTGTGCAGGATGACGCATGTGGCTACTGATAAGTGCATCTGCTTATGAGTTGATCAATGTATGTAGAGGGAAAGTTTGTGTGGCAGTGCCCCTGCGAAGTTGCTCCTGGCTAGGGCCAACTTGAGCGCAGTCTTTGACCCAGCTAAAATTCATGTGCAGCGTGACAGCATCTAGAGTGCTGAGAGAACTGGCTTTGCTCCCGTCAAGATGCAGGAAGTGTGGCCCTGGATTGCACATCTATGGAGGCTATTACCGTACCTCTTTGCGAACAAGTTGCTTGCAGTGTAAGCTTAGTACAATTTGTCTCGCCTTTGTGCATGGCTAGTCAGCTTTGCATGTCTATGCAGCTGATATTCTGGAAGTCTTACTAGGACCAGGCTTTATCCAGGCTTGAGGGGTGGCCTTGTGAGCTTGAGGTGCAAAACGTTGTACTTGGAATATGCAACTTATAGTAATAAACGCTTAAGTTGTATTATGCATCGCCTGACCAGCTGAGCTGTTTGCCAAGATGCACCTCTGATATACCTCTCTGAAAGACCTTGCAGCAAGCTGGGGACTTTTGAATCTGGACCAATTGAGAGCCGGGAAAGAAGTAGCTCTTTCAAAGAAAGTGCTCGCCCACAGAGGGTAGGGGCTGGGAAAGAGAAGTGGCTCTCCCAATGGGGGCAAGGGCTGTGAGAAGCCAGCCCGAAAAGAATTGACAAGGTTTGAACAGGGGCCAAATTACGAAGGGGCCAGAAGCACAAACTCAAACCTGGGGTAGGATGAATCACTCAATAGCAATGAGTGAGGAGCCCCAAATCCGACAGACTAGCTAGCGGAAAACTATCCCCCTGACGAAAGCCAGAGGTAGCAGCTCGGAGAGAAGAATTGGCTCTCCCAATGGGGGCAAGGGCTGTGAGAAGCCAGCCCGAAAAGAATTGACAAGGTTCGAAGTGGCCAAAGTACGAGTTAAGCAGCGACTGCGGGGCCTTAAGAGGCTATAGCAGAACGGGGGAGGATGGACCACTCGGTAGTTACGAGTGAGGAGCCTCACATCCAACAGACTAGCTGCCGGGAAACTATCCCCCTGACGAAAGCCTGAGGCCGCAGCGAGAGCACGGCCAGCACGCAGATGCGAGGCGTGGGCCATGGACCGCTGGAGGGAGACGGAGAAGCGCATACGACGCATCGGAAAGGCCAGCCCAAAAAGAATGGACAAGGTCCAAAGAGCCAAAGAGTGCCGAAAAACCACACAGCTTGACACTACACGACTGCAGATAGAAGAAGTGGCTCTCCCAATGGGGCCAAGGGCTGGTGAAAAGCCAGCCCGAAAGAATTGACAAAGGTTTGAAGGGGCCACAATGACGGAGGAGCCTGAAAATGCTATGTCAGAACGGGTGGAGGGTGAAGCCCAGTACCCGCAAGTGAGCAGCAGCAAGTCCGAGTGACTCGTAGCTGGGAAGCTATCGCCTCTGGATCTCGGCGGAGTGCCTCTTTCCCGGCAGCTGTTGTTCACTCGTGGGTACTGAGCTTCCATCTGCATCGTCTACGTGTTTTTCAGTGTTTTGTAATGTAGTCCTTTTTCCGGCTCCTCTTTCTTTGGCTTTGGACATTGTCCATTCTTTTCAGGGCTGGCTTTGCCAGCCCCTCTTCTCTGTGAGCGAGCCCTTCCTCTATTAAGGGGGCCAAGGGCTGTGGAGATGAGTCAAAGGTGGCCAGCCAGGGCTGTGAAACGCCAGCCCAGACGAGTGGACAAGGATGGAAAGCGGCTGGAGAAAGAAAGAAAGTGGCTCTCCCAATGGGGGCAAGGGCGGAGAAAGTGAGGGCGATGGCTGTGATTGGCAACTCCAGTGAAAGGTATAAGAAAGTTCGAAGGGGCCAGAAAAGCGTCAAAGCAAGTGGGAAGGGCTCGCCCATTGAGGATAGGGGCTGGAAAAGCCAACTAAAAAAAGAATGACCAAAGTACGAGAACGAAGAAAGTGCTCGCTCATAGAGAAGAGGGCTGGCAAAGCCAGCCCAAAAAAGAATGGACAATGTCCATGGCCAATGAAAGAGGAGCCGGAAAAAGGGCTACACTACAAACCACTGCAAATCATATAGACGATGCAGAGGGAAGCTCAGTACCCACGAGTGAGCAACATCAGGTCTGAGTAGCTCACTGCAGGGAAAGAAGCACTCCGCCGAGACCCAGAGGCGGTGGCCATAGCACGGCCTGCTCGCGTGTCGACGGCGTGGGCAAGGGAGCGTTGAAGCGATACGGCCAGGCGCATGCGGAGGACTTGGGCGAGCGAACCGGCGGCGTTGAAGCCGGGCATCGCCCCTGGCAGACCCGGCCGCCGGTCAATGGCCTCGCGGGCAAGCCGCTGAAGGAGATCCAGCCACCGGCTGCCGAAAGCCCAGTGTACATCCATCGGCAGGGCCGCGGATTCATACCCAACTGGGTGATCAGCACATTTTCGCTCCTTGCCCCGGGCCGCCAGGCCGACCGCGTGCCCTGCAAACGACGACGATCTGGTTTGGCGGAGTCGATGCAGTCAGTTGTCACCATATCGGCGATGATGCGGGGACCGCCGCCTGGCGGGATGGCGACCAGGTCGGCGCGTCGTGCATGGGGCTGGCCGTCGGCGTCCCAGCTGGATGGGCATTACTGAGGAGGATCTCCACAGCCACCTTGAAGCCAGCCTCCGAGAAGGAAGCGCTCGCCCATAGAGAAGAGGGGCTGGCAAAGCCAGCTCAAAAAAATTGGACAATGTCCAAAGCCAAAGAAAGAGGAGCCGGAAAAAGGGACCCAGTCTCTCAGACCCGAGGCTGCTTAGCAGGGGTTACTGAGTGCTTCGTAGCTGCTTCGTTTCTGTTTTGTGCTTCTTGTTCTTTGTACTTCCCCTGGCCCCTTCTCCTCCTTTGTTCATTCTTTTTTGGGCTGGCTTTTTCCAGCCCCTATCCTCAATGGGCGAGCCCTTCTCTCTGAAAAAGGACTACACTACAAAACACTGCAAAACACATAGACGATGCAGAGGGAAGCTCAGAGAAGGGGGCCAGGGGAAGCGCTAAGAAGAGCACTCAAGTGGCCAGCGGGTGCTCATCAAATTTCGCTGGCCAGAGCCTGCGGTCGGCCCGGGCCAGGTTGCGGCGGCGCGGCGGCCGCGGCGGTTGTGGCGGGTTTGGCGGCGCGGGGGGCGGCAGCTTCGGGGGCTCCGCCTGGCTGGCGGGCTTCCCTCGGCCGCGGGGGCTCCCCCCTCGCCGGGCTGCAAGCTTGGCTTTGTGGGACCCTCTCGCCAGTCGCCTCCCCCCCCCCCTCCCCCCGCCCGCCTATCTTCTACCACCCCTGGCGGCGGCAGCGGCGGCGGCTGCGGCGGCGGCGGCGGCGGCGGCGGCGGCGGTGCACCAGTTTCCCGCCCTTTTTCAAAAATAGATTTGAAATGGGTGGAGGGATGTCTATTTGAGGGAGCCCCTGAAATCGCCGCGATGGCCATCGTCGCAGCATCGGACGGTCACAAGGGCCACAGTGTGTGGCCACCAAATTTGGTGGGCGATTGCGCGAGGCGGCCATCTTCGGGCCACGGCCCAGCAGCCAGCAGCGGGTGTTGCTCGAATTGAGGGGCCTTTGTGCGGGCGCCACCGCTGACCGCCTCGCCTGAACCAGAGAAGCTCTTCCACTAAGAAGATGAAACAGCTCTCACGGATAGCAGATTCTAACGCCAGGAGGCTGTCAGGCCTGGCATTATCGAGTGTGCTGTGTGCTGTGCTGTGTGCTGTGTGCTTTAGAAGCTCTCTCTGGCCCCTTCAAATTTTGTTGATCTGGGCTGTGGCCTCTCAAACCTATCGCCCTCTACTGGAAGCCTCGTCTTTTCTTATCAAATGCGACTCTCCAGCTTCCTTCCAGCGCTCCTGGCACATGCCTTGCATCTACGCGGGTGGGCGTGCCCTGGTTGCCGCCTCTAGCTCTGGGCGGGGCAACTCCGGCTCAATATGCGGGGCGACTCTTTCGCATGCGTTTGTCCATATTTATCCAGCGGTCCTTGGCCAACGACTTGCACCTTCGTGCTGCCCGTGCTCTAGCTGCAGCTTCTGGCTTTCGTCAAGGGACTGCTTTCCGGCGGCTATCTTTCTGACTTGCGGCTACTAATGAGAAGTTACTAAGTGATCATCCTAGATGGTCCTTGCTTAATTATGGCTTTCTCTGGGCCCTTCGAACTTTGTTCATTCTAATTTCTGGGCTGGCCTCTCACAGACATCGCCCTCTACTGGAAGCGTCGTTCTTCGATTGAGGAAGAAGGGCGCTTGGGGCGGTGGCAGTGAGAGGCCAGCCCAGATAAAAGAACGAACAAACTTTGAAGGGGCCAGGGAAAGTGCTAAAGCACACGGGTATCAAGTAGCTAAGAAATACTCAGATACCCCTGCTGAGCAGCCGCAGGTCGGAGAAAGTGGTCTCCGGGTAGCAGGTCCCAGGCAGCAGCTGATGCACGACCGGCACGCAAAAGCAGCGCGTGTGCATGGACCTCTGCAACGAGACGGACAGGCGCATGCGATACACCTGCACAAGCGAGCCTGCTACATTGTAATCCGCCTGTTCCTGCTCCCATGGTACCGGCTGGAGATAGCGCTGCGCAAGAGCTGGTCCAGCAGCGCGAGCCACCGAGTGCCAATCGCCCCGTCGATGGCGAGCAGGACGTACTCGTCCTCCCACGAGTGGTCCGCATACTTTACTCCTTCGGCCCCGGGCTGGCGTTGCCAGCCCCTCTTCTCTATCGGCGAGCAATTTCTTTGGCCCGGGCGTCGCCGGCCACCGCATGCAGAGGGGACTACTTTTCCTGGTGCTAGCTATNCAACGTTTCGGAATATCACGGCACCCCCAGTTACGGATACCCTCAAGTCAGAGACAGAAGCGTCTTCCGCATTCTTGATATACTTGCTGGCGATGCTCAGGACAAGCTGCAACAGCGCAATTTTTGTTAGCTTACGAATCACCTGCTCCGTGAGCAATTGCTCGCTCCACGTCTTGACGAGCTCAAGAACCCTCTGTGATTGTAGTGATGCTAAGCGGCATAAGCACGACCCTTGTAGCTAGCATAATGAGCGTTCTAGAGTCATCCGCATCCGTGGCTGACGAATCAGGTGAGAAAATTGTGCCGCGGGCTTGCTTCACAGAAGCTGGCAATGACATATGACCGCAACTGCGGGATGCATCAAATTCTACTCCGAGTGTTGCCGAGAAAGGCAAGCCGAAGATTGGCAAGTACCGGAGTGAGCAGATATCGCTGGACGTTGCCGAGCACGGAGGGCCGGCCCAGCATAGAGCTCAGCAGACGGCTCAGCAGACCTCCGGAGGCCGCGCGCGACGGGAATGTGCGCCTCCTTCTGTATCAGGCGCCCCCGCTTGCCGATTCACGAGTCATAGGCGTCGCGCTCGCTCCTCAGCAGCGCCGTAACCAGGCGGCGAGAGAAACAGAGCCTCGATGGATCTCTCCCGCCTCAGCCGCCGCCGCCGCTGCCGCCGCCGCCGCCGCCGCCGCCGTCGCCGTCGCCACTGCTTCGACCACTTCTGTCGGCCTATGTCAAATGCTCATCCATCACCGACAACCTCGCCAGTGCACCCGGGGGGGGGCGCCTTCTGCGGGCCATCCCGGCACGGCTCTCAGCCTTGGCGGAGCGACGCTTTCAGGCACAGGCAGCGATCGCGGCCAAGGAGCACTCTGCCAGGCTGAGATCTCGGCATCAGGGGCGGCAGTCGTGTGAGACAGCCATCTCCTTGGCAGCCAAGCCCAGGAGTGCCGCTGGGAGAGCCCTGCGCTAGAGCAGAAGCCTGGGGGTAAGCGTCACGTGGACACTCGCTTGGCTAAATTAAACCAGGGCAGACTGCAGTGCCGGCCTTACTGAACCCCTGCCTCTGCTGCTGCTGACGGTGCAGAGCAAGGCGGTGTCACCCTGACATCTTGCAATTTGGGGTTCAGCTCAACAAGGTGGGCCCGGCTGTCATGACACATTCTCTTGAGGTGAGCTTCAGCCATTGAAGCTTTCCTCTCACCCGGAACAATTGCCTGCCCTTCAAAGTTATGCAGCCAGCTACTGAGCATGCTTTAGTAGCAGCCACTTGCCAACAGCGTAGTGCTACTTGGGTCTGGTGCGACATTGAAAGCTCACTCGTGTGTCACGCTTGTGATCTGACAGATGGATCGCTGCTTTTGGACCCCTTCTCCCGGCAGGAGGGGCTGCGGCTCGCTTGGCAGTCTGGAATGCATGCCCTCACTGCCTGCTGTGTGGTGGCTGCTGTCTGTGCTCCAAGAGCAGTGGTGGCCTTGACAACAAAGCTTCCATGCCCTTACAAGAAGCTAACTCATGAGAGTGCTGAGCTCTCCTGGCTCACCACGCACATCCCCATAACCATTCTTTGATTCTTCCTGCTAGCTCAGAGTTACTCCATCTCGTCATCTGGCTTCTGCTCATCATCAGGCGAAATTGTATTTGCTAGTATGCCGGCAAGATGTAGTCAGCAGCCAGCGCAGCAGAGCAGCACTGTTTGTCAGCTGAGTATGCCTCAAAGATGCTCAGGAGCCTGTCAAAGATTGGCTTAGCTGCCTGCGCGGCCACCATAGGCATTGCCTCCAGCTCCAGAGCGCCTGAACGAGCAAGTCCTTCCTCTGCAGAAGCTGCTGCCGGTTCTTGGCCATTGTCTGCTGCTGGAGCTGGACCATCAGAACGAGTTGCTGCATCAGCTGAATCTTCAAGCAGTGTGGGTTGCTGCGGAGCATGGCAGACTGCACATATGCAGGCACAGCCCGTGAGGCGGCCCTCAGCCTATACATAAACAGTGGTGAAAGACTGCCGAGATACATTGCTGCGGACCTGTGGCACCGGCGTCGTCAAGCAGTCGCTGCAGCTCCCGTGACCGCTGCTTCAGTGCGACAAACCCATCACCCTCGTTTCGTTCCACCACGTGCTCCATTTCGAGCAGGGGCCAGGCCTTTGGGGCACTGGCAGTGCTGGCGCTGCGCTTGTGATGGAGGTTGCGTTTCCAGTTCTGCACAAGGTTTGTCTGCAAAAGGCATTGCAAGCCTTGCTGCGCTGCCACCTGATGTCCCAGCTCGAGCAGGAGCCCTCCAGCCCTTGCCGAAGGCCTTGGCCAGACCATTGGGGAGTCATTGGCCTCATCGTTAGCTGGATGTCGTCCTCCGCCGCTGCCAGTTGTTGTCTGCCGAGGAGGCTTTGTGAGTGTCGTGCGCAAGTGGCTGGGGATCTTCTTGACGAGCTTCTGGGCGCGGCTGTGGGCCCCGAGCTGCAACATGCGGCGCTGCGCCTCGGCGTGTTGCAGCCTGCTGGACTCCGAGCAGCGGGTATCTTTGGGCTCCGCTCGCAACGTGGCCGCCAAGAGCAACGGCCTGTCGCGCTTGGGCCTTCGCCTGCGAGAGGCCCTGTTGAGGAGCGCAGGATCCTGCCGGCTCGCGGACGTGCTGACCTCCTCCCAGCCGCAGTGTTCACCCGACTGCTCCTGCTCGCCCTGCAGCCTGCTGCGGCCGTCCAGCCTCAGAGCTTGTGAGAGCCGCCCTGACTGGTCGTCAGCATGATGCCTGCGCTGGCTGCGCGCCACCTCAATCATGCGCCATGCTCGGACTGAGCCGCCCAAGCTACCGCCTCTGGATCTCCCACGTTGCGGGCTGGAGTTGCCAGTCTGGCTGTTGGCCTGGGTGCCGTCGTCACTGTCTGACAGTCGCTGGCAGCGCTTGTCATCATCATGCCGACTGCTTGACTGGTCGACCGGATGAGACGGGTCGCTGCTTTCGAGCCTCGGTATGGACTCACAGATCACAAGCGCAAGCTTGTCCACTGGGGCCTGCAGAGCCTCCACCAGATGCTGCGGTTGGTCCCAGTCCATGGCATTGTAAAGCTCCTTGATCTCGTCCGGCAAGTCAGCCACGTAGCTGTATGGCCAAGGTCAGGGCCCTCTGTCAGCTGCATACAATCGAGCATTCGAGTAGCACAACAGGGCAAGCCTTCCTTGTGCTTTACGTGGCAGTAGAGCTGCGATGTTGCGTCAGCAGTATGCAGTAATGACAGCAGCTGGCAGCTTTGGGCGAGCTGATATACGGCGTCAGGATGTCGTCAGCGATGGCCTTCATGGTGGCCTCCGAGTGGAAGCGCAGGGCGGGGCAGGCCAGCAGGTCTGCGACCTCGTCCAGAAGCTGCTCGCCAGCGGGCCGCCGCCTCAAAAAGGTGGGTGCCATAGCCGGCTGCTCCCGGAGCTCCCGCAGCAGCTCCAAGCGCAAGATAATCTGCAGCTCCTGCCTGGTATGACGGTGTCAAGGAGTAGAGGCAAGGCAATCTATGGCGAGAGAACAGAACCCATGTGACGTCTCCTGATAAGATGACCCATGTAGTGGCGCAGACATCATATGCTCAGGAAAATTGTGCCTCTGATAATGTGAAAGCCATGGGCGCAGCAGCCGCTGGATGCGATGCCAATGCACTCAGGCGATTAGAAGGCGAGGCGGCTGCTGACTGATAGCAGTGCAACAACCACGTCCAGGGACTGGTCTGACGGCGGCGGCGGCGACGGCGGGGTTTGAACCCGCGACCTCCGGCTTGACAGGCCGGCGCTTTGACCAGCTTAGCTACAGCTAAGCTGGTCAAACTTTTCTTTATTCGACGGCGATTTGCGGCTAACTTAGCGGCAACCGGCTGAGGAGGATACTCTCGAAACGTGGCCCGGCAGCGGGCGGGGTCGTCGCGGTCGGCGTCGGCGAGCGCCTGCCAGTCGCGCAGGTGGCGCTGGGCGAGCTCCCCGGGCCGCCGCAGGAGGCGCCGCC
>WELB01000132.1:378253-390299 GCA_009602725.1 Spirogloea muscicola
GTCGCGCCGCCGGCGCCGGGCGCGGCGCGGCGGCCGCTCCTCGCGTCGCTCTCCGCGGCGGCATCGGAGGCGCGCCCCGTCTTCACGCTCGCCATGTCCGTGGACCAGGTGTCCAAGCGCCTCGCCGGGTCAGTCGCCCTAACCCTAAACCCTAAAACCCGAACCCCAGTTCCGCTTCTTAGCCAATCATAGCTCTAACCCTAAACCCTTAATTCCTATACCCTAGACCCTGGCCTGAAGGCCGAGCTTCCGACTGCAGGCTCCGCACAGCCGCCGAGCCCAAGCGAGCTCCGCAGATCATTACCTTGCCAAAAGGTTAAATGTTTTCAATGCCTATAAAGGTAAGACATCCGATAGTATGTAAAAGCCGGAAGACTGCTACTTATCAAGCATCCCAAGCGGAGATGTGACAAGTACCACCTCGTTCTGCGCCGGTAGCCCGCCAGCGCGGCCCGTCGCTGTGCTGCATACGCACAGGCCGTCAATGTGGTCTGCGTTGCAGGAGCTCGCAGCTCGCGTTTCCACGCTGCCCATCTGTTACCTCTAAGTCCCCACTGAGTACTCCTCGGCTGACTTGCCGCCTTGCCCCCGCTGCCTGTGCAGGGTGCCGGTGTACACGGTGAGCAATGCATCGAACGAGTTCGTGCTCGTCTCCGACATGACGTCCCAGAAGTCGCTCGGCCTCTTCTGCTTCCGCCAGGAGGACGCCCAGGCCCTGCTCTTGCAGGTGCGAGCAGCATGACCGCCACTCCCGCTCTGACAATAGCAGCCTGCGGCACCTTCCGTCATGTTTCTGCATGCAAGCTCTGCGGTTCTCACTGCTTGGACCCCACAGGCTGCATACTTTGACTTGCTTGTCTTGTGACGTGTACTGTTGCACAGAAGCAGCTGTGCAGGTTTGGGCATCCGAGCATCCTCTCTGATGACCTTGTGTGCTGCCACTGTGTCCAGGTGAAAGACCGAGAGCCCTCGCTTGGGCGGGGGGCGCGCATCGTGGCCGTCTCCTTGGACAAGGTTGGTTGGCTTGGTAGCCAGGAGCATTGGAGGGTGCCGCAGGGTTGTCAGCTTGCCTTCCTTGTGCTGGAGCGTGCTCTGCCGTAGACAGGCTTCCTTTACGGTAAATTTGTGCCCTGCTCGTATTAAACAGCAACACCCGGCTGGCAGGTCTACAAGCTTAACGCCGAGGGCATTTCATTCCGCTTCCTTCCCGACCCGCTACAGATCAAGAACGCTCTGGAGGTGTGCTCTTACCTTGTGTCTCGCCTCGTTTGACAACCTGGGCTGTTCATTGAATGCACATGGCCACTTACAACCAATAGGAGCATCCTCCGCTGAGTGTTGGCTTGCAGGTCAGGGCAAAGGTGGGGAGCGGAAGCCGGGACTTTGATGGAGTGCCGCTCTTCCAGGCAAGCAGCATATTATGAGGCTGATTGATAACTTCCCAATGCTGACTACTGCTGTAAGATACTGCTTGCATCGACCTTGTATTTTTTTGTGGTTTGTTGAGCTTGTGAAGGGGGCCAATGACATCATCTAGTTTGCTGCTGCAATTCAAGCTTGGACGGTGAACTGACATACGAGCCACGAGCTGAGTGCAGTCAGACAATCTCATCCTCCGAAGCAACAATCGCCGATACTGCCCCATCTTCTTCTGCAAGGTGCGAGGCATGCAAATGTCAGACTGTGTGCGAGGTGCTGAATTGCTGGAAAACGCGTCAGCTATTTTCAGCTTGTCTTAGTTTCCAAGTCTAGCGTATAGAACATGTAAAGTAGGTGCTGGTATGGAGCTATGCTTGCAGGATGCACAACACGTCAAGCTGGGTGAGTGGGGCAGCTTTTGTTGATCTCCAGGAAGATTTGGAGCAGGCTCTGCTCCGGGCTTTTAAGCAGCAGAAACGGACAAACCCGTCAATGCGGGTCAACACGGACGTACAGGTGTGTAGAAGGAGGACGTGCGCAGCCACTTGCAGTAGTCTTGGAACATTTGAGTTATACAGGCTGTCGACACACTTGCCAAGACTTGATTCCAAGAGGCTTCCATGCTTTCGGCTTGATACAGCACTGTCAAGCACTGCTCTCTTCTCTAAGGCAGTTGTATGGAACTCAACACTGAGATGTCTGCAACTTCGTTCTCAATTACAGGTTGGCAGCTTTGAGGATGTCCTCAAAAGGATGGAGGTAATTTCACCTGACCTCAAGTTACCACTGTGTCCGAAGAAGTTTTTGAGTTCAAATTTGTAGAGCAGGTCGCTGGTGCCTGCTACATATCTGATATGTTCTGATGTGCAGCCTTACTTATGGTATGGACCCATAGTAGTCTGCATCAATTCAGCTATGTGAAGTCACGTCTGCTGTGCAAGCTGCCCTTCCCTGTATGAGGAGATGCCTGATGGTTGTTGTTGTGGGTCGGCACAGGGTAATGAGGAGGACTCGGGGTGGGGCGACATTATTTTCATCCCGCCAGGTATGGACGCGTACCGACAGATCAAGACGGTCGCAGCGGCGTCTGGAAGTCGCAGCACAGTCTTTGCTTGAGTAAACGAGCAGACCCTGCAGCCTCCACAGAGCCACTACTTGTGGGGGCCAGGCACACACCCTTTACACCCTCGACAGCGATATTCACTGGCTCTTGAGAAACGGCAAAGATCTGACAGCAGAGACCAGGTTCAAGGAGTAACAAGAGGTTACTCATGGACCTGAGTGTAGACATCGCACAACTTTTTGTGGACAAGATAGTTGAGAGGTTCGTTTGAGGTTGGACATGGGCGTGGTGCAGCACTTCCCAAAAATTGGACAGAAAGTCTGTTCCCAGGCTTCCCCTCGATTGTTTTGTTCTCAGGGCCCTGGTGCTGCAGCAGTACATTATTGTACTGCTGCACCAGGTGGACCTTTCATAGCCTAGCCTTCTCAGATGTAGAAGGTAGCAGTACAGAGAGCGGTCATAGGTCACTTTTGCTCTGAGCTCATCCTGGAGTCCTATGCAGCACGGAAGTGCTAACAGTTTTGAAGCGTACTGGAAAGGAAGCCAGAGACGTCAATGCGACTGCAAGCAAGCAGCAAATTTTGTATGACAGCGAGGGCCTGAGTCACTGTGGATGACATCCCTGATCGTGCTATCGTCAGCTGCGTCAGGCTAGCCCAGTCTACAAAGGGCAGCACTGCAGGAGTAGCTCTGTTCTGTGCAACATAAATCAGTACAGATCGGCCCATATGCACTTGGACTCTTGGAGCAGTGGAGGAAAAGTAAGCCAAGTCACAGCCGTGACCATTTTGTCGACTGCACCGAGGCCGGAGAACAAGAGCAAATGCACTGCATGGTGGTGCAGGCTTGGTATTCATCAGGTTGTCCTAGCAGGAGACCTCCCCTTGGGGCCGCGAGCTGCAGCAGTCATGTGATCCTGGCCACGACATATATGGAGGACATGAGAAATCGAGAAACCAGAAAACACAAAGAGAGCGATTGCCCCAGTAGTGGGTGAAGCATTTTAGTGCTGCACTTAGCAGACGCATTGGCAGACGCAGGCCACAAAAACAGCAACATATGGTGTAGCAGGCACCGCAAGCGATGAGCAAGGAGCTGATGAGGGGTTTGACAAGCGGCTGATAGATCACATCAGAATGCAAAGAAAGGCTTCGCTTATAAGCTGGTGCTGTGCCTGCATGGAAGGTGGACCTAGAGCATGGCCGAAGACAGTACCATGACAAAGTCAAAAGCGTGCGTCTCGTCCTTCCGCCTCTCCAGCGAGGGCGAGCGACGGAGTGTAGGGTCTCCTGAGAAGTCAAAATCCCCAGGCCCCAGTGGGGAGCTGGCCGCCAGCTGCTGCAGGCCGCTGAGGTCCTGCCCCTGGCGAAGTGGCAACGGAAGCTGCTGGAGCTGCTGCTGCTGCTGGAGCTGCACAAACTGCAACCCGTTGGCCATGCCGAAGCCCGCCGCAGCCGTCGGCAACATCCCGTGAGGGAAGGCGCCCGGCCTACTCATTGGGTGCAGCCCCATGCCCAGCGCCTGCATGTACAACATCTGCTGCTGCAGGAGCTGCTGCTGCTGCTGCAGGAGCTGCCGCTGCAGCGCGTCGTCGCTGCCCAAACCGGGCATGACGAGCCCAGGCGCAGCCTGCGGCGATGCAGCTTCACCAAACGGAGGTCGCAGAGGCACTTGCTGGCTGCTGCCCTGCAGGACACCTGGTGCGCTCGACAGCAGTGCAGGATTAGGCCCATTGGCTGTGGCGGAGGCTGAGGACGTGGGGATGTTGGCCATCAGGCTGGCGAGAGAATCCGCTGCCTGGGCGGACGTGCTTGCCCCCGGCACTCCGAGCTCGAGGCCATCAAAAAGGTCGCCGGAAGTGGCGGCAAGAGTGTTGCCCTTGTGGTCATTCCCCATTTCCAGCCCAGAGAAGATGTCACCAGTGCCACTATCCCCTGATGGGGAGGGCTGTGAGGACACGCCTGCAAGAAGGTCCTCCGCAGCAAGAGAAGATGTCGTGTCAGCAGCGGAAGAAGGGTCCGCAGTCGGCTGATGGTTGGTCCAAAGAGCCTCTCCTAGAAGGTCGGTCGCCATCTCGTGTCCTGGAGCACCTCCAGTGCCCGTCGACAGGTGCGAGTCCTTTTCGTCCAGGCCATCAAGCAAGTCGCCATCGCTGGTGTCGAAGAGGTCAGGCACGTCCACAACAGCAGGCCTCTGGCTGCCACTGGCTGGTGCTGGCTCCTCCAACTCGCCTTCCTCCGGCCCAAAGCCCAGCAGCTCAAGAACCTGCACAGACGATGTTGAAGGGGTTGCACTGCTCATCCATCTTGACTAGCAGTGCAACATCTCTACAATGGTCATACATAGCACTGTCTCGTAGTTTAGTGTTTTACTCAAGTGAGGACATGCGCGCTCGTTCATGTTTGTTGACTTTAGGCCAAATTTGCATCTCCAACTATGCCTGACAGCTACATCAGCCCCGTTAGAATATGAGGCTAGCTTAGCTACTAGTCAATACTGTGCAGGGCTACACGCACCCGCTTAGCCCGTTCCCTAACTGATGCCTGCGGAGATTCGAGGCAGTCGATGATGGAGCCAGCGTCCTCTTCAAAATGCTCAAATACTGCCTCGGATAACCTACTTCCGTCTTGCCTCATAGCGGCCTCTAGAGCGCACAATGCTTTTAATCTCACCTGCCATGAAACAAGTGGCAAAGACCCGCCATCAACATGACAGTGCTTTAATTGATCCACATTGCAGCAAATATATTTAATGACATCTCTCATGAAAACACTGAGCTCACCTGCCAGATGTGTGACTTGAGCTTGACCTCCAGTGCCCTAGTCAGAAGGTGCCCATCCAAGCTACTTGCACTTGCAAGAAATGAGTTCAGCGCGTCACGGCTTGGCTGTACCCTTACGCCCCCCGGGGCAGTGATGCTGTCAACCAGCCTGTCTACCGCTGCGTGATGGGTACTCTTCTCAGAGGCGCTACTGCTGTTGCCAGCAGAGGCCGGCTTGCCCTCGTCGGCGCCTCTTCGCTGCGGAAAAAGCTGGGCGCCTCTATCGGCATCTGCATCTTGATTGGCCAAGGAGTCCACCTGGTCGTCTGAAGAAGGCCTGAATGACCACCTGCCTCCATACTTTTGTGCCTCTTGCGAGGTCCTCGTTGAGTGAGCGACTTCCTCATACTCATCAAAGCCCTGCTTGTCCTCGTAGCTGATGTGCTCGGAGGTAAGCGACCGAGTGAGGCTCGGTCCTCTGTATGTGCCGGCACTCTGCTCTTGAGCCGCATTCACATTGCTGCCCAGCCTGCTCAACCCCTGCTTCAGCTGTGCACTGCCATACTCAATGAAGTCACTGAGAGTGGCCGTCGAAGCACCAGTTGCTGCATGAGACCTATCATCATGGGTCCGGTTGTCAGAGCTTCCAAAGCCCTGACACAGACCAACAGATAGAGCAATTAAGAAGGTTGAGAGCAGACAAAGACTGTTTACTCGCAAGAAAAATGAAAAAGACTTCATGCAAGATCCAACTGAAGTACGATAGTACTTGTAAGCATGTGTGATAATCAAGCTCGTGTATAGTGCATTGCTTGCGTGGCATGGCTTTATGCGGTCGCCTTGTTCTGGTGAAGGTTGGTCAGTCAGTAACCTCCATCCGGCGCCGTCCAGTGCTCTCGGAGGCAGAGCTTCGGTTGTCATCTTGAGAGAAAATGGCCGATATGGCCTCATGAGCAAGGTCCCTCACAGCCTTGTTCAATGCGTCCCCCTTAAGGGGGTCAGGCTGGCCCTTGTAGTTGAACAGGCTCCTGATTGCTCCTGAGTGCCGCTGCACCTCTCGCCGGAAGTCTTTCCCAGCCTTGACAACGCAGTACTTAAAGAGCCGCAGGACCTGCATCAAACAAAAACACCCCAATCAGAATATTGACTTGAGAGCGGTGCTAGCAGAATCTATAGCGGACAACTCAGGCTCTGCCTTAGACCAGGTGTCTATAAGCCCTTGAGTGTACGCATCCTCAAGTTGGTCTATGTGCCACCAATCTGGTCTGCCCCATCACACCTAATCAACAGAAGCCCCATGCCTGCCGAGGCTTGCTGTGCAGCAGGCACCCCCAGTAGACGTGATCTCAGAACAAAGGAGCATTTCATGGTGGCTACAGTCACTGTCATGCATCATCAGATGGGACTCTTGACAGAGTCCACACTGTGCTTCATCGGCACTTAGGGCTGAAGTGGCTGACGGCACTTGCTGGACGTGGAAGTGAGGCGCGGGAGCGGGGCGTCACCTTGTGCTTGACGTACGGCGACTTGTATTCGAGGCGCTTGACGAGGTAATCAACCATGACCTTGACCATGTCGGAGCCCGCTGCCTGCATCATGTCCGCGATCTCGTCCAGGCGGTACACGGGCGTCACCTTGTCGTCGTCGGAGGTGGCCAGATCCAGCAGCCGCGCGCGCTTGTAGGACTCCACCACCTTCATCCTGCCGGTGCTCACTGCGGCCGCCTGCCAGGCTTGGCCTTCAACGGGAGCTGGAGGCTAGCTGGTTTCGCCGCCGCCTGAGAGATGGGAGCGGGCTTCACTTGGCGGGCCGCCAAGACGTCTCCAGTGAGCTTCAGGAGGACTGCCGGCGCGCGGCGGCGGCGGCGGCGGCGGCGGCGGCGGCGGTGGCGGCCGGGGCGACCATGGCAAGTAGCGGCTGGCGGAGGTGGCAGGGAAACCACCTTTGCACCGCCGGTCCTACCGTCCCGTTAACTAACGGGACCCGGTGTCTCGTTTCGAGGCTCCCGGTTCCCGTTCATCCGTTGATCCGGTGTTACCAGACTGTGTGTCAAGTGGTTCAGCGGCTGGTCCGGCTAACCGGGATAACCGTGGTGCGGCGGGAAACCCTAGGGCCGCACACCGCTCGCCAAGAAAGCCTTTCCCTCGACACCGGGCCAGCCATGGCCGCCGCCGCCGCCGCCGCCGCCGCCGCCGCCGCCGCCGTGGCGCTCCGCTAGCCTTCTTATCGCTGCAACGATTCGCGCCTACTGGCGAGCCTCTTGTCAGGAGCACGCCGGGCGGCGCTCCGCGGGCGGCCGTCGTCTGTGCACATTGCAAGCGAAAGCTGTCCCGCCCCATCCGAAGCGCCTCTGCCCGAGCCGTAGCCCGCCGAGATGGGGGACTACTCGAGGAGGCCACCGCAAATCAACCGGGCCAATGTGCAGCAGCTGAAGCTGGTGCGCTTCATCTGTCACTGCAAATCATCAGGGCTATCGTTAATCCGCATGTGCAATTTCAAGGAGACTTGCGATGCCAAAAGCGCTGGCAATACTCTGCCTGTGTCACTCCTTAGTGCTTCGGCCGACAGGTAGCTGTGGGGCTTGACAAGTGCAGATAGGCCAGAGTCATCAGACAGGCCTCACCAGCAACCTGCTTAAGCTCTTTGAGCCGAGGGAGCCGCTGGAGTTCAAGCCTCCCCTGGAGAATCGTCCCCATGCGGCCTACACAGGTTGTTTGCCATTTGCAACTGACAGAAGTAGCTGGCCCGGCTCTTCTGCTTACAAGGCTTTGCAAGAATGTAGGCATTCTTAAACACATACATTCCAATATGGCACGTGACACAGCTTTCCTTGTTCTGTCTCAATGGACAGGCATTGCCCAATTTGTGGACAACTTCGCTAATCCTGGCGAAGCTGAGTATGCGCCCCCAGTGACAAAAGGCGAGACGGTGGTACGTCAAGTGTCCTTAAGTAACTTCCTAAGGAATGCTGAGCACCATATGTCATCTTAAGCACTTGGAGATTTTGCCTATCGGCATCTGAAAATAAGCTTTGAGAATGGAAGTGCTACATTAGCAGGCTACTGCTGAGATGATTGTGCAAGGTCTTTATACCCCGGTGCTATGATTGTCCTATGTGTTACTCTGAGCAGGCCGAGAAGAGGGTACGGATTCGTGCTGCAAGGCTGGAGAAGGGGGCCGAAAAGTTAGTCGAGGAGCTTGAAAAATGTGAGACCAGATCGCCGTTTGACTGAGGCTGTCTTTATAGTAGTGAAAGGGTCGCAGCATGTGACACACCAGTGCATGCAACCTCACTCGGAATTTGTGCCTTTAAGTCTGCTCTGCTTATGCATGTCATCAGGTGGGATCCTACGAAAATCCTTCTGCAGTGCCATTTGATATATTGCTGCTGTTGTATAAGCAATGTGATTCTTTCTATGCTCTGCAGATGATCCCCAAAAAGACCCCAACATAGATGGAGATCCCTACAAGACCTTGTTTGTGGCACGGATTGTATGTCACAAGACCTTGCCCTGATCACACATTCTTGCAGTCAATGCAATCAATACATACTGCATTGACTCTATTGAGCATTTGACCAATCTTCGCATGCATATGTGAGCTTGATCAGATTCCTGTTCTGCTCAGCTACGAAGATTGAAGATACTAACATCCTTTGGCTGCTCTTACGTCCTGCAGAGTTATGAAACCACAGAGACGAAGTTGAAGAGAGAATGCGAGGCTTATGGACCTGTGAAGAAGGTGCGACTATGGTTGACAGAGCTCATAGTGTGATCGCACATCTGCTCTAAGCAAAGAACTCTTGCAAAATTGGTTGCAGCATCGAGTCAGTCCAGGTGCTAGTCATGTAAATTAGTCGCTGCTCTGTGTGCACCTTCCATCTGAAGGTGTCCCAACTCCTGACGAATAAGCAAACGACGCCTGATTGGGCTATTTGTACTTGCTGCAGATCCGATTAGTCCATGACAATGCAACACAGAAGCCACGAGGCTATGCTTTTATTGAGTACATGCATACAAGAGACATGAAGAGTAAGTATGACAGAGCAGGAGTGATAATAGGACGTATGTAGAATGCATGTAAATTGCTCTTACATAAGGTTGAGGACTTGGAATGCTCATTTTGTGATTTGAGTTGTAATAACTTTGGCTTCTGAATGACTTTGTGGATCTTATGTATGCATGTGCAAGCAGGATATCTTGTTAAAGCCTCACCAAGGGTATTGCAATTGACCTTGTGCAGCTGCCTATAAACAAGCTGATGGACGCAAGATAGACAACCGGAGGGTCACAGTGGATGTGGAGAGAGGGCGAACAGTACCCAACTGGCGCCCCCGAAGATTGGGAGGCGGCTTAGGATCCACCCGCATGGGTGGAGAAGAAGTCAATAAAAAGTTTTCTGGCCGGTACATACTTTTGTCCTGCTACTCTGTTATGGAGGATGAGAAGCCTCAGTATCTTTTTGCCTTTGCATCGTTGATACTGGTGAGCAATCAGCTGTGCACTGCATTCCATGTACGTTGTATCTTGACTTCAAACCGCTTTGTCAATGTTGGTACAGGGAGCCTCAACTTGCTCCCATCATAACCACTCCGCGCACCGACAAGCCCCCACCTCGGGTTGACGACCGACCTCCACGAGAAGAGGAGAAGTACGATAGCTTCCTGCACCTTGGCCTAATTATTTGGCAACTATATCTTCGATACAGATAGTATGCTTGATGAGGGGCTGCCATTGAGCTACCAAAGTAGCAGCAGTTGTCCATTGCTTGCCGCTAATGAGCCTTTGTCTGCAGGGACAGGGAGAGGGAGAGGGAAGGGGAGAAGGAGCGAGAACGTGCAGACCGTGAGGAGCGGGAGCGTAACGAGCTAGAGCGGGAGAAGGAGAAGGAGCGGGAACGGCTAAAGGAGAAGGAACTGCAGATGGAGAGGGCCAGAGGCGACCGTGACGTGAAGGATGTAGAGGGTGGGCGGCAGAGGGACCGGGATGGTCACTCTGATCGCGGTCGAGACAGGGAGCGTGAGCATGAGCGGGAGAGAGGCAGTGGCGGTCGGTATGACAAGGAGCGTGATGGTCGGATGGAGCGAGATGGGTATGGTGGCGGCCGAGGTGACAGGGAGAGGGACAGGGACAGAGACAGGGACAGGGGTGGCCACCGCGACAGAGACAAGGAGAGAGAGCGGGACAAAGATAAGTATAGTGACCGCCACAGGGAGAGGGAAAGAGATAGAGAGCGAGTGGACCAGCCTCGCGGACGGGAGCGCGACAGGGAGCGCGACCGCGACGTGGAGGTGCGGGACAGGGAGCGGGGCCACGACCGCCGCGAGCACGCACCGGCAGAAAGGTCACACGCACGCGACGGTGCTCGCGAGAGGTAACGGGCCTGCAAATTCTCAGAGTCGCCAGGTCGTGATGCTATTAGTCCATTTGCTCCTCCCTCCCATCAACCTCTGCAGGCTGTGGAGTGCTGGCGCTTGAAGCAGCAAATGGCAGATTTGATGCTTGACAGATGTTCTTGAGAAGTAGCGTCCCCCGCATGCAGAGTTGTTGGTAAGTGATGCAGGTATGTCTGTACCCATTTCGGGTCCAAGGGTAGTAGGGGAAATATGGGGCTGTGGTAGTCAATGAGGGGCTTGTTGTGGCTGTGGCTGAGAAGCCACTGGGCTGCCTATAGAGTTGCATGGATTTTGGCTCTTCCAAGATCTAAAGGTCGAGCGCGACCAGTCTTAAGATGTAATATGTAGGATAACACAACCAGCAAGCAAACGTCCTGTCGTGCAGGGACATGTGACCCGTTGATTACAAAGGTGAGGCTGCCCACCAACCTGGTCATCATCCCTGGAGCCCACGCTGGTAAGGCGTGGCCGCCATGGTGGTAGATTTCCTTGCCGTTGGGCTGGAGAGCCATCAGCTTCAAGTCAAGCCTCTTGCAGTCTTGTGCTCCAGGCGCCAGCTGGCCTTGTAAGGGGCTTGGGAAGGACTGCCGGCCTGAAGTTGGAGATCTCGGCTTTCTGGTACTTAAAGATTGCACAGTGCTTGAACCAGTATGTACTCAAGGTTGTTCCAAACACCCTTATGTGACCCCCCTCCTCACCAATTTAGCAATACACGCTGGCCTGTGGCCCACCTGAGATGCTCACGTAGGTCCACTGGTCAGTGCAGGCAGCCGCTCGCTGACCCTACTCAGGGTGCGTACCAATAGTTGCGTTGTAGGTGAGCAGTCTTTGGTACATTGCTGGGTCCCAGAATGTACCGTCTGATTTTTTTTCCAAACTTTTTGCACGTACTGAGTCGGTGTGCACCTTGTCCATGGAATCTGAGAGGTCATGCAAGGTGAGCCTCTGAGGGCAGAGCACGCTCGTCTTTCACCTGCCTCAATGACTCTGCAATGAGGAAAAAGAAGTGGCACTCTCAATGGGGGCAAGGGCTGTGAAAAGCCAGCCCGTAACAGCAACGGCCCCGCTTTTATCCAATGGGCACATTCCCTTCTCTAAACCCAGAACCCTTGAGCGAGCCCCCACGTCGACGATGCGTCGCTAACGAGGCAAAGCGTTAACGAGAGCTGCGCGTTGGCTGACGGCAAACCGGCGTGGACAGCGACCACTCGCGCCCTCCTCCGCGGCCGGCGCCGCAAGTCGCGGCGCGGGGCGCGCGCCTCCGCCGCGGCGGCGGCGGCCATGAAAAAAAAAAAAAAAAAAAAAAAAAAAAAAAAAAAAAAAAAAAAAAAAAAAAAAAAAAAAAAAAAAAAAAAAAAAAAAAAAAAAAAAAAAAAAAAAAAAAAAAAAAAAAAAAAAAAAAAAAAAA